>JAOANR010000006.1:15958144-16337405 GCA_030278955.1 Hygrophila difformis | reverse complement strand
GGCATAATAGTTGGTTTCAAACAAAGATCCAGAGAGGGCGGCCGCGAATGGCTCCTATTCGTCTCGTGAACTGTTGAATTTGCTTCCTGCATTCAAACAACATAAAAGTATCATCCTTCATGCTAGAATGGGACTTAACATGTTATATACATTGGTGAGAAATGCTAGAAGATAAATTTGCATTAATTTGAAATATTTTTGGACCAAGTACAAAGAGAAAAGCAGCAATATATACTTACCACGGTTGGTGCCATGTCGAAGAGGCTGTTTCGTTTCTTTTTTCTATTTGCACTAGTCTGACAAATAAAGTACTTCTGAGCATGGCTAGCTACCTGGGATGGAGTTCGTGAAGGAACATACCCCTTCGATATACCACGCCAGTCTCCCTTCCCAAGATTATTCAAACCTAATAAGAAGGTCCTGTGCTCTTCCTCTGTCCATGGAATCCCTGCATTTATAGAAATGGTCACCAATTTCAACCTTACAAGAACCGGCTATTATCGGATTCCTCCCTTGTTTCTTGTTGCAATTTTTCAATGCTAGCAATGTCCATTTTATCTGGTAACAGATACAGATATAGATATAGATATTGATCAATCATCCCAAACTTTTTGAGGAAAAAAAAAAAGAGCTAGGCTTCAATCACATCAAGAGACATACACATACTGGGGTTTCGATGTGAAGTTGGTATGAGCGAAACCAAGTAAAAGAGCCCCAAGTGCTCATTATGAAACAAGACATATTTATAAAGAAAATGGGACAACAATAGTTAAATGATTGATATATTGAGGAAAATACTCTTGAAATGAACATCCAAACATGAAAAGGACAACAGGCCATCAGAAGTAAAACACAAATCCACATGTAAAATAAAGAACATCAAATTAACTCAATTACTCAACAGATTCGTAAGAATTCTTTCAATAACCTTCAGCAATGCTAGTCCCCATTCACAAACAACAATCCAGCATATAAAATACTACTCTTAATTTCAAACTCGTCCGACCTTTATTCCTCGTGCGGCGGGATTCAGAGCAGCGATCAGGATCATCCGAATGATACTCCTCCGGCAAATCGGCGGTGGCGACGGAACGATGCAAAAGATTCCCCATGCTCGCACTCTTCTTTATGAACGGACCATCCGTTAACCTAACACCGAACAGCCTCGGCCTGCCGCCGCCGCCCTTCCGCGAACAGGTGCGCGTTTTGTGGCCATTAATGCTATTGAAATTCGAGCAGCGCCGAGTCATCGCTTTCCTTAAAATTCAAACAATCAATAATCACAACATGTACATCGCGGCGCTAAGAACTGAAATCGCGTATGCCGCCGCATTGCCGCCGATGGATGTTCAGTTGAATGATGTTGATGGATGATGATATCTAATTTGGTGGATACGGAAAAGGCGAATGGATGAAGGAATGGATTGGTGCGTGGGAGCGTTTTGAGGGTGATTTGCAAAATTGCATGTGAATCTAGGAAGCGGGGAATTTGGAGAAGAGGGGGTAAGGGTGCAGACTCCCTATATTTGGAACATGCATGCAGGATGTGATTACTTTATTCAAATATTTTATACGTTTGGGAGCAAGCCTATTTTGCCAAGAAAAAAACTTATGAACCTGTTTGGTCACTAGGGGTTGTTAAATGATTACGTCATTGATAAATTAGTTAAAATTAGTTTGTTTGGCAGTTTTTAGACCAACCTTTTTGTCTACAATAAGGTGAAATACAAAATGTTAGTATTATTTGCAGCAGATTCAAAAATAATTGATTGGGCACTGTTTTAACTTATTTTGTCTCACAATGATTCAAAAATTTAATGATTCAATTTAGTTGTTTCGTCAAACACTCCATATAGTTTATTTCACCTTAAGGAGATAAAATACTCCCTCCGTTTTTTAAAGATAGCTACTGACCAACCCAGCAATCAGTCCAATGCACAATTTAAACCATTAATAACTCAAATTCGGTAGAAGTAAAAATTCTAAAACTTCGGTATTTAAAAACTACAAGATGAGACGAATCTAACAAGATCTCACTTGGCTATATTTTAACTTGTATATCTATGATAAAACTTCAAATCAAAGTGTTTAGGTGAATAGTGTAAATTTTACCAATGTAGCTATCTTTTCTAAACGAAGGAAGTAGCTTTTATTTAGAGACAATAACTAGTATTTTCAATGAACTTATTTTGAATCCATTGGGCCTAGCGTTTTGGTTTTAGCCTATTGTAAAAATAATGTTTGTTATCAAAAACAGTAGTTTGGTTTCAGATATCTAATTTGACTCTCAAAAAAAAGATATCTAATTTGACTAATATAACAGTTACGAAAATAGTGAAGAGCAATAACTACTCCCTCCATACTATTTAACTTATCTTGTTTGATTTTTGCACATAATTCAATGCACTTTTTAAATCATTTATATCTCAAATTATATACAACGAAAAAATATGTAAAATATATATTCTAAAACTACATGAACATACGATTTTAACAAGACCCAATTCGACTATTTTTTTCCAAATATATACTTGCAAGAAAATTGAGGCAAAACTTAACAATGAACAGGGGTGTGGCTTGTGTGCTGTCAACAGCACATACTGGCAAAAATGGAATGATGGATACGCATAGAAAAATGATGTCAGAGCAATGAAAAATGATAACTGTGCGAAATGATGTGTGCGCATGGAAAAATGATGAATGAGTATTATAAACCAAGTAACATCGTTTTTCATGGAGCTAACATCATTTTTTATAGCGTGGACATCATTTAGCATGTACATGCAAATTAATTGCCAGTACAAGAACTAGACTGAATAAACAGTGTCAAAAAATCAAACATGACACAATAACTAAGACAAAGGGAGTAACTGTGAAACACACATTTCCTAGTTTTGGGAATAATTCCAAAAATATCATATGTTGAATCCGTACAATATTAGTTGTAGCCTGTAGGAATGTCTACTCCCTCTATTTCTATGTTTTGAGTTACATTAATTTGAAAATCCAATTTCGTGAAAGCTAAAAGCAATGAAAGCAAGTCTTATGGTCCAAACAGAATACACGGGGTACGAAATGAACCACTTCAAATAGGTTTATTGCTCCGGCCCAGAATACGATTAATCCGGCATGGGCTACATGAGCTCCTAGTAGTTTACCAAATAAATTAATAAGTGGGGCATTTCCAACCCACCAAGCAAAACTTCAATTCTCATTTCATATTTTGACGAAATTTAACTTGCATTTGAGTGGTCTTATGTGTTGTGCGAGTTTTGTTTTGTTTATTTTTATTTCCATCCTCTTCTTTAGCATCTTTAATTTTTCTTTTATTTGTCAATGTTAAACATCAACTTTACCAAAAAAAAATAATTAATAATGTATGATATTGTTTTTCACAACCTTTTCTCTTGCTTTGGTTTAAAAAAATTAAATTATCTACAATTAAAATTATAAAAATTGATATTTATTTTAAAAGTATACAATTAGATAATTCAACAATAAAATATTTTTGGGATGAAGACTTAGTCCAAATGGTTAAGTCACTCGACTTCCAACGGAAGATTAGAAGTTTGATATGGGTGGTGGGAATAGGGGGCCGAAAAAATAATAATAAAAAAAACAATAATAAAATGTGTATAGACTATAGCGCCTCCATACATCTCCAATGAATAATGTATAAAATGTCAAAAGAGAGACTTTAAGACGAAACGGAGGCATTATTAAAAGGTAAAAACATAGTACTATAAAAATTAAAAATAAAATAAGGATAAATAAAATAAATACACCAAAATACTGCGTAGATTGGACGCCAAGTATTATGACCGTTAAGCACCCACCGACTTTTTACATTCTATGCAGTATGCACTATTTAAAGGCGCCACTACTACCCGCATTTCGCCGATAATACTGTTCCATCTTTGGATTTCTCGAGTCTAATCCCTCTCTTTCTTGTCTCTCAACTTCTCTCTTTGTTTCTCGTAGGTTCTTGAATTGGAACAATAATTGGGAGTCTGCGGGCCCCTTTCTTGTTATTTGATTTGATCTGTAGTGGAAACGGAAGGGAATTGTGAGAAACAACCAGAGAGTTTCCTGTTCTTTCTGAAAATTAATTCAACAATGTGAATTTTTATTTCCCATTCTCGACATTATTTGTTTTATCTTGATGTCTTGAATGCAGTTCCTAATTCTTTCGAGTTCTTGGTTTCGGTTTTATTGTTTGTTTTATTTCTGCCCTCCACTCGTCAGAATTCTCAGTCCTCTGGCAGAGAACGGCGTGAAGTTGCGAAACAGCGAGGGTTATCCGAGACTCAATCCCTTTTATTTCCTCTGGCAGAGAACGGCGTGAAGTTGCGAAACAGCGAGGGTTATCCGAGACTCAATCCCTTTTATTTGGCATTCTTGAATGTATTTTCTTTTTCTTGATTTCTTGAATGTATTTGCTTTTTCTTGATTTCTTGATTTTACTAGTATTTGCTAATTCTTTTTATCGGAAAGGAAAAGATTTGTGAGAAGCAGCGAGTATTTCTGCTCTTTCTAAAAACAATCCAACATTGTTCCTCGGAATTTGGCGTTTTTGACTGTTTTTTCTTGATTTCTTGAATTTATTTCCTATTTCTCTTGGGTTCCACTCGTCGGAATTTCAATTCTCACTCATCTGCCATCGGAAACTGAAGGGAGTTGTGAAAAATAGCAAGGGTTAATCCGCATTTTCTCTATTGAATTATTTTCTTTGATTTCTTGAACGTATTTTATTTCTCTTTGGTTCTTGATTTTATTTTATTTTTTCTTCCAGAAATCTTCAAAGTCTGTCTGAAGGTATATCCAAAACAGATGGTTTTTCTCCATCTCGGTTGCGGGTTCCCTATCCAATTTTTTTTTAAAAAAAAATCCCGTGTAACTAATTTGATCAAGAGAAATTTGTTATCTATTCATGGTTTTGTTTCCATATTTTTTGTATATTGATTCCCTTTTCAATTGGTTCATGTGTTTTCCCTTCTCGAGATATCAAGAAAATTGACCAGGGAAGTTAAAGATCGACAGATGCTCGCTTCCATGATATCCCTCGTCACACAATTTTAGCCAAGTGCCAAGGATATCTCTAAATGCCATCCATCAGGACGATCGAGTCATACAAATGATTTCACATGGATCTATTTGAGTAAGCGAAGGCTTGCACAAACTTGTTTGATCCCCTGCAGAAGGACCAAACAAGGTTAGCGTGGACAGGTCTTAATTCCCAAAAAATTGCCCCAAAAAGTTAACTTCCCTTTGAATTTCCAAGTGGGCTACCTTTTCCCGTTTTCTAAATAAGGCGTGGTGGAATGTTGTTGCAGCAATCCGTTTTCTGCAAGATTGGTTTAATATGGATATCGAATATAAAGGGTGGCTTGACATAAAGAGTCCTAAATACCAGAATCTACTAAAGCATAGAACTTCGAACTACTTTTATTGTTCATTCTAATTACACCGGAGAAAGGGGAGTTGTACTCATCATTTCGTTTACTTATACTTCCAATACATTGATCACGTATGGATGCTTATTTTGTTTAAGCCATCATAGTCATGACAAGCGGGATGGAATTCTTTAAACAGGCGAGGCTGCATTGCAAAAGTTTGAAAGGTGACTTTCTCACTTTCTTTTATTTTAGTTTATTTTGCAAATGTTAGTAGAGTTGGTTGACTGTCAATACTCAATAGAGAGAAACTCCGGTAATTTCCTTTCTAGCTGAGGGGGCAGGCAGGTCCACATTTTGCCATGTCAATTGCACAAATGTTATACTATTGGTAAAGTTGCGTTAAAGGGACCGAAACAGCTGAAAGCTAATGTTCATGTTCAAGTCCAGGTGTTATTTGCATACTGTAGGTATAATTTTCTTGATTCTGTGATATTTTTGTTGTGAGTATTGCAATATTCCTTGATTCGGTGATATTTTTGTTGTGAGTATTGCAATATTCCTTGAGGGCAAATATGACTCAAAGAAGCCTTTCTTGGTATGGCATAGTTACGATACAATATAATACATATAATGGGCACATCTTCAAAGTCACAATTGTGTTGCTGGAACACATCATATATTCTCAGTATTTAGGAGGAAAATAGTTTATAATTTGCTGCCATCCGACGTGATACATTCATCTATATGATTCTTCATTGTCTTGCCAATTGCCATAGGACGCAGACACTTTACTTTATATAATGTTTCATGTAGCATTTTGCTCAATCCCGAGACATTTTCATCGTATATTTACACTGCTAAACTTTGTTACAGTTTTATTCTTCACCTAATTACGAGCTTGAAAAGGTGGATCAATCTGACGTTGCTTTTATAAATTATGACACAAAATAAAGTTTTCTGGGAGATATCATGGGCATCGTCGCTATTCTTTATGAATCATTACAGTTTTTTGCTTTTCTCCAGGTATGATCTGTTTTTGTCTTTGTTGTTCATCAGGAAAATGTTGCTTTGGAAATAACAATGCTAAGAACTGTGAAGTTGATGATCTGCAGTCTCGCGAATTCAACTATGACTTTAACTCATATGGGTAATCGATTTTGAAGCGAGTAATTTGGTGAGGCATGTTTTTCTTCATTGAATTAGAGGAGGATATTGATTCTTTTTTCCTGATACAGTTCTTGTCCATTAATCTATTGGTCATATACACTAACCAATGTACTAATATATTAGCAAATTTGTTTGTTGTCACATTCTGACTATTTGGAGATCGAGCAATTCCCTCCTTGACATAGTGGTGGACTGATGGTGCGACATAGGTGGTCATCAAATCAGCCATCAAATTGTGATATGAGTCGAAATTTTAATATGAACTCTTAATATAATTTTATTTGTTTATTTAATATTTTGATGAAAAAATAATGAAAATGTCAGCTCCTCTAACTTTTGAAGCCTATATTCATCACTACCTAGATTGCTAAAACAGCACCATTTTGGATGGTTGCTTGAATTTGAGAGGGAAAAATACAATCTTCATTATGGGGCAATGAACAATATATGAAGTAAAATCAAATGGTTTTCATTTCCTATGTAGTATATGACTTTCACAATTATGTGTATTTTAAAAATATTGAATAATCATTTTCATTAAATGAACAATTTGTGTTGCGTATTATTTGAATGGGTCTCACAAAATGTTTTCCGATATAAAAACATGCATCCCTCTATTTTATGCCAGTATGGCTTTACTAGTGTTGGAAAACAGGCTGAGAAGAACAGGGGAAAGCTTGGATGCAATATAAATGTGCATGTGCTTTCTTAAAGCTAGATAACAATGCATTGAAAAACTCATTGGATCTGTGGAATTTGGTGCAACGCAACAAGTGACTAGAGAACTTAATGCAACAAGTGATCAGGTATATTCTTTGTTTTTGATTTGGTGGATTTCTATGAGTTCCTTTTCTAATTCGTTGGCCCCTTTGCGCGTGCTTGCCTTTAATTTTCATTCTATCCTGAATAATCAAGTGGATTGATGCTGTGTGGGGACTGCTGGCTTGATTTTATTGGGATCGATTGGAGTGAGTTGATTTCATAAATTGGATTTGTGGATGCTAAACTCCGTAATGATGATGACACTTCATGCTTGCTGAAATATAGTGATCATATGTGATAAAATCATAAATAACTTGGAACATACTCATCTGAATTAAATCAATTCTTGTATCAACCTTGTTGTGGAGGGATCTTATGCGAGGACTTCTTTATGGCATGTACAGAGTTACTGTGCTTTTGCCTCAGTTTAATCTTTTGATAAAAGTAAGTACACTGCAAAACTTCGTAGTCAAAGTAAAATAATTTGTTATTATATCTTAGCTAACAGTTATGTTGTGAGCATAAACTGTTATAGTTGTAGATACAGGCCATTCTGGATATGCACTACCTTGATATTTGTGGCAGCTTCAATTGGTACATTTTTTACCTACGTAGCACACAAATTGCAAACGAAGGAATGAGACACGGTGTCAATGCAGTGACTTGCTTTTCTGGTGAAGGTTGGGCAAGCTCTGGTTACCGGCGGTTGTGGACGGTGATCCTGTGATTAATCAAAATTGTATCTCCCCATGATTTTTTCATTAACTACATATGATCTTATCCTTATCAGTTTATCCATTAAAACAGATCACATCTGACAGATCTTTTGGATGGAAAGCTTGGGCTAAATTTGTTGAGTGCACAAAACTGTTTTGTGTTTGTTACGTACACTAGTGCTGCTGTTTCATTGTCATCTATGGTCATTAAGATTCTAATAATCATGCTTATGTACACTAGTGCTGCAGTTGATAGAAGTATATACAATTCATTAAGATTCTAGTAATCATGCTTATTATTTTAAGCCCTTTATTACTTGAGTAATGGATGTAGGTGATTGACATTATCATTGCTGCTCAATGCTAATGAAAATCCTAACAGTATCAACTTGGCCATGGAGGAAGCAATACCCTTCAAAACTCCGCAGTAGAGACTACCTGGCCATGAGAAGAAGGTATGATATGGCCCCTCTCTTGACATGTTATCTTCTGCTTTTGCGAATTGATAATTAAATGTTCTGTTATTCCCTTAGAAAGGTGCATTGGATTGTGTTCTCACCCATGTTTCTTAGGTTCCGTCAACCAGAAGACGCGAGTTTGGCATATTGAATTCAAGTCTATGTGAGGTTTCGATGCTATATTGTTTCCATTACTTCAATTCGAGTTGAAAGTTTTGTTTATTTTGCCTATGTGGTATGTTTGAGTACAGAGTGATTTTGTCCTGATTTAATCATTTTGATTTTTTTGTCTTTTTACTGCTTATTTTAAATTTAAAAATTCATCAAGTATACTGAATGAGTACTCAAATGCTACAACACGAATAGAGCAACTGCGAGGGCTGCCAAGGTCACAGAATATGCTTCTTTGCCACTGCCACAGCTAAGCTGAATTCGGGCTTGCATTCAGAGAGTTCAGGATTCACAGCTGTCTCCGTACATGTTTTGTTCAACAAATGACATTGCCCTGGTATACCCTTTCTTTGGAGCTATACGATTACTCTATAGACATTAATAGAGGCCATGTGTTGCGCTTTATGTTACACCACCTTCATTTGTTTCAGACCAAACCAGGCTAGGCAAGTGTCAAAATCTAATCGACATTGGGGTCGTTAGTAATCAGTATTGCCATTTTCCATTATATATTACACACAAGACATGACACATTACACCTTACAAGTGAATGCAAATCATTATTTTTTTGCTATTAAAAAGATGCATAGATTTACACAACTTCAAGTTATTTGATATGTAGTAAGGAATCTGCTTGTATATCATGAACCCGGGGCCAGTATTCTGTAAAAGTTCCTACTTGTTAACTCATCATTGATACTGATTCACTCATAGACACCATTCACTGACATTATCCCTTTTTATCTTGTTGCTTTTGATTATTTTTTTTTCCTCTTAAGTTTGCAGCACCTATCTATCTATCTATCTATCCTCTACATGCCATGGCTTGTGTTATATATTTTGCACTTTAGTGATTTTAAAGTGGTTGATCATTACCTGGACTCATTTTCTCTCAGTAGAACCATGCTTACACCAAATAAAATTCCATTGATGTGCTTCATGGGTTATCATGCCAAAATTCCCACATGGCTGGTTCTTGATTTAATTTCCTTCCCACAAAAATTCTGCTGTCTGGTTTTTTTCTCTGCTTTAACTTGAAGTTTCCTCAAGGTATGGTGGGATTGAAATTTAAAAATAAATTGCTTGTAGCTGGAGATTTGGAGGTTACTCTTTTCTGGTGAACTGCAGAAGTAATTTTTTTCTCTCTCTTTTTTTTTTTTTTTTTTTTGTCTATTCTTTGTTCTTCTGTTTTTGTATTCTTTCCAAAGTTCTGTTTGTACCAAGTTTTAAGGTTTAAACATTATGAATTTCATGAAATTTGGATCTCAGCCAACCACTTTCTACACCACAGAGGCTCGGAGGTAATTCCTTCTTCTTGTTTCAAAATGAGGGGTGTCAAATGATGAAATAAATGTCATAGATTTTGCGGTGTTGATTTTTCAGATCTATTTCATTAGAAATTTCAAGTGATATAATCATCCAAGTGAAGGGACTCAGATATTACACCACAAGGTAGAAATATCACTGCCATCTTCAATTCCTTATGAAATGATAAATTTTGGGAGTTTGGAACTACATTTTCCCCTGCTATCCAAGTGTCTGCTACTACGGAGGTCAGAGGCCATGTTGTGAACGATCGGAAGACTCACAATTCCAAATAATATGTCTTCATGATTTTCCAGGAGCCTGAGCTGTGCCATGTTCTGCTATGGCATTACAATCGCTCTTAGTGCCTACAACATTGTATCAATGAGATGTGCGATAGAGTAGTACCTTGTAAAAGCAGAAGGGTTCAAACCATAAGATTTTCGATAGGACGGTATAACTGAGTTAGGATTTAGATACAAATTAGATTATCCATCTAATTCTGGGGTGGTAATTATTCGTTATTTTTATATTTCCTTTTCATTATTAGGGTTAATACAAGTGTTAAGTTGTCACTAAACCAGCACTAGATTCCTCGATTTATTATGAGTGAACAATGATTTAGGATATAGCTATGACTGAAGAATGAAGATAGAATGATTTAGGATTCTCTTGCTGAGGAAGGAAGTACTTAGATTTTGCAATATTAGGTTTCAAATGGAGCCTATTATCCCATTTCTATTTGTTCTACAGGATGATTCCCCATCTACCCTCACCCCAAAAGATTCACAGTGTGTTCTTGAGGTCCCAAAATTCAGATTTGATTTAAGTTTCCATTTTGTTTGTCACCTGCTTTACCGTAAGTCTGGGAGCTCATTCAATTTTATGCCTCAGGTCAATAGATGCAACAACCGTTGCAGGATTTGCGCTCGTTGTGTGGAGGGATTCGCTCACCACTACTGAGTAAGAGACAAGTATCTTAGTTTGTGTGAACTGATTTACGTATGATTCTTGTTTTTGCTTCAACTTATTGTGCTTTTGCCTCAGTTTAATCTTTTGATAAAAGTAACCACACTGCAAAAATTTGTAGTCAAAGTAAAATAATTTGTTATTATATCTTAGCTAACAGTTTTGTTGCGAGCATTAAACTGTTATAGTTGTAGATACAGGCCATTCTGGATATGCACTACCTTGATATTCGTGGCAACTTCAATTGGTACATTTGTTACCTACATAGCACACAAATTGCAAAAGAAGGGATGAGACATGATGTCAATGCAGTCATAGGCGGATCTACATACGAATTGGTGGTGGCACAGGAAACCACTCAAATTTATGAAATTATTATTTTAAGCTAAATGTTTTTATATTTGTATTTATTTGCTTTGGTGTAACCATTCAATTTTTATGGTGGTACCACTCTCATCAACTCTAGCTCAGTTTCTCTCTATGTTTTCTGTGTTGTCATCATTATTTTTAATCTCAATATGATTTATTAGATTTTGTGATACCACTGCCAAATTTTTCTGGATCCGCCTCTGAACGCAGTGACTTGCTTTTCTGGTGGAGGTTGGGCATGCTCTGGTTGCCGGCGGTTGTGGACGGTGATCCTGTGAATAATCGAAATCATATCTCCCCAAGATTTTTTCATTTAACTACATATGATCTTATCCTTATCAGTTTATCCATTAGAACAGATCACATCTGACAGATCTTTTGGATGAAAAGCTTGGGCTAAATTTGTTGAGTGCACAGAACTGTTTTGTGTTTGTTATGTACACTAGTGCTGCTGTTTCATTTTCATTTATGGTCATAAAATTTTATTTTCCCATCAATTACATCTTTGCCAGTTAAACTTCATAGAGTATATTCAGCAGTTGCGTGGAAGCATAAAGTATTTGCAAGGCATTATCATATTCAATAAGTTTGATGGTACCTTTCAATGCAATTGGCAGGGCTTTGACTCCAGATTGAGTCTCTCCCCGATCAGGCATCTAGTCAATTGACAGGCTTTCAGCCAATGGACTCGTGATTTCCGGGCACTGTAAGTAGAGATAATTTTTTTATTATGTAAGTCTAGATGGTGAGTTTATGCAACTGGTATATATATAATATAATCTGTTTTACTACCCATCTCGAGATCAATTTGAAAATGCATCAATGCCAATGAAAAATTCGTTCGAACAATTGTCTCAGTAATTAATGCAAACACAAGTATGTAACAATGGTTTTACACTGATCCAAAATATATGCGAACTACCTGCTTCATGCCCATGAGCAAAGGTAACAGGCATCAGAGCTCTCAGCAAAAAGCTTTCTATGCTCGTTGAATTTGCCTATCAACCCATAACACAGACATCTTAGTTTCATATCTTTTGATTCTAATATTCTAAAACGTGGTGAGAAAAAAATACATACAATTCATTATGATTCTAATAATCATGCTTATTATTTTAAGCCCTTTATTACTTGAGTAATGGATGTTGGTGATTGACATTATAATTGCTGCTCAATGTTAATGAGCATCCTAACAGTATCGACTTGGCCATGGAGGAAGCAATACCCTTCAAAACTCCACGGTAGAGACTACCTGGCCATGAGAAGAAGGTATGATATGTCCCCTCTCTTTCCATGTTATCTTCTGCTTTTGCAAATTGATAATTAAATGTTCTGTTACTCCGTAAAAAAGGTGCATTGGATTGTGTTGCCACCAATGTTTCTTAGGTTCCGTCAACCAGAAGACGCGAGTTTGGCATATTGAATCTCAAATCTATGTGAGGTTTCAATGCTATATTGTTTCCATTACTTCAGTTCGAGTTGAAAGTTTTGTTTATTTTGCCTATGTGGTATGTTTGAGTACAGAGTAATGTTGTCCTCATTTAATCATTTTGATTTTTTTGTCTTTTTTACTGCTTATTTTAATTTAAAAATTCATCAAGTATACTGAATGAGTATTCAAATGTTCACAACCCAAATAGAGCAACTGCGAGAGCTGCCAAGGTCACAGAATATGCTTCTTTGCCACTGCCACAGCTAAGCTGAATTCGGGCTTGCATTCAGAGAGTTCAGGATTCACAGCTGTTTCCGTTCATGTTTTGTTCAACAAATGGCATTTCCCTGGTATACCCTTTCTTTGGAGCTATACAATTACTCTATAGACATTAATAGAGCCCATGTGTTGCGCTTTATGTTACACCACCTTCATTTGTTTCAGACCAAACCAGGCTAGGCAAGTGTCAAAATCTAATTGACATTGGGGTTGTTAGTAATCAGTATTTCCATTTTCCATTATATATTACACACAAGACATGACAAATTAAATCTTACAAGTGAATGCAAATCATGATTTTTCTGCTATTAAAAGGATGCATAGGTTTACACAACTTCAAGTTATTTTGATTAGAATGTACTAGTGAATCTGCTTGCATATCATTAACCCGAGGCCAGTATTCTATAAAACTTACTTGTTAACTCATCATTGATACTGATTCACTCATAGACCCCATTTCCTGACATTATCCCTTTTTATCTTGTTGCTTTTGATAATTTTTTCCTCTTAATTTTGCAACACCTATCTATCTATCTATCCTTTATATGCCATGGCTTGTGCTATATATTCTTCATTTTACTGATTTTAAAGTGGTTGATCATTACCTGGACTCATTTTCTCTCAGTAGAACCATGCTTACACCAAATAAAATTCCATTGATGTGCTACATGGGTTATCCTGCCAAAATTCTCACATGGCTGGTTCTTGATTTAATTTTCTTCCCACAAAAATTCTGCTGTCTGGGTTTTTCCTTGGTTTAACTTGAAGTTTCCTCAACGTATGGTGGGATTGAAATTTAAAAATACATATATAAAATTGCTTGTGGCTGGAGATTGGAGGTTACTCTTTTCTGCTGAACTGCAGAAGTAAGTTTTTCTTTCCTTTCTTCTGTTTTTGTGTTCTTTCCAAAGTTCTGTTTGTACCAAGTTTTAAGGTTTAAACATTATGATGTTCTTGAAATTTGGATCTCAGCCAGCCACTTTCTACACCGCAGAGGCTCGGAGGTAATTCCCTGTTCTTGTTTCAAATGAGGGGTGTCAAATGATGAAACAAATGTGACAGATTTTGTTGTGTTGATTTTTTACATCTATTTCATCAGAAGTTTCAAGTGATATAATCATCCAAGTGAAGGGACACAAATATTTACTCCAAAAGGTAGAAATATCACTGCCATCTTCAATTCCTGATGAAATGATGAAAGCAGAAGGGTTCAAACCATAAGATATTCAGAAGGACGGTATGACTGTATTAGGAATTAGAAACAATGGAGATTATCCATCAAATTCAAGGGTGGTAGTTATTCGTTATTTTATATCTCCTTTTCATCATTAGGGTTACTACAAGTGTTAAGTTGTCACTAGACCAGCACTAGATTCCTCGATTTATTATGAGTGAACAATGATTTAGGATATAGCTATGACTTCAAGAATGAAGATGGAATGATTAAGGATTCTCTTGCTGAGGAAGGAAGAACTTAGATCCTTGCAATATTAGGTTTCAAATGGAGCCTCTTGTCCCATTTCTATTTGTTCTACAGGATGATTCCCCATCTACCCTCAGCCCAAAAGATTCAGTGTGTGTTTTTGAGGTCCCAAAATTCAGATTTGATTTAAGTTTCCATTTTGTTTGTTACCTGGTTTACTGTAAGTCTAGGAGCTCATTCAATTCTATGCCTCAGGTCAACAGGTACAACAACCAGGTAACAGACAAGTATCTTAGTTTGTGTGAACTGATTTATATATGATTATTGTTGTTACTTCAACTTATTGCAGAGGTGTGGATGTATAGCGGTATTTGTGAGGTGCTTTGCTGACAGGTGGAAGGTGATGGCGATAGCATGGGAGACATGTCTTATTAAGCAATATAATGCAAAATGTGGTAAGTCTTCTCCTACATACTAATCATGACACATTGTTTTAAATTAAGTTTAAGGGCCCCATATTATAACTTAGCCGCCTCTTGTCTTGTGTAATAAGAAAATTATATGCGGTGAACATATATTCGAAGTAGGGTATAATTTTGGTCTCTTTTGGTGAGATATAATAACGGAAAAGAGGAATATAGTCTGCTACTGAATTTTTTAGATTGGAAGTATTGAATGAAAGGAATGATTTAAAACGGATTCAAAAGTAGGCAAATAGTATTGAGGGATCTTATGAATTGAAATTCTTCTTTTTGGATCCTTTAATTTGATGCAAACACAGCAGAGGAATGCCACATTGGTTTCGTTTGTTTGTGAAATGGTGACACTGACTGATGAAATCTGTTCAGAGGATTAGTGGAAGTGTTTTACAATTACCGGCCAACACTTGGAAGTGAACTAAAAATACATTCATTAAACACCATGTCAACAAATTATTAAAAGTGCATGAACACTAAGTGTTCACTTTTAAGGATGTGATAGATGGATTAATTAATCCCATTTAATTAGGTATGATTATTTATTACTCATTTTAGCATAGTTATCATGGATCACTTAACTTATAGCTTAGCTTAACTATTTTTATGATTTCTATTGTGTTTATATAGCTTTGAATTTGTGTATTACATTTTCCCTTCTCAATCATCAATTATTTCTGCAATGAGGATTATTCATTAGTGATTTCGTATACAGAAACATTTGCTCATTTGCTCATTTGCAAATTGCAATAAAATACCATAAATAGCGTCGTTGGAAGAGTTTTTCACGACATGGGCTTTTCCCCCAGATTTCGTTCTACGGGATGTGGTGGCAGATGCGAACGGGGCTTGGTTCCCCAGGTTTTAGATTTATTTCTTTCCTGTTGGTTTTTAGTTTAGTTGTTGGTTTTGTTTTTTATGTTTTCTTGTATTTTTCCTTTTTTCTCTGGCTTCGGCTACGCCAAAAAAAACTTCAGTGAAATAATAGTTGGGCCCATTGGAAAGGCCCACTGGGCTGAAATGAACACATTTACACGTTAATCCTCAAAGAGCTTTTTTCAAAGGAAATTCACCAATTTTTCCTACTTGACAAGATGTCCCCACAAATAACTTTTGAAAATTAAATAAAAATATTTTAGGCCAAAAATAATTGGGATTTGAAGAGAAAACTTTGCGATAGATCGTTTTAGTTTTTTCACGAGAGATTTTAGGTACACGCAAAATATTTTCTGCCAACCATCAATAACGTAAATCTGACTACGCAATAATTTGTTGCCTTGTTCAATATGAATTTATTCATCATTGCCTAAGTACAGACTGTGATATGTCTAGACTTATGTAGGAATGGTGGGCCTCCTCGTCTACATTTTGGAGTATATAATTAATTTATCTAAATTTTAGCCTTTTGCATTTGGACATTTGCCTAATTCTAAAGTTAAAAATTATTGAAAATAGCGCAAATTTAGAGAGGAAAAAAAAAAAAGAAAAGAAAGTGTAATTTCTTTTTTTTATCAACAATGTATTTTCGCGTACTCATAGTGGTGGGGATCAAAATTTAATCAAAATTTTCTCTCTTTTTTTTTAAAGGAAGCAATCAGAGACAAATAAATACATCCATGATTGTTTACCAAACTAGTAGAAGATAGTGTCTCTTATTTCGCTGTTTAGGCATAAGGCTCCAACTTTTAAAGTTACTTTTTTTTATGAAAAAAAATTAAAAAAAAAATGTATTAATCATTAGTAATTACTAGTAGTTCCCCTCTTAATTGATGATATATGAACGAATTATATACCATGTATCTATGGAATTATCCTTATTCGACCTATGCTTCATTTTTAATGACGTTTTAGAATTTTACAGTCTAAAGTAATTAAAGAAATATATATATATATATATATATATATATGGGGTTTATCTCTTGTATGTAATTAATGTTTTCTAATTTGATACTATATCACTTTAATAAGAACCACCAAGAGCAGTAAAAGAGCACTTGTCTCTTTATATGGGTTGTTCATAGTTAGGTTTATAAATCGTGATAAGTAAATTGGTGTCACCCAAGAACTAGGCAAGAAAATGACATCCGATTGTTGGATTCGGACAAGCTGCAGGGCAGCTAAAAGAGACAGGTGAGTGAATACCCCCAAATCCCATATTGAAATGCTATATTTTGTACAAGTGGACAGATGCGGAGGATGAATATTGAATATAGCCATAACGCTTTCCATTTAGTACAAATTCAATGTAATGAAAAAAGATTTGTGGCATGTCAAGAGTACCCAAGGTTAGTATGTTCCACAACGGCAGTAACAATGTTATATCGATGGTAGTACCATCCATCAGTTGGTGACAATAAATTCAAGCGTTACCAAGGGAATATATAATTTAAATTCATTATTGAGATTTATACGTGGATTTCCTTCCTAAAAATAACATATAAAGTGAATAATAAGCTTCTGATGGAACCTAAAATACTAGCATTTGAAAAGGGATTTTGTTATATATATATATATATATATATATCTTACTTTGAATGTTGTTATTACTAAATTGCATTAGTGGATGCAATGTCCATATATGTTGACTGTTGTTATGTATACATTGTACTGTTAAATTCCAGACTTAGAAATAATTCACCTTGAAATTCTTTATGGTGCCACCAAAGGTGAAAAGTTGGCCACTTATCACAAAAGTTGGTATAGGGTTTAGGGTTCATATATAACTTGAATCTGCAGCCCAAAAGACATGTAATTTGGTTTGGATCTGATCTGTTGTTAGTCTGTAATCTGCTATATACTGTATTCATATGATCATCGTCCTGACTACTTATTTGCTAAGATTTTCAAGGCCAACATGTTAATTACTTTCTTCAAAATATAGTAAATGCTGAATTCTTATTCAACAGTACCTTATGCTTCATTAATCATTAATGTAATTCAACATTTTAATATTAAAAGTCAATATATCTATTTTAAGTTTCATACTCAAGACAGCTTTAAAGAATATTTCATCTTAAAACTTAAGCCAAAGCCATATGCCCAGTATATACTAGTATGTAATACCCACGAAAACCATTGAGTACAGTATAAAATTTGCTTTGGAGTATTTATCAAATGTGGCCTCACACTTTCCTTTAATTTCTAATACATTGATATATTCATTAGATAGAGAATGTTTTCCTTTAATTTCATATTGTTAGGAACTTTTTTGGCAGTATGTGTTCACAAAAAATGTTCGAACACCATCGGTGGACTCCAGGCCAAATCTTATCCAGACGAATCTATTTAAGGAATGACAGCTGTAAGATCTACAAGATTCTCTTCAAGGTTGGCTGCGAATTTCCAGAGATTTATATCAAAGATTTTATGGGAGGAAAATCTCTATTATGGAAACTGCTCACCAAAGAATATTTGCATGCATGGAAGGAATCTACTTATCTTTTTGAGCCGATTCTTATACCTCAAAGGAGGATCTATATAAGTGGATGGTCATTCACTTGAAGGATGAAGAATTGACACAATTATAATTCTCCCTCTCATTATTCGAAGTGTCTAGAGAAATTCTTCACCCGTGTTCTTGCATTCATCAATCCGTGAAGATTTCATTGATCCACTTTGTATATGGTGATGTAATCATCTTTATGCAACCGCGCCTTGAGTAAACTTGGATCGACAAGGAGTTCACGTGCCCATTGATTGGAGGAGACGAACTCAATCAAAGGGATTATTCAAGACATCGTCAAACCCGCGCTTGAAAAGACATATCTTGAAGAGGAGAGTCTGCGGACAGGTTTTGCCCAAGGGTAAACTTGAAGGAGAAGCCTTTAAGGATTTGGAGTAAGATCGGGGAAGATCTTCACCAAAACTGGGGATAGTTTTGGTTCGCACAAATCATCTGCTTGGGGATCGGAGTTCGGCAGATTTCACTTGTGATTGGTTCGAGGAACTTGTTTGAACATATAGTGAAGACTCCTGGATTGGTATCCCCCAGACGTAGGCTGAGGTCGAACTGGGTCAACAAATTCTTATGTTTGTTCTCTTTACGTTTTTCAGTTTTTAATCTTCCGCTGCATATTATCTTAAACTGAATAACGTGTCCACAAAAGGTGTTTGAACTAGTTAGCAGGACAAGTTCACAGGTTATCTCTCGAAAGGGACCTAACACGTATACTGAAACTTAATCATAAATAATCCTAATAATAATGTGAATTATATAGTTTTTACATAAACCATCCATATGGATGTCGCTATTTTATTTTGAAAGCAATTTTTTCTTCTTTTTGTCTTTACTCTTGTTTGAATCACTTTACCCAACATATAAGGTACCAAAGAAGTGATATTTTAATAATTCTTCATTAACTCATAAACACGTTTGAACACCTTTATAATGCCGCAAATAAAAATGGATATAGAAATTGATCACGATTGGCTAATAGTAATCATATGAGAATGTTGAGCTATTTACTCTTAGTTATTAATTTTTTTTTTTTTGGTGAAACCAGGTATCCCCAGGCCATATTGGACCCAAGACTAATCCCTCGAGGATCTGCAGGGGCAATTAAGGGCGTCTCTCCCAAAGCAGTTTTTTGCATACACAAGGCTCGAACCCGAGACCTTGCTTAAGCGACTAGAGCCCCATCCACTCAAGCCAACTGCTGTTGGTTACTCTTAGTTATTAATTAGATGATTGCATGCATTTATATTAGTTAATATTATTCTTAAAGAAATGTTCATTGACATGATATACATCAATCCGGTTTCTGTAATGGCATAAAAATTGTCAGCAGGTGCAGGCAGCGCTAAAAATGATGTGTAACCCTTTGTAAAGTGATGTATAAGCTTTATAAAGTGGTGTATAGACGGTAGTTTGTTTTTTTTATTAGTTTTTTGTTTATAACCTCCATCCATCACTTTTTTATACTCACACATCATTTCATATACACATACCCATCACTTTTAAATGTGCCAGCACCTACAGGCCGCCAGGACCCAAACGATTTCCGATATACATCATTCATAAACACATAACAAAATGAGAGTACTATTTTATCTTATTGAAACAATTTAATACTTCTTCCATTGTTTAAACTTTAAAGAGTGGTCATTTTTCCTTTAAATTGTGTTCCTATAAATTTTAAACCAAAAAATTACACTTCAAAAAAAATTGACAAATTATCCATCAAACTTCTAAAAATACGTTATGTCGATCTTCTAAAAAAGACAAAAACCTACTATCTTGCAAGTTTAGACAAATTATCCCTAAACCCTACTACTATAGTATTGATTACATTAAAATTTTACATCTTACGAAGAAGAGTAAAAATATAGTTTCACGAAGAATCTAAACTTCAGGGAAGGTGGATTTTAAGGTAAATTCTGCACATTTGTGGAAGTGAAATATACTACTAATAAAATTTGTGTTTGTATTTGTTACGAAGCAATCCACAAGTTTCAAATTACTACATGTTCCATAGCCAAGTTAAATGGGTTTCCTTTTGTTTTGCTTTTTGGAAGACATGATCTCAGGGAAAAAAGAACCATTTTTTCCTCAACTGCTCTACTGTATCACATCTGGCTTCGATAGAAAAAAAAGGTAAAAACGTCCTTTATCTTTCCAAAAATTTCAAATCCGTCCTTTTTCTATTTTATTACCGATTTAGTCCGCTACAAATGCTAATTATGTTCAAATCAGTCCTTTTTTCACTAATTATATTCTAATTGCTGACGTGGCAAGGGTTTTAATTTAAACCTGACACGTGTGCATAATATTAGTCATTTTTCTTTTATCTTTTGTCAATTCAGTCCTAAACTTTTATTTTGTTCTATTTAGTCCTCTACCCCAATCACTCATTTTTATATTAATTGGCCTCAAACCTTTCAAATTATTTCATTTTAGGCCCAGAACCTTAAATTTTTTATTATTACTAATACATTTATCAAATAAATGCCCAACATACTTCCGTAAATAAAATTAAATACCAAACCTCATACATTGGGTTTGACCGCCTTGTTACCGGGTCTTTGAAGTTCCGAATTTTACGGACTCTCTCTAACCACCCGACCGTAACGATGATTCATTGGTTCTGGTTTCCTTCAGCAACAACCAGCACAATCATACTTTGTGGACAATAAAATTCAGGCTATTTTTTTAATATTTTTAATAATATTAATATTTTTCAATAAAACCAAGGCTTCCTGTATCCATAACCTTCCAAAAATTCAAGTTAAATCATTTACTGAAATATTGCTACATCCTAAGGTAGGACGCAAAGTTAGATTCTGTTGATTGTTACTGAAGGAAACCAAAACCAATGAACAATCGGTTGCGGTCGAGTGGTTATTAGAGAGAGTCCGTAAAATTCCGGTACTTGAAAGACCCGATAACAAAGCAGTCGAACCCAATATATGAGGTTTGGTGTTTAATTTTATTTATGGAAGTATGTTGTGCATTTATTTGATAAATGTATTAGTAATAATAAAAAATTTAAGGTTCTGGGCCTAAAATGAAATAATTTGAAAGGTTTGAGGCCAATTAATATAAAAATGAGTGATTGGGGTAGAGGACTAAACAGAACAAAATAAAAGTTTAGGACTGAATTGGCAAAAGATAAAAGAAAAAAGACTAATATTATGCACACGTGTCAGGTTTAAATTAAAACCCTTGCCACGTCAGCAATTAGAATATAATTAGTGAAAAAAGGACTGATTTGAACATAATTAGCATTTGTAGCGGACTAAATCGGTAATAAAATAAAAAAAGGACGGATTTGAAATTTTTGGAAAGACAAAGTACGTTTTTACCTTTTTTTTTCCGGCTTCGATACACTAAAACAGGCCCCTCTTTCTTCCATCTTGTCTTCCCAAAAAGCACAATCTCTCTCTCTCCCCCCCTTTTCTCTCTCTTACACATATATACATGTCCGAATTCCCACAGAAACCCACAAACACTGAAGCTATGGCCGCCTTTGTACAGATGGAACACCAAGGGAATTCACAATCACCTCCCATTGCAGCAGTCAGCAACGGGATCAGCCAACGAGATCAACCTCCTCCAACCATGCCCAGAAACCCCAAGGGTGGCCTCATTACCATGCCTTTCATCATAGGTACTCACATTTCTCCTCCATTTCATCACAGCTAATCTCGACCTCTGTGATGGGTTTCTGTTTTTACCTTCTTCTTTAATGTAATTAATTAATTAATCCCTAATTGCTCAGCAAATGAGGCGTTCGAGAAAGTGACCACCTACGGCCTGCAGTTCAACGTTGTATTCTACTTAATGAGGGACTACATGATGCCCTTAGTCAAAGCCAATGCCTTGATCAATTACTGGACCGCCGCCACCAGTTTCGCCCCACTTGTTGGTGCCTTCGTCGCCGATTCCTACCTCGGCCGATTCCTCACCATTGGCCTCGCCTCTATCATCAGTTTTCTGGTAAAGATCCGTTGCCCTAAATTTTCCCCCCAATTTCGGAAAAATCAAAAGCCCTAATTTTTTGAATTTGAGTAAGTTGATTGAAATGCTGTAATTGTGGAATTGAATTGGATTGCTTCAGGGGACAGTTTTGCTGTGGTTAACAGCTATGATTCCGAAAGCCAGGCCCCCACCTTGCGATCCAAACAGGCAGCACTGCGCCGGGGCCACACAGGGGCAGTATGCTCTTCTGCTGCTGTCGTTCGGGTTAATGTCGATTGGTGCCGGTGGGATAAGGTCCGGGTCGCTGGCATTTGGGGCGGACCAGATAGTGAGTAGGGACGACCTTAATAATGCTACAACATTGGAGAGCTTCTTCGGCTGGTACTATGCTTCCTACGCCGTGTCGATTGTGGTGGCCTTTTTGGGTATTGGGTATATCCAGGATCGCTTCGGATGGAAACTGGCGTTCGGTCTCCCTGCAATCTTGATGTTTTTATCTCCTTTGGTGTTTTGCTTGGCGTCTTCTTTGTATGTGAAGCGGAAGGCTACCAAGAGTTTGTTCACCGGGTTGGTGCAGGTGGCAGTGGTGGCGTTCAAGAACAGGGGACTCGAGTATCCTCCAGAGGCTTCTAATGGGTATCATTATGAGAAGGGCTCCATACATACTTGTCCCAGTGACAAATTAAGGTAAATTTTTCACTCTTATTCTATGGTAAGAGTCTTTTTGGTATGATATTATTGAATGGTGACTATTTGTATCATGCAAAATTGTTTGTGATGATTTGGTAACTGCGGAATGGGGTATTCTTTGGCTTGTGGCCTGCATCAATCTTTAGCAAATTTCATCAGAGGATAAATGTGGATCAGAAGCAATTTGTTTGTTTGCTTTGAGTAGAAAAGTCATGAAAGTTGGAGAAAGTAATAAATGAGGGCATTTTTAGTTTGAATCTGAATTTAACCATGGGATAATGTGATGGAATGTTTGGTAAAGTAAAAGAATTTGTTGTCTCTGAAATAGGATGATTATACTGTGAAACGTGAAAGCACAGACTGATTGGAAAACTTGACATTATACTTTTGAACTCTGCATTCTTGATCGAATTTTCAGTAGTTACATAATCACACATTTCTTCCTTCCGGCAGGTTCTTAAACAAGGCTTGCATCATCAAGAATTCTCAAGATGTAACTTCCACCGGAGTTTCCGTCAATAATTGGACCCTTTGCACGACAGATCAAGTCGAAGAGCTGAAAGCTCTAATCCGGCTACTCCCCATGTTGTCCACCTCGATTCTGATAGCCTTGAGCACATACAATACGCTTCCCGTAGTCCAAGCTAGCACAATGGATAGACACCTGACGGAACATTTTGAAATCCCTTCAATCTCATTCGTGGTGTTTTCCCCCCTAACGATCACATTGTGGATCTTGTTATACGACCGTGCAATTTTACCCTTGGCTTCTCGAATCAGGGGCAGGAAAGTCTATGTGGGGGTCAAAATAAGGATGGGAATCGGGGCATTCTTAATCAGTGTGTCGATGGCGTTTGTTGCTATAGTAGAGCACATTCGGAGGAAGAAGGCAATCGAGCAATGTAACACCCTAAAATTTAGCTATGTAGATAATATTTTGAAAGAAATAATTTAGTATTATTTCTTAAGAAAATTAAATTGAGTTAGGAAATAAATAAATATTTTCCCAAGATAGAGATTGATTTGAGAGGAATGAATTATTTTCCAAATAATTTAGTTGATTTGAGAAGTATATTTTTCAAGGAAAAATATATATCTATATATATATTCACATAAAGATAATACTAATTTCTAACAATTTTTATACTAAGTGTAGTTAATTCCTTTTATTTAAAATTTACCAATAATCTAGTGGTAATGAGATTTCCACTCATAGTGTATCACTATGGTTTTAATTAATGATATCTAAATAGATTATAATAGCTTAGTAAATAAATAAATATAATGGGAGTTGATTACAGGAAAAGCTTTGGAAAAAAATAATAATAATAACAATAAATAAACAAATAAATAAATTTAAAGCAACTAAGTCCATTTGTTCAGTAACTACTCTAGTGCAATCCATTTCAATATTAGAATTGATCGAGTATAATTAGATGACTAAAATAAAGGAAAAGCAATGGATACACTTACTGGATTAGCTGCGCATTGCATGGAGTGTATGAGGGGATTAACTAGTGTGTAAATTTGAGAGAATGATGAGTGTCCTCTAGAGTTATAGGTTTGATGAGTCAATCGATAATAGGCTTGATGACTGATGAAATAACCACTGGACGTGGCTTCCATGCATGCAAGAGTAATGCTACTAAGCTACTTGCTTCTACCCCTATAAATACGTACAATCTTTGTTCAAATTTTTCATTCATCACTCAAATTACTCACCCCTCCTAAGTAACGTCTAAGGCACTAGGAGATTGCTAGAAGAATTTTAGTAGCTATCTTCGGAAGAAATTGTAAGTAAATTTTTATTCTACGGGCTTTGTCGTAGGATTAAATTTTTGCATGTCTAAATACCTTCGTGTTTTAATAATGTTAGGGTTTATTCATGCAATTTATTTATGCAGAGGTATTGCCCAATTATGTGTTTAAATTAATTTTGGGGCTAGGCCATGCATGTGAAAAGTGAAATTTCAGTGTGTGGCATGTAAATTATTGAATTGTTATTATGCGAGATATACCCCAGAGGTGGATATCTTCGTGAGATATTTCGTGGGTTATCCAAGGGATCCCCATGAATAGGATTGTGTTTGACCAAGGGTCTCACAGTCATTTTCTAGATCGCAAGGTAGGGCCATCCTTGTGTACTCATATTTTGACTTCGGTCATTATGAGGGCATGCTAGGTCCTATGAGATACCCCGGGTGTAGGCATCATAGTCGAGCTACATGTGGATTGAATTATTGCAACTGTTTTAACATGCCATTTACTGTTGAGTCGTAGTTAATTATTTTTGTCCAAGGGATAAAAATTTATTTACTCAGCCGGTGTGCTGATAAATGTTACTTACTCACTTTTTCAGGATTTGACATTTGTGAAGCTCATTAACATCACGGGCACGGGCAGGAGAGTCAGTATCGTTTTACATGTGGTTATTTTAAATAATATTTTACTTGTAGTAAGGTTGTCCTTTTAATAGTTAGTCGCAATTTTAAACTCTGATATTTTGCTAAATTAAATATATTTTGAAATTTAGTTAACAGTCTTTAAATAGTGTTTGTAACTATTTTAATTAGCCTTAGCACTTTTAATTAAGTTAGCCGAGGCAAGGTCAAGGCGAGCTTAATTGGAAGTGTGGCGGTAACAACCCCGCTTTCCTATTGGTAACTTCCGCTGTGATTTTTAAGATGGGAAAATGGGGGTGTTACAAGTTGGTATCAGAGCGTGAGTCAAAATATTTTTGTGTCAAAATTTCTTTAATGTCAAAATAAATTTTTGGAGTTAAAGTTTTTGGGAAGGGACACGATGCACTTGCATTAGGCACAGCCCTTATTGTTATTTATGCTTAATAATTGCATTATGCTTATGATAATATTGTTTGATTAGATGGCTGGAAATAACTTTAACGCTAGAATGATGGAAGTAGTCCCGGACCTAGTCCGTGAGCTAGTAAGAACATGTGAACGGGAGCATACTCGAGCTGAACATTTAAAAGACTTATTAATTACGGAACTTACAAAACATCTAGAAGAGGAGGTAGAAAGTGAAAACAAATATAATGAAGAACACGAGATGAGAGTTTCAGCCGAAGAGCAACGGGATGAGTTCGACGCCCTTTACACGGAGAAAACGGAAGAATTGGTGGACGTAAAGGAGGAGCTGGAGGACGTAAAGGAGAAGTTGGAGAACGTGGAGGAGGAACTAAAAGATAGTCAAGAGAAGAACATTCGGAATTTAGCAACTATAGAGCGACAGAAAGGAATCATACGTAGACAAGCCGACCAGCTGTACTTTAGAGGCCGCAGGGCAGTTGCTCGCAGGAGTGACCCAGGATCCTCATCCCGTCCTCAGCGCATTGAAGATTCCGAAGACCCAGAGGAGGAAGAAAAGACGAGTCCAGTCCGTGAACGTAGCCGCTCTCCGGAGTACCATCCAGCCAGCCCATGATGTGGAGTTCACCTTAGACTAGATGCTATATAGTATAGTCTAGTATAGTATAGACTAAACGCTATATATGTGTGTATCTATTTTAACTTGGAAATTTTGAACCGTTGTATCCAAGTTTATATAAAAGTAAAATGAAATTTTCTCGGCTTATTTGGTATAATTTCTATTTTATTTCACAGTTGTATTAAAAAAAAAAAAAAGATTATATCATTAGGTATTGAAATAAAAGTAGTCAATTAATACGATTATGATTTCAAAAGTTATAAAGATAGTTTGAGTTTTTTTTGGCATACTCAATTTAAGAAATTTATTTTATACTATTATAAAAAAAAATATGTAACTTGTCTTGTTACTTATAAATGATATTTATACAATTTTTTTTTAGCAGAAGTGCTTATCAAGTTTTTTTTACTTAATGTCTTTTTATTTGTTTTTATTTTTTTAAAGTTAACTATATAACTATTATATTTTGAAAGTTATTTAATATTTTATTTGAATCATATATGCAGATGAGTAGTTCAGGAACCAAAACATTTGACGAAAAATCTCAGATGCAATCTGAGATAAGGAAGTTAAGGGAGACTATAATCCTAGAACAGTATTTTGCGAAAGGAGCCCAAGAAGAGGTAATACAAAAAGAAGAGGAAATACAAAAGCTGAAGGATAGAGTTTTATACCTAGAAAGCCTGGCTGTCAAACATGAGGAGATGATTAGTTCTTTACGAGGAAAGAATGAGGGGTTGATTCGTAAAGGATTTCCTGGAAAGCTTCTTCCACCACGATGTGGAGAATGCGGCCAACAACATCTCATTTGGCGATGCCCTGAACCTGGGGAGTGTTTTCGATGCGGAAAGATTGGGCATGTCGCTAGAGAATGCAACACCAAGATAGTAACAGCTCGGAAATATTAGATATCTTAGAAACTCACTAGTATATTAGACTATTTTGTATGTATAAATCTTCAAACTTGTATTAACATATGTCGACTTCGGCTAATTAATGAAAATGTCGACGATTTTGGTGTGTATCTTTTATTAAAGAAATATAATCTATCTTTTTATTTGCATAAGTATTTTTTTAAAGAAAAAAAAATATAATTAAATTATTACTAGTATTTGTCATATGTACTAAAAAAGTCCCTTGCAGATGAACAATTGGGAAGTAAACGAAATGCTAGACAAGAAAGATCAGATGGAAGCTGAGATTAGAAGCCTTAAGAGTGAACTGTTACTAGAAAAGGATTTTATATCCTGGAATCAGGAAGAAATTTTTCGAAGAGACCAAGAAATAAAAGATTTAAGAGCTATGCTCTCATACTATGAAGGGCGGACCACTGAGTTAGAGATACGCTTGAGAAATGCTGAGTGCAATCCCGCAGGATTCCCCGTGCCGCCACGTTGTCCGGGGTGTGGAAGGCCGCACCTAACTTGGCGTTGCCCCGACAAAGGAGAGTGCTTCCGTTGTGGAAGGAAGGGGCATAAGTACAAGGATTGTTACACGAAGAACATTCAAGATTAGAGAGGACACGTCCAAAAATAATATATTAGCTTAATTTGTACTTGTATACCAGTCTCGGCAAGTTAGAAATATTTGACTGGTAGTTTTGAAGTGTACTCTTGTTATTTATAAAAGAAAACTAGTATTATTTGTTTATCTCGACTAATGAAAGCAATTAACTGATTAACTGACTGATGTTTCCTAGGAACTAACATAAAACCAACATGGCCGATAACAACGACCGCCAACAACAGATAGAACAACTGTTACTCACTCTCGGAGCAGTTGTTCAGAAGCAAGCTGAAGGAGGAGAACATCATGTAGAAACACAAGGGGATTATATCGAGGCAATTAATAAGTTTCAACCCCCTAAATATAATGGACAGGAGGATCCCGCTAAACTTGAAGGGTGGATTGAGTCACTCGAAAAGCTACTCGAGGCAGTAGAATGTCCTGAAGAACGTAAGGTGGGAGTAGCTACTTTCTTCCTGACAGGAATAGCAAATACTTGGTGGAGATCACAAGAAGATCGCCAAATTACTTGGGAAGAATTTCAAAAGAGTCTGAGAGAACGATTTTATCCACTCAGCCTTAAAAATTCCAAGTATGAAGAGTTTGTTACTCTTCAACAGGGTAGTCGATCTGTGCAAGAGTACTATGCTAAGTTTACTGAGCTCTTGAGATTTGCTCCAGACTTGGTTGCAACAGATCAAACTAAGGCCCAGAAGTTTGTGCTTGGGCTGAATAAGTACATTCGAAAGGCATTCGGCGGGAAGCAATTTACTAGTTTACAAAAAGCTTATGATCGAGCTATGACCGTCGAAAAGGTCGAAGGATCAGAACACAAAGGAGAAAGCTCAAGACAAATCCCCCAAAATAAAGGAAAGCGAAAATTTGAGGAAATCAAAGATAACAGGCAAAGGGGAGATTTCCAGCAGAACAATAGGAGCAGGTTCCCCTATCCAAACCAGTATAGGGAGCCGGTACCCACTCCATGTAACCGATGCAGCAAGAGGCATGCAACTCGTCAGTGTCCACAAGGTGAAGAGTGTTACCGTTGTGGCATGACAGGTCACAGGGCCAGAAACTGTCGCCTGAGACTTGATCCCAACAGACTTCGGCCTGACTTAAGAAAAGAGGACTATTGCCCAGAATTGCGAAGGCCTCAAAACCAACAAGGAAATCAAGGGCCACGTCCAACTTTTCCGACGAATCCGGGAGTAAACAATAGAGTTCCACAGAACCAGGGCAGACTTAACCAGGGAAGGTTGAATGTAGTCAATCAAGCTGACCTTCAAGATGGTGGTGACCTGGTTGAAGGTACTTTTGAAATTAAAACTTCTAAAGTTCGTACTTTGTTTGATTCTGGAGCTACTTGTTCATTCATATCTCGTAGAAAATTGCCCGAGTTGGGACTCGATAAACCCCAGGAAATAGGATTTGGAATCTCTTTACCTAACGGAGCAGTTATTAATTGCTCAACACGTTATGAGAAAGTTCCTATCCGCATCTGTGAAGTTGAATTCCCTGCTGATCTCATTAACTTCGAGCTACGAGATTTTGATGTTATCTTGGGAATGGATTGGCTTACAAAATATCAAGCCACCATCGAGTGTGCCCAACAGAAGATAACAATGTATGGGCCGAATAAACAACGAATTTCGTATTATATGGAGCCCAAAGGACCGACAACGAAGGTAGTTTCAGCAATGCAATTGGCGACACTATTAAGAAAAGGGAATCCCCTTTATCTTTGCTATGTCCATAATTTGCAAGCAAAGGAGGTGGAGCTAAACAATATTCCAGTAGTAAAAGAATATCCGGATGTATTTCCTACAGATATTTCAGGGATGCCACCTGAACGTGAGATAGAATTCACGATTGATTTAGTTCCAGGTACGGAACCCATATCAAAAGCTCCATACCGGATGGCACCAGCTGAAATGAAGGAATTGAAGGAACAACTTGAAGACCTTCTAGAGAAAGGATACATTCGTCCTAGTACATCTCCGTGGGGAGCACCTGTCCTATTTGTACGAAAGAAGGATGGTGGAATGAGACTTTGTGTGGATTACAGAGGCCTCAATCAAGTGACGGTGAAAAATAAATATCCGTTGCCACGAATTGATGACTTATTTGACCAACTCAAAGGAGCCAGAGTCTTTTCAAAGATTGATTTGAGGTCTGGTTATCATCAGCTTAGGATAGCTGAGCAGGATATCCCAAAGACGGCATTTAGAACACGGTATGGTCACTACGAATTTACCGTGATGTCGTTTGGCTTAACCAACGCTCCAGCAGTATTCATGGCTCTGATGAATAATGTTTTCCGAGAATTGTTGGACAAATGTGTAGTTGTGTTCATTGACGATATATTGGTTTACTCCAAGAATGAGGAAGAACACAAACAACATCTACACCAAGTCCTGCAAATATTAAGAAGCCATCAACTGTATGCCAAGTTGTCTAAGTGCGACTTTTGGCTCAACACAGTTGCATTCCTCGGTCACATCGTCTCTGCCGATGGAATATCAGTTGACCCTGCTAAAGTAGCCGCAGTAAAGGATTGGCCTGTACCGACCTCTCAAACCAAGATAAGAAGTTTCCTTGGTTTGGCAGGCTACTACAGGAGATTTGTCAAAGATTTCTCAAAAATTGCGAGACCGCTAACACAAAATTTGAAAAAGGGATCAAAGGTTATATGGAGACCTGAATGCGAAGCTGCATTTCAGACATTAAAGGAAAGACTAACCACGACACCAGTACTAACCTTACCCAATGAGAAAGACGATTTTGAAATTTATAGTGATGCTTCCAAATTTGGGTTAGGATGTGTGTTAATGCAAAAAGGAAAAGTTATAGCCTATGCATCTCGACAGCTAAGGCCGAATGAAGAAAATTATCCAACTCATGACCTGGAGTTAGCTGCAGTTGTCTTCGCTCTAAAGATATGGAGACATTACTTGTATGGACGAAAGTGTCAGATATATACAGACCATAAAAGTCTAAAGTATATCTATACTCAGAAAGAGCTCAACATGCGCCAGCGGCGATGGTTAGAGCTAATGAAGGACTATGATTTAGGCATTACATATCATGAGGGAAAAGCCAATAAAGTGGCTGATGCACTAAGTCGAAAGTCAAAACATCTGGGTAACACAAGAATCTTGCCGCACGAGTTTTATATGGAATTGGCACGATTTGACATTGAGTTGGTATACCAAGGTACTCCTACTCAGCGAATCAATGCCATCACAATCCAGCCAACCATTTTTGACGAAATCAGAGATAGACAATCCGGTGACGTCAAATTGGAAAGAATCAAAGCAAAGATAGCTCAAGGTGAAGCTACAGACTTCCAAATTCACGAAGACGGCAGCATCCGATTTAAGGGTCGTTGGTGCGTGCCGAAAGTATGCGAAGATCTCAAGAGACGTATACTCGAAGAGGGCCACGAAACTCCTTATTCTGTACACCCTGGAGGAGACAAGTTGTACAAAGACTTAAGAAAGGTCTTTTGGTGGCCTAGAATGAAAAGAGGGGTAGTAGAATTCGTGGAAAAGTGTCTGACCTGTCAAAAGGTCAAAGCCGAGCGGAAGAAACCCCTTGGATTGGTAAAACCACTAGAAGTTCCAGAATGGAAATGGGATAGTATTTCCATGGACTTCGTCTCAGGTTTGCCAAAGACGCCCAAAGGAAACGATAAGATATGGGTCATTGTCGATAGATTGACAAAGACAGCTATATTCATACCCATGAAAGAAACTTGGAGTATGGATCAGTTAGCTAAGGCCTATATCGAGAATGTCGTACGGAGACATGGGATTCCTCAAGACATTGTTTCAGACCGAGACCGTCGATTCATCTCGAATTTCTGGACTAAGTTACAAGAAGCCTTTGGTACTAAAATAAAGATGAGTACAACATTTCACCCAACAACCGATGGCCAAACTGAAAGAACTATCCAGACCCTTGAAGACATGCTAAGAGCTTGTGCTTTAGAATTTCAAGGGAGTTGGGAAAATCACCTACCGCTAGTTGAATTTAGCTATAACAATAGCTATCATGCTAGCATTGGAATGGCCCCATTTGAAGCACTATATGGTAGGAAATGTCGAAGTCCACTTTGCTGGACTAAGGGCGAGAATCCAATCCCTGTTGGACCACAACTAATTGAGGAGACAAAGCGTGTTATTGAGCAAGTCCAACTCAAGATGAAAGCCGCCCAAGATCGACAAAAGACGTATGCCGACCAGAAAAGGCAAGAAGGAGGATACGAAATAGGTGACAGGGTGTTACTAAAAGTATCCCCTATGAAAGGAGTGATGCGATTTGGTAAACGTGGTAAGCTAAGTCCTCGTTACATTGGACCATTCGATATCATTGCCAAAGTTGGTACATTGGCATATCGACTAGACTTACCAGAAGAATTATCTCGAGTTCATGATGTGTTCCACGTATCACAACTTAAAAAATATCATCACGACCTTCAGAGATTAATCCCATCAGAGGTAATTGAATTAGATGATGATCTTACTTATGAAGAGAGACCAGTTAAAATCCTAGATACGAAAGAACGAGCCACGAGGCATAGAGTCATTCGCATGGTCAAAGTCCAATGGTCAAACCACGACGAGAATGATGCCACGTGGGAAACTGAGGCAGAAATGCAAACCAAGTATCCAGAGCTATTTCTTGAGACAGATACAGCTATGGGGACATAGCTGTGAAAACAAGTGGGGGAGGTGATTCCGTAACCGTCCCGATAGAGAATAAGGTAAGAAAAGTTTAATTATGAGCTAACCTTATTTTTAGTCTTGCAATAGTTTATTTGAGTAAACTTCGAGGACGAAGTTTGTTTTTAAGGAGGGTAGATTGTAACACCCTAAAATTTAGCTATGTAGATAATATTTTGAAAGAAATAATTTAGTATTATTTCTTAAGAAAATTAAATTGAGTTAGGAAATAAATAAATATTTTCCCAAGATAGAGATTGATTTGAGAGGAATGAATTATTTTCCAAATAATTTAGTTGATTTGAGAAGTATATTTTTCAAGGAAAAATATATATCTATATATATATTCACATAAAGATAATACTAATTTCTAACAATTTTTATACTAAGTGTAGTTAATTCCTTTTATTTAAAATTTACCAATAATCTAGTGGTAATGAGATTTCCACTCATAGTGTATCACTATGGTTTTAATTAATGATATCTAAATAGATTATAATAGCTTAGTAAATAAATAAATATAATGGGAGTTGATTACAGGAAAAGCTTTGGAAAAAAATAATAATAATAACAATAAATAAACAAATAAATAAATTTAAAGCAACTAAGTCCATTTGTTCAGTAACTACTCTAGTGCAATCCATTTCAATATTAGAATTGATCGAGTATAATTAGATGACTAAAATAAAGGAAAAGCAATGGATACACTTACTGGATTAGCTGCGCATTGCATGGAGTGTATGAGGGGATTAACTAGTGTGTAAATTTGAGAGAATGATGAGTGTCCTCTAGAGTTATAGGTTTGATGAGTCAATCGATAATAGGCTTGATGACTGATGAAATAACCACTGGACGTGGCTTCCATGCATGCAAGAGTAATGCTACTAAGCTACTTGCTTCTACCCCTATAAATACGTACAATCTTTGTTCAAATTTTTCATTCATCACTCAAATTACTCACCCCTCCTAAGTAACGTCTAAGGCACTAGGAGATTGCTAGAAGAATTTTAGTAGCTATCTTCGGAAGAAATTGTAAGTAAATTTTTATTCTACGGGCTTTGTCGTAGGATTAAATTTTTGCATGTCTAAATACCTTCGTGTTTTAATAATGTTAGGGTTTATTCATGCAATTTATTTATGCAGAGGTATTGCCCAATTATGTGTTTAAATTAATTTTGGGGCTAGGCCATGCATGTGAAAAGTGAAATTTCAGTGTGTGGCATGTAAATTATTGAATTGTTATTATGCGAGATATACCCCAGAGGTGGATATCTTCGTGAGATATTTCGTGGGTTATCCAAGGGATCCCCATGAATAGGATTGTGTTTGACCAAGGGTCTCACAGTCATTTTCTAGATCGCAAGGTAGGGCCATCCTTGTGTACTCATATTTTGACTTCGGTCATTATGAGGGCATGCTAGGTCCTATGAGATACCCCGGGTGTAGGCATCATAGTCGAGCTACATGTGGATTGAATTATTGCAACTGTTTTAACATGCCATTTACTGTTGAGTCGTAGTTAATTATTTTTGTCCAAGGGATAAAAATTTATTTACTCAGCCGGTGTGCTGATAAATGTTACTTACTCACTTTTTCAGGATTTGACATTTGTGAAGCTCATTAACATCACGGGCACGGGCAGGAGAGTCAGTATCGTTTTACATGTGGTTATTTTAAATAATATTTTACTTGTAGTAAGGTTGTCCTTTTAATAGTTAGTCGCAATTTTAAACTCTGATATTTTGCTAAATTAAATATATTTTGAAATTTAGTTAACAGTCTTTAAATAGTGTTTGTAACTATTTTAATTAGCCTTAGCACTTTTAATTAAGTTAGCCGAGGCAAGGTCAAGGCGAGCTTAATTGGAAGTGTGGCGGTAACAACCCCGCTTTCCTATTGGTAACTTCCGCTGTGATTTTTAAGATGGGAAAATGGGGGTGTTACAAGCAAGGATTGGCCGACAACCCCGGGATCGTGAAAATGTCAGCGATGTGGGTGGCGCTTGAGTACTGCCTGATGGGCTTGGGTGAGGCGTTCTTCTACGTCAGCCAAAACGAGTTTTTCTACTCGGAGTTCCCCAAGAGCATGTCCAGCATTGCCGGTTCATTTGGCTCAGTGGGGGCGGGCATAGGGAATGTGCTGGGTGGTGTTTTTGTGACGGTGGTGGATGGTGTTACCAAGTCGGGAGGGAAAGAGAGCTGGGTTGCGACGAATCTGAACAGGGGACACATGGATTATGTGTATTGGATTCTTGCAGTGCTGACTCTTGGAAATGCACTGTATTATGTGTTGTGCAGCTGGGCGTATGGCCCCTGTGCTGAAACAAGGGAAACAAGCGACAAGAGTGGGGATGATGAAGTAAGACTGTTGGCTGTTGAGGAGGATAAGGTTGTCTAGTCCCACGCAAAGGGATGTCATGTCATGCTACTACTATGTTAGTAGTACTTGTACACTCCTCTTATTGCCACTCGGTTGTGGATTGAGTTGTAATGCTGAAATATAATTGTAACAGTTAGTGTATTCTTATACTATAAATTTAATTCAATTAAATAGTAGTAATAGTTTACAGTATATGTTTGGGATTTGGAATTGGACATCAAGTAGGGAGAGTATTCATACACCTGCCTTTGTTAGGTTCTCTCAGGTTGTCTGAATACAACAAAGGGAAGTCTTTTTCGAACCTGTTTGTTGGATTGCCCCCACAATGAATAGGGTTTAGAGGAGATTACTGACTTGATAGTTGAAAGTTGAAACTGAAACATCATATTTCCAATTATGAAGTCATCGCCATTTTCATTCATGTCGACGCATATACTCCATACTTTGAGAGTTAGAATATTGTCTTAGATTAGATTAGATTTATTTATGGGATAAGTTTGCATATAATCTTATCGTCATTTTGACGTTGATTGTTGTTTGATGATCAACTTTGATATAATCTTATCGCAATTATATAAAAAAACAATATAGTAAAGTCAGATCTTGTTAATTTTTTTAGCTTATGTCACACAAAATTACAAAAAGATGCATAGAGAGTCGAGTGAGAATCAAACACCCAACTATAAGATTGGAATACACTAACTTAAACACTTGAAAATACTCATCCCCTTAATCGTGCAGTTCAAAATACATATAAATATATTATTCAAGTTTTACTTAGCACATACTTTGACATATTAGTTTTTAAAGTAATGTATTGAATATTCAAAAGAAATGAGTATAACATGTTGGACTTACGGAGTAGTATATTTTAAAACTAAGATATTTGAGAGATAGCAAATTGTTAAAAATACATTGGACACTTGGAGTAGTATATTTTAAAACTAAAATATTTGGGAGATAACAAATTGTTAAAAATACGTTAGGCGATAAGCGGGCTCGTAAATAACCTCAATATAATAATATGAGCAATTCCCAAATTATACCCTCATTTTTTAGGAAGTAGCAAATGATAAGATCATACGTTGCAAACTATAATTTTTTTTTCGCTCAAAAAGTCATAGAAGGCTAGCAAAGTTTGAAATCAAACAACAAAAAACAAAGAAACCAAAATCCCAAAATCTAAAAATGCCCAAGAGCGACGAGATCTACATCTAGCACCGGGAAACCACGTGCCTGCTGAGTCGGCTGCTAGCAGGCTTTTGACAGCATCTGGTGGAAAGACCCATATCGTATAAAATGTCTCACTCTCCACACCCATTATACGTATAAGGCAATCAGCTACGACGTTTCCCTCATGCCAAATATGGCCAAAGTGACATTGCTGGAACGAATAACGCAAGTCATCAATCTGAAATAGGTGAGCAGCTAATGCATGGGATCGAGACCTTGAGGAATTAATCAACCTTACAGCTTCCATCGAGTCACAAAGACAATAGATATTAGCAATCCCTACTTCTTTTGCAAGTTCCAGGCCACATAATACTATGAAACATCTCCAATGAATCCAGTGACAGCTCCCAACCATACGCCTGCCTGTTCCCTCAATACGGCTCCAAAGCCTACTCTAGCACGAGCATCAATCCGCGATCCATCCGAGTGCAAGAACACTCCCTTCCATCTCCCCATATTCCAACAAACCATACGTGGCACCGAGGCATTTCCAGCAGGCCTCGCTTTACTCCTTACCATCTCTGTATGGATGTGATCTATCTGACGAATCATAGTCTGTAGCTTGGAGTTAGTTCCTTGAAAAATCCTGCAGCATCTCTCGCACCAGATTGACCAAACCCCCACAAAACACTTCTCCAAAGATTTTGAACATAGCAGACAACCAGACTCTAATGTCCTGTTGGTCCATAGAGTTGAGATCAGATGTAATCATTATCTTGAGCGACTTCCGCACTGGCTGCACCCAAGAACAATAGAACAAGCAATGTCCCCAGCTCTCCCTCTCCACCCCACAAATACTACACAGCGGGTTATTGGCAAGATGGAGTCGATACCTTAATTCATTGCATGGAAGGGCTCCTCGACTCAATAACCATAAAAAGAATCAAATCTTCTCTGGAAATGAAGAACTCCAAAGCAAGGTTGTTAAGATCGGGATCCTATATGGGATCGTTTTTCTCTTTGCAAGATCGGGATCGCAGGATCGAATCGGGATCCTAAAATCTTATGAAGTTGCAATAATGGATAACTTAATTATGCATACTAACAAGTAAAGCATTATTTCGTGTGTTTATGAATCTTGCAAGTTAATTAATACAATACGATAAAAAACATCACAATCAAACATAAAATATTTCCACATACATACATATTATGTTTTTTTACACATCATACATAAGGAATACAAGCTCTTAAGTTTAAAATTAAAGGTAAAAAGTTACTTTGATCCTAAATCATCAAATACTATAAAAATTTTATGCGTTTAAGAGGGTATGATCGTAAGATCGTAGAAGCGTTTGAGGGAGTATGACCATAAAATCGTAACATTCTACTATTAGCATCGGGATCTTACTAATTTTAAGATCCTACAAGGATCGGGATCGTTTTAGGGAGGTGTGATCGTAAAATCGTAAGATTTTAAGATCAGGATCCGGATCTTAACAACTATGCTCCAAAGCCACTTCCAACCCGTCAACAGAGTCCGGTCTCCCAGAAGGTGTTGATATCCGGATGTAAAGGAGTAGTCTTCATTCATGTTACCCTTCCACCTCCATCCGTCCATCAATCCTGCATGTAATCGTGGCAGGGCCTTGTTTAATTCTCTCGGCGGACGATATCAGGGATGTGTGAGCAAACGGACGACAAGTCCCAACCATGACCTCCAACAATATCCTTAATCCTCAAATCTATATCATAAGTTTCTACAAAGGGAAGCAGTGGCCCTAAAGCCCGACCATTAAGCCAATTTGAGGACCAAAGTGAACTATCTTCACTGGCTATAAAAAATCATACCCTCCAGATAACCGAAAAAGAGCTCGTCTAATGTTACGCCAAGTAAACGAACCAGTGGCCGGTAGAGAAGCCAAATCCTCGCTCATTTGACAATATTTTATCTCGGCCTTGAAACAAGTCATGACCAATCTTGCAAGTAGCACAATGTTACAAGGCCCAAACCACCCTCGCGCCTCGGAGTAGCAATTATATCCCATTTGACAAGATTCAGACCCTTGTCTGTTCGATCCTTCCAGACCAACATTCTAATACGGCTATCAATACTCTTGCATATAGATTCCGGCAATCAACCAATTTGCATACAATATGAGGGGATCGAGGCAAGAACATGTCTGGCAAGGGTCAATCTTCCGGCTTTATTGAGGAGCCTCATGGCCCAACATGAAATCTTATTATCCATGCGTTCGAGGATATGGTTGTAAGCCTCAGCCTGCACCCTGCCATGATGTTTTGTGAAGCAAAGTAATATCCATTATACCTGTAGCCCAATCTATTTATGCCAAAGTAACACACTTAGAAGCAAAGCAGCATGACTTCCAAGTGTTCACTTGAAGACCCGACTGTGAGGCAAATTTCTGGAGGGTGGAAGCTACCGAAGTCAAGCTGTGATCATTAAGTACCGTACTCAAGATTAAATCATCCGCGAAAATCAAATGAGAGATCCCCCCACTCTCAGGGTTCAACCGGACAGGTTCCCAACGTCGGTCTGCTACTTCACAAGAAATGGCCGTAGAGAGGCGTTCCATGACAATGTTGAATAGGGAGAGAGCGGATCCCCTTGGCACAACCCTTGCTGAGGCCGGAACACATCTAACGCTTCTCCATTCCAGAGAAGTGAAAAGGCAGGCGATGTAACACAAGTCATAATAATCCTACAAAGAGCCACCATTGCAAACTATTATTGAAAATTTACAAGTGAAGGTAACATTTAGAAATAGAAAATAATTTACCGAAAGACAAATGAGGTGTGGATAAGTATATACTTTTATATTACCTACGATCCATTCAAAATACTTCCTCCGTGATTCGAGCCTTTGTGTATGCAGAATTCTGCTTTGGGAGAGGCAACCCTTCAATGCCCACCAGATCCTCGAGGGATTAGTTTTGGACCCAATGTGGCCTGGGGATACCCGGTACACGCCAAAAAAAATACTTCCTCCGTTTTTTTTAAAGGTTACACTTCTTATTTACACGTATGCCAATGCACAATTTCAACAATTAGTAACTCAAATTCAGTAGAAGTAAAAATTCTAAAAATTTGATATTTAAAAATTACAAGATGAGACGAATCCAACAAGATCTAACTTGTCTATATTTTATCTTCTATAACTATAACAAAAATAGAAGTCAAAGTGCTACAATGAACAGTAAAAAAAGTCAAAACGTATCCTTTTAATTATAAATAAATCTACCAAAAATGTATCAATAAATTAATTAATTATCCACAAATTATACATAGATTTTTAAATCTATTAATTTTAAATTCCTACTTAAACACTAATTCGCTCGTCCATTCATATTCAAATGCAAATTCGATCATCCAAACGAACCCAGTTATTCTTTTGGATGGATATTACTAGCCTCCTGAAAATAATAGACAGAAGATGAGAAAAGACTTTAATTTCCTTTCATATTTCCTCCTCTATGGCTAGATTTTGTGGGCCGAAAAGGCATTGCATACAATGATATCAATGTCTCGATTTCCAGAGAAACCCTCCACCAACAGGGCAACACCTGAAGCTGTGGATAAATGGAAGAACAAGGGAATTCACAATCACTGCACCAATTCTTACATCATTTCAGCTATGCTAAAGTATAATTGAACAATTGATATAGATATTGATAATTGACAGTTAAATGATTCACCTGCCCAAGTTGGCTGCATACGATAAATGGATGTCCACTTCTTGCCTGTTTTTTGGGTTACACCAATTTACCTTCAGAATTGCTGAGTATAAAATAAATAGAGATAACCCACAATTGTTCCAACGCTCCTTCATCAAAGCCACAAGACCTTTTTTTATTTTTCCACAAAAATGGGCAAAGAAATGTTTTCTGCTGATTGACAAGAGAATGCTAGCGTATGATTCTTGAGTTTTGAAGTGATTACAGAAACATAATGCCTTCAGAAGTCATCTTCACGCATATCAGTCTTTCGCCTGGCTTGCACAGCAAGCCGTGCATCTCTTTCACGCTCAAATTCTCGGTAGTCAGTGCGCTGTAAAAATGACACTTTGTCCAGATACTGGTTTGAACTTTTCTTGTAGGCATCCAGCTCATCTTCCATGCCTTTGTTTTCTTCCTTGAACTCACCCCAATCTTTCTTCGTCTTATCCAGTACACTAAGTTTTGGTTTCTTTTTAATTTGCTCAAGAACAGCATCAACAGCAGATGTAGTACCAGATGCTGCTTTGCCTTTTTCTGCTGCCTCTTTTGAATCGGAATCTACCAGTTTCTTCACTTCGATTTCTGTACCAGCAAAATCTCGTACTTCAGTGATCTGCCAAATATACAGAAAATGATTATAATTACCACCCAAGTTTTATGTAAATATAACATTACAATGCACATGATGGTAGAATGCATAGAAAACCTCCTATTCTATCAGCAACCATGTCTAAATTAGTATATGGCACTTAAGGAAATCATAGCTTCAACAACAAAAGAATGTGCATTCACGTCAATGATTTGCCTAAAATTATTCATCCTAGACTGATATCACCTCTTATAAAAGCAGTACCAAACACAAATGACTGTGTGAAGTAAGATTCACTAAGGAGAACCGCGATACAATTTTTCTTATGCCTATCTGGAGGATTAAAACTTCTCTTAATTTCCCCTCCTAATAACAAGAAAGGATAATATTAATAACCCAACCATGTAACCCAATTCCCCACCCCACCCCCCATGAAAACAAAATTGTAGAATGGAAGATTTATTGAAAATCATTATTTCAACCAAGAACAACAAACACACCTCAACTTTCCCCCTCCCCGCTGCAGCAAGAGCAGCAGCATCCTTCACCGCTGAAAGAGCAGCTGCAGCAACTTTTCTTGCTTCCTCACTCGTTCCCTTTTCGCCAATGCTGGGATACTTCACCTGTAAACCTTGTCCAGAAGATGGTGTCGCATTTTGTCCCAAGCCTAGATAAGACATCCAACCCTGAAACAAGGAAGTAAGTTACTTAGTAGTGTCAAAATTTAGGATTTAATACAGATCAATATGATTTACTGAAGACAATGGTAGATCCTCACTGTTGATGACTTCTTGACAGGAGTCTTCTTGGGAGACTTTTTCACTGTTGAACTCTGATTTTGCAAAATAGAGTTAAGATTTTTCACAGAAACTCCTTTGTTCATTTGCTGCCATACAGCGTCCACCCGAGCTTTTCTCTCTATTATAAACAACATCAACAAGACTTATAGCAATAAAAAGAATTAAGACCAAAGAAACCACAGCAAAACCAACCTATTTCCTCTGGCTGATCCTGTGAGGTGGGAGCATTGACATCATCTTCTTGCAACGGCTCAGCCACACACCCATCCATCGTTTTCAGATTTCCTAAGATAAAAATCAGTAGACTTATATGATTAACTATGAAACCAACCTTGCCTACACAAATCAATCCAAAGATCAGTCATTAATTCCCCGTGCACAAGAGCAAATGCAGCCACACTATTCCTTGAAACAAATCACCAGGTACTTCCTTTCTCTTAGCTACAAAGGTTGAAGATCATCTAGTTTGGATGATCAATGGATGAAAATTAGGTTGTGAACTTGGGAAAATTAGATAATCTTCAAACTTTGTAGATAAGAGAAGGGAAGTACCTAGTGATTTGTTTCAAATAATAGTGTGGCTACATTTGCTCTTGTGTATGGCGACAATGGGGATGAGGAATATGTTAGTGTGAGTGCAAGTGTTAAAGATTAGATACTATAAGTTAACCATAAATTCTCAAAACATGGTAACCATATTTTCTCAACATGTTAATCATATAGTCCAATATATATTGTCAGTCTCAGTCGGATTTGTTGGACTTTGATTTGGAAACGAACACACAGCACTCACTCTATTAGTAATTTATTATTCAATCAACATATTACGCTTCCCTTTCTATTAGACTATTACATCATGCTTTCCTAGTGTCCATACGTCCCAGCTGAATATCATAAATTTACATTGTTTGATCATTTAGTGAGAGCATAGGCAGCCAATTCAAACTACGGAAATAGTTCAAATACTGTTCTATTGGAACAAACAAACAAACTACTGGTTCAGCTTTTCAACCACAAACAAAAGTTGGCCATTTTAGAGAATAGGCAACTTTTGTTATCATTTATTGTTGCAAGATACAAAATTATTTTTTTTACTGAACACTCATTTCACAAAATTATAATTATCCACAGATTCTAGAATGAAAGCAAAGGAGGTGGAAACAAGATGATACCTGAATGCCTAGTTCTCTTGTGGGGACAACAATCAGCACCTGCACTGATGACCGTTGCACAGTGACCACTGAAACGACCAGAAGCAGGTAAGCTAAGGTCTTTCCAGAACTTGTCTAGAAAACCAAACAAGATATAGGATAGCTTTGTCAGCTTACATCTGGAGATTAGCTTAACAAGCGAACTAATGACAAAATCACAAGCTATAGATAACGCATTACTAAACAAAATGATCAGCATCAAGTAATTCCCCTAGAATTTCAAATTAACTCCAGTTCTGTTGTAAATGTGTTCTAGGGCCACAATAGGAATGAAAATAAGTCGCTGAACAACATTCAAATGTTCCATTTTCCATATACATGATATACCCCAGAAGTTGGTAGAAATGTGTTCTATATGATTTTTTCTTCCACCTTACAATAAGAACAAAGTGCCCATCCAGCAATACTTCAACAATTACAAAGAACGACTCAAACTCACAAAATTATTTGAAGTGCTTAATTATGTGAGAAAATTATTTCTCCAGACCTAGAGGCGACGAGCGGCCGCGTGATAGAGTGGCGGAGTGGCAAGTGGCAGCGGAGGGTCCGGCGGCATCCGGCAGCGGGAGAGAGGGCGGAGGGACCAGCGGAAGGCGAGTGGAGGGCCACGGGCAGGGAGCTACAGCGGCGATCGCGGAGGGGAGGACTGAACGGCAAGCGGACAGCGGGCTCCAACGGTGAGAGGGCGGCGGAGGGTGGAGGGTGGGTGGACGGCGGCCGTGTGGACTGTGGAGGTGGGATTTAGGGTTGGCTGAAGAACGACGACTCGTAAATGAGAATGAAATTGTATTTTATTTTTTTTATATTTTTAATTAATAATACTGTAGCAAATTTTACCACTACTATGTACTCCCTCCGTCCCATTTAACTTGTCTTGTTTCACTTTTGCACACAATCCAATGCATTTTTTCAACTGTTAATATCTCAAAACTTGTTCAATGAAAAATTATGCAAAATATATATTATAAAACTACATGATCATACGATTCTAACAAGACCCAACTTGACTATTTTTCTCTAAATATATAAAATAGAAAAAGGACGGATTTGAAATTTTTGGAAAGATAAAGGACGTTTTTACCTTTTTTTACTACTACTAATATACTTCCTTCTTTGTTTATATTTGCTCCATTGAGCAAATTACTACTGTTTACATAAAGACTTTAATTTCAAGTTTTATTATAGCTATACAAGTTAAAATATAATCAAGTGGGATCTTGTTAGATTCGTCTTGTCCTGTCCGGTAGTTTTTAAATATCGAACTTTTATAATTTTTACTTGTATTCAATTTGAATAATTAATGGTTTTTAAATGACTGCATATTTTAAATCATTAATAACTCAAATTTATTACAAGTAAAAATTCTAAAAATTCGATAGTTAACTATCAGACGAGACGAATCTAACAACATCTCACTTGATTATTTTATCTTGTATAACTGTAATAAAAATTAAAATAAAAAATAAAAGATGTCTAATGAATAGTATTAAAACTGGATATGGACAACAAAAGAAGGAATATTTATCTTTATATTTATTGAGTAAAAAGATATTTTTATTATTAATAATAATTTTTAAAATTTCAAAAGATAAATGCTGGAGAAATATTTTTTAATGAACGCGGCCAAAGAGACTTTGGGCCTGTTTGGGAATTAGCTGTTAGCTGTTAACTGATTCTGTGAGTAATAATGAGTTAAAATTAGCTGTTTGACAATTTCTAGACTAACTTTTTACCTAGAATAAGCTAAAATTCAAAATGCTGCTATTTGCAGCGGTTTCAAAAAGAGCTGATTGAGCACTGTTTTAAGTTATTTTTGTCTTTTTAAATAAGCTAATTTTCTTAAATTGTCTCACAAAAAGCTAATTCTAGATTAGTTGTTTCGTCAAACAGGGCCTTTAAAAATTACTTCTACTATACATTAAAGAGAAATCCCGATTTATGGACAACTATAAAAGATTATTCAACTTATAGTACCAAACTATTTTGTACAGTAGTTGGTGGTAGAACCGGGGATGGGCCTTTAAGTTGTAAACGGCAACGGTCCAACCCTGCCATTGACGAGGCTGAAGGGAGCGGAAAGGGGAAGTTCTCTGGTAGCACGGCGAATGGTGATTCCGAAGGGGACAATCCGCAAGCTGAGGGAACGGACCATGAAATGGGAGATGAAGCGGAGCGGGCTACGCCGGGAGCTGAAACTTCTTCCTAGAGGTATCACTCCAGGACTGTTTCCTCCTCTTCCAAAAGTTTTTTTTATGGATTCTGTCAATTTCAGAAATTGTAAAATTCTAGCGTGGAATGTGGGAGGCTTAATCGGAGATCCCATTAGAAGGGTGTTGAATGATATTCTGCAGGTGAACAGTCTGGATATACTTTTTATTTTCGAACCTCAATCAGCTTTCTCTCGGTCTCGTAATTTCCTCTTTAATGCCGGCTATGTCGAAGTGTGCATTCATGAAGCTTCAGGGAGATCGGGTGGGATATTGGCTCTAATCCGCCATGGTAGCTTTGTCAATAGTAATATTATTGAGGAAAATAATCGGATGATTACGTTGAGCCTGTCGTCTGGGTCTCAATCATGGATCATCACTGGCATCTATGCCCCTCCCAGTTATAGGGAAAGAAGGAGTTGTTGGGTGGACCTAACTCAAATGACAGGGAGAATCGAGGGGCCATGGGCTGTTATTGGTGATTTTAATCAAATCCTCTCTTCATCCGAAGTTAGAGGGGGTTTGTATAATTTGGGCAGGGCAGAGGAATTCGGGAATATGCTTCCGGATTGCGGCCTATTCACAGTTAACACTCAAGGTGGCTGCTTTACTTGGTCAAGGCCGTTGGGTGATCGGCAGATACAAAAGAGGTTGGACAGGTGTGTGATGAACAAGGACTGGCTGTGCTAGCTCGTCGCAAAGCTGCAAATTAAATATTAGTCCTACACCACAGAAGAAGATAAATAAATGTAATATATATAGTGAGTAGGGTCGTCTCCACAGGGAACTTGCTCAAAGAGTTTATGTTCAATCACTTGATTAATTATAAATTATATTTATATTTATAAAGATGGGGGGATTTGATTTCAACTAGACTAGTAAAAAGAAAATAAAAATTAAACAAGAATAAAAATAATTGCAAGGTAACAAGTGAGCTCTTTAGGATAATTAAAACTCTAGTTTAGGCATGAATTATGTATTGGATATGGAATTGATCATTGACATGCATTTAACTTAATTGGCTAATTGACTAAATTGGTTAAAGTTGGTCTACAAGCGTTTCCCAACCAATTTTTCCATACTTATTCGATGGCTTAGGTACGACCATAAGCCATTCCCCTAATCAAGTGTGAATACTAGGTACGACCATAGCATAACATGACTTGATAGCATTTAGCACAAGAAAAACCCAATTCGATTCAACACTAATCCTACGAGGTAGTGTTTAAAACCGATTTTAATCCCTCACTAGAGTATTCTTCCTCTAGTTTGCTACTTGATTGGAAAAATACACAATTACGGATGCACTTCCCAATCTAGCAATAAATTACTCAATCAACACGCGGCCGCTATATCAATCAAGCAATTCAAAACATAATAAATAGAGGAATTAAAAATACCCAATTCAATTAAGCATAAAAATATGTCAACAAAATAAGTCTCACAATTCCATATCCACACACAAATTCAAAGCCTAAACTAGATAAGAAAACTACTCACAATCCATCCAAAACATAACCAAATCCATACAATCCAACATGGTAATCAATTATAGAAATAGAACAAGAAAATCACCCACGAAGGATCGAATCCTTATTGCCCTTGGAATCCTCCAATTTTGTAAGTGCCAACAAAAATGGAGTATCCTCTCTAGTGTGTCTCCAATGGTTGGAACCTTTGGTGGAAAATTGGCCAATGTCTTGTGTTAAATGGAATAATGGCCAATGTGTTGTGTGTGTGTTGTGTTTGTATTGTGTGTTTTTGCTCTTTGGTCTCCTCCTATTTATAGCAAAACAAGACCAATTTTTAATTCTTCTTTCTCCCTTTTTGCATGTTCATGGTAGTAGCCTCCTCAATTGCATCCAAAAACCTCCCTCAATTGCATCCAAAACCATCAACATCATAGCCTTTGATTATTCTTTTGTAATTGATTCCCAAGGATTTGATGCCCAAAGATTTGATGCCATAATAAAAATCTGAAAATTGATGCCCAAAGATTTAGATGCTTCAATTTAGCCCCAAGGATCTTTTTGCAAATTTTGATGCTTCACACATAGACCCCACAGCTGGGAATTGGACCTTAGGCGTGGGCACGCCCAACACTTCAAAATAGGCTGTCCAATGTTGGAAATTTGCCACCTTTCCTACAAAACCAATGTCCCAAAAATCAATCCAATCAAGGCCATTTTTATTAATTTTCTCAAACAATTTAAGTTGACATATGCATAAAAATATCATCAAATACAACACATATCAACTCCCCCACACCTAATCCATGCTTGTCCTCAAGCATATATCAAAACCAAATATCAAAAATGCATGCCAAACCAAGTATCATTCAACCATGTCAAAGTTTCATCAAAATCAAGGTATGCAAAGCCAACTATCCTCACAAAATGGGAAAATATAATAAGAGATCACTCACCCTCAAGTGTTTAGGCTAGATTTCACTCAATACGCATAGAGAACTATCAATCCCATAGGCTTGCTATCAAATCACAGTAAATTCACATCTCAAATAAGAACATGATGCTCATAATCAAAGGGTCTTTATTAGGGTTGTAACGGGGCTAAGGTTGGGGTAGGAAAATATGGAATATGTAGGTTAAAAGGAATTGAGGAAATTGTCTAACCATCAAAACATGCTACGAAACATAAGTTGCACAAATTCTCTTTGACATCAATGATCATGCTGCTCTCAAAATAAAGAATTACACTTGCAGCTAATACAAACATGTTTGCCTCTCTCTCTCTCTCTCTCTTTTTTTTTTTTTTTTTCTTTTTTTTTTTCTTTTTTCTTTTTTTTTTTTTTTTTTTTGGGTGGCTTTCAATAGCTTGGTACGTTTATGAGAGGAATTCCATTGTCTGAAAATTGCAGACATAACTTCAACTCTTCGTTCATAACACTTCGGTTAGAGGAACACGTTCCAAACTATTTATTTCCACTGCCCTGGTATATATTTTTTTTTTCTTTTTTTTTTAGAGAGAGAGGTAGTACAATAACAAAATCACATGTCGAATACAAAAACTCAATCAACTCACATCAAGTGCAACCTTTAACCAATTTCACATGTAATGATACTTAAACAAATTTCCTCATGTTCCTAGGGTTCAAATGAGTGTATGGCCATAATCGAAGAAAAAGGTCTCAGGCTAATGGGTTAAACATGAACCAAGAAAAATGGATATATCATCAATAGGCTCAGAGTGGTTCACTAAAGGATAAACATGGGTCAAGGGGAAAACAAGGCCAAAATGGGGTATTCCTAGTGCCCTCATCATTTTATTTGCATCAAGATTCAAAAATGAGAGTACAATCAACTATGTATAATCAAGCAAGTTCTAGAAAATCAAGTCTCATGCGTTTCACACAACAAGAAAATTTGAGCAAATATGTGATGAGTTTTTTTTTTTATTTTTTATTTTTTATTTTTTATTTTTTATTTCATGGATTTTTTTTTTTTTTTTAAAAAAAAGGCTCAAATTAAAAAAAGGCTCAAATAGCTCACTTAGGGTTAAGTGATAGAAAACTAAGCATACCCCCCAATTAATTTGACTAAGAACATGGCAAACTCTACAATAGTCAAGCAATGCACATAAGACTTGGCAAGACAACACAAGAGGACAAACTAGGAAGTTCAAAAATCATATTCATGTGTAAGCATATCCTAAAAATCCCCCACACCTAAATCATGCAATGTCCCTATTGCAAAATAAAGATGAAATTAAGAGGAGGAGATAAGAACTTCCCTGGATTAGGTGGAGGCGCCCGCGGGGCCTATTGTCTGGCCCGGAGGATCTCTAAAATAGAGTCCATCTTTGCTTCAAGGCGAGCCTGAGAAGTTTGAATTTCGGTCTGAGATGCTTTCAAGGTGGCAATTTCTTGCTTGATGTTTTCAACTGCCATGTGGACAAAGGGGCCTAGTGGAGAACCCGGGGAAGATGGACCGGTGGAATCAATGGAAGGTAGTAATAGGATATCCTCATCCTCTGCCTCGTAGTCCTGAGGCTCCTCAGACAGGGCCTCAGAGGCAGCAAATGCAGCGGCTGCTCTATGTGATGGGGCAGGTCCAGTAATGAGCGTGTAACTGTCTCCATCTTTGGCAATCATTCCCATTCTATGGAGAGAAGGAATGTTCAAATACTCCATGGGGGAAGCTCTATGTAACTGCCAGGAAGAAATAGAAGCATCATCAGTACCATTTAATACGCCTAAATTTATAGCAAGAGCAGTGACAAAAGGGGATCCAACCAAGGACCGTTTTTTTCGAACCACTTCCCCGAAAGTAATTGCAAAAAAATAACCAAGATTAAGTCGAACTCCCTGTTTCATGCACCAAAGGAAGTAGAATTCAGTCTTGGTAACTATATTGCCAGTCTCCTTTCGGCCAGAGAGGGTCGCAGCAAAGAATTTGTGTAGATATCGGAGGGCTGGATCTTTCAAAGACTTTCCAAAGCCTTCGCCTTCAAACCTTTCGGTCGGGTCCCAAGTAAACTGTCCCCACAATGACTTAGTTCATTAAAGCTTTCATATTCAAAAGTCATGAGTGTGTTCCACCCTCTTTTGTTCCTTAGCATTGAAGGAGTGGAGATATCCACCTACATGAGATGTAGGGAGAACGTGTACACCTTGTCCTTTCCTTGCTCGAGCTGTGGTAGGTGCCTCGGAAGATGGATGAAGAGGAATGATTGCAACACTCGTGGAGGGAGAGGCATCGGTAGTGGCCTTCTTCTTTTTTGTTGGACCTTTCGTTGTTGGGGGTTTAGAAACCCCTTTTGACGTAGGTGCCAAAACGGTTTTTTTAGATCGAGTAGCCGGGGTGTTGTTTCTCCCCATTCGAAAATCCCTGCACTCAGAAAATACCAACAATGCCAAAACAAATATGCAATCTAATACATCTTGTCCAATGCTAAACCATGACCAAACAAATCTCAATTGATTCAGAATTTCCTTGATTCAATAATCCAACAAACCAACAAGCAACACGATTCCACAATTACCCAACTTATATTCCTCAATCAAATTGAATCCAATTATGCTATGTGCACAAACCTTAACAACACAGTGATAAGCAACAAACCCCAAATCAAATTTCCCAATTGTTAATCCAATTTCAACACTTACCACAGCAATTTTAACAATTCAGATTTGGAATTTTGACTATTGAAGAACTAGGGCACAAATTGAAAACAAAAAGTTGAAGAACAACTTACATCCAAAATAGGGCACAAGGGCGGCGGCGCGCAGGCGGTGCACGGCGGCGGTGGCTGTGGACAGGTGCTGTTGCGGCGAGAGGCGGCCGGAGGGCGCTCGAGAACAGGGCGGCGGCGACGTCGAGCTTCAGATCCGGCGAGACAGAGACGCGGAGGGGCGGCGGTGGCGCGACAGATCGAGAGAGAGAAAGAGAGAGAGAGAGAGAGAGAACGACGGGGGGCAGCGCTGGTTGAGCGAGGGGCGGCGCCTGGGCGGGCGGCGGTGGCGCGTGGGCTTCGAGAACAGGGCGGCGGCGCTGCGAGCGAGGGTTTCGAGAACAGGGCGGCGGCGCTGCGGGGCGAGGTGGAGGGCGAAGTTCGCTGTGGTTGCGATGGGAAGTGGATGCGGCGGTGGACGCTGTCGGACGAGAGGTGGGCGGCGGAGGGCGCTCGCGAGACGAGGGGCGGCGGATCGAGGCTCTGAACAGGGAAGGGAAGGCGGCGCTGGCGTTCACGGCGAGACAGAGATGACGAGGGGCGGCGACGGCCGCGGGGCGAGGTGATGCTGCAGATCCGGCGACTCCGAGAGGCGGACGGCGAGGAGAGGCAAGGGCGGCGAGCTGAGGCGAGCGAGAGAGAGAGGAGGAGGAGGGAGGTCGCGACGGGCGGCGCTGGCGCGGCGGGCGGCGGCTGGCGAGGGCAGTCCGGCGAGGGAGAGAAGAGACACGAGAGAGAGAGAAGAGGCTCGGTTCTTTGCTAGGGCTTGAAAGAATTTGAATATTTGGACTTATTTTTTTCTTTAAGTCTTCTTCAATTTGCAGGCTATTTTTGTTCCTTACGTGTGCCCACGCCTAAGACTCCCATTTAGCCTGGTGTACATCCTTCCTTCCATTCCTATACCAGTGTAGATTGACTCATTGGGCGTGCCCACGCACAAGGCTTCAAATTGTTCTGTCCGTCCCCTTCACTTGAACCCAAATTCCAGTGTAATTTTACTCCTTATGCGTGCCCACGCACAAGGCTTCTAATTACTCTGTTTCTTCATCTTTTTTTTTTTCTTATGAATTCCAGAATGAATTTTGCTCTTAAGTGTGCCCACGCCTAACATTAATGTTTGTCCTGCAATTCCAAAGGTCCCTGAAATCAACAAGTAAGATCCAAAACCAAAGAAAACTTTATTATACTCGAATCAAGACTCGAAAATTCAACTAAACAAAGCGAAATTTAAATATGAAACTTGGGTTGCCTCCCAAGAAGCGCCTTTCTTTTAGGTCTTTGGCTAGACACAATGACGTCTTAATTCAATTAAGCTCATGGGATTCAATAAACTTGATTCCCTCCACTACTTGAGGTTGAAATCCTTCATAATAGGGCTTAAGACGATGCCCATTCACCACAAACTTCTTCTCCGTGTGTAAACTTTGTATTTCCACTGCACCAAAAGATGTTATATTAGTCACCACAAATGGACCTATCCAACGAGAACGTAACTTACCCGGGAAGAGCTTGAGTCTAGAATTATAAAGTAAAACCTTTTGGCCCACCTTAAAATCTTTTCTCAAAATATTTTGGTCATGAAAATTCTTACTCTTCTCCTTGTAAATCATGGCATTGTCATAAGCCTCGTTCCTAATCTCCTCCAACTCTTGCAATTGCAACTTTCTACTTTCTCCAGCTTCACTCAAACTCATGTTACATTGTTTAACAGCCCAAAATGCACGATGTTCAATTTCAACTGGTAAATGACATGGCTTACCAAAGACTAACCTATAGGGAGACATCCCTATTGGAGTTTTGAATGCCGTTCGGTATGCCCACAATGCATCTCCCAACCTTAAGCTCCAATCCTTCCTGTCCGGCCTCACCATTTTTTCAAGAATCCCCTTGATCTCTTTGTTGGAAACTTCAGCTTGCCCATTGGTTTGCGGGTGGTAAGAGGTTGAGACCTTGTGTAGAACACCATACCTGCGAAACAAAGCTGAAATAGTTTTGTTGCAAAAATGAGTACCCCGGTCACTGACAACCGCCTTAGGCATCCCAAAACGATTGAAAATGGACTTGAGGAAATCTGCAACAACCTTTGAATCATTAGTCCGGGTGGCTTTTGCTTCCACCCATTTCGAAACATAGTCTACAGCAAGTATGATATATAAAAATCCATGAGAATTAGGAAATGGCCCCATAAAATCCATCCCCCATACATCAAATATTTCAACAAACATCATTGGTGTTAGGGGCATTTGATCTCTAGCAGTTATATTTCCTACCCTTTGACACTTATCACACATTTTGCAAAACGAATATGCATCTTTAAATAGGGTAGGCCAATAAAAACCGCTATCTAATACATTCCTTGCGGTTCTTTGGGCACCAAAATGACCTCCACACTCCATGGAATGACAAAATTTAAGAATGGATTCATACTCACTTTCACTTACACACCGCCTTATCACTTGATCTTGGCAACGCTTCCACAGGTATGGGTCATCCCATATGTAATATCTAGCATCACTCTTAAGCTTATCCTTCTTTGCCTTTGTCCAACCAATAGGAAATTGATTAGTGACCAAATAATTAACTAAATCCGCATACCAAGGTGAAATGCTAGAAATTGAAAGCAATTGCTCATCCGGAAAATACTCCCTTAAAGATAATTTCTCTTGAGGTGTTGGGAGTCGACTGAGGTGGTCAGCCACAAGGTTCTCACTACCTTTCTTGTCTCGAATTTCCACATCAAATTATTGTAGGAGTAAGACCCATCGAATGAGCCTTGGTTTGCTATCTTTCTTTGTCATAAGGTACCTTAGAGCTGCATGATCAGAAAAGACAATTACTTTAGTACCAAGCAAATAAGATCGAAATTTTTCAAGAGCAAATACAACAGCTAGGAGTTCTTTTTCAGTAGTTGAATAATTTAATTGGGCTCCATTTAGAGCTTTTGATGCATAGTAGATTGCCCAAGGAATTCTTCCACTTCTTTGTCCAAGCACAGCTCCAACTGCGGTGTCACTTGCATCACACATGATTTCGAAAGGAAGCTCCCAGTTTGGCGGCTGAATAATGGGAGGTGAAGTCAACAGCTCCTTAATCTTGTCAAAGGTCTTCTTGCATTGATCATCAAACTCAAATTGGATATCTTTTTGTAGCAACTTGAAAAGAGGAGCAGCCACCTTGGAGAAATCTTTGATGAAACGTCGATAAAATCCTGCATGTCCTAAAAAAGAACGAATATCCCTCACCGAAGTGGGGTAGGGTAAAGCAGAAATAATATCGACCTTGGCCTTATCAACTTCTATCCCCTTAGATGACACTAAATGACCAAGGACTATCCCCTCTTCTACCATGAATTGACACTTCTCCCAATTTAACACTAACTTAGTGTCCTTGCATCTTTTCAAAATTAATTCCAAATTATCTAAGCAAGTGTCAAAATCAGTTCCATACACGCTAAAGTCATCCATGAACACTTCTATCCCTTTCCCCACATAATCAGAAAAAATACTTACCATGCACCTTTGAAAGGTGGCAGGGGCGTTGCAAAGTCCGAAAGGCATTCTCCTGTAGGCGAAGGTTCCAAATGGGCAAGTGAATGTGGTCTTCTCTTGGTCCTCAGGCGCAATGGCAATCTGAAAGTACCCTGAAAAGCCGTCTAGGAAGCAATAATGTGACTTCCCTGCTAAACGCTCAACCATTTGATCAATAAAGGGTAGGGGAAAATGATCTTTCTTTGTTACAGAATTTAATTTACGGTAATCAATACATTGTCTCCAACCTATTTGCTTCCTTACAGGAATAAAATTACCATCATGATCAGCTTCCACTGTAACTCCTGACTTCTTTGGAACCACATGAATGGGACTTACCCAGTTGCTATCTGAAATTGGGTAGATGATGTCTGCATCTAATAGTTTTAGGATCTCTTTCTTCACCACTTCCATCATGGTCGGATTGAGTCTCCTTTGTGCTTGCCTTAAAGGTTTTGTATCTTCTTCAAGCGCAATCCTGTGAGTGCACAAGAAAGGGCTAATTCCTCTTATATCTGCTAATTGCCAACCAATAGCCTCTTTTTGTTCTCTCAACACACGAACCAACTTTTCCTCTTGTGTAGGAGATAGGGCAGCTGAGATAATCACTGGTAAGGTCTTTTCAGCTCCTAGGAATGTATATTTAAGAGTGGGTGGCAGTGGTTTCATCTCCAAAACTGGTGCCTGCACAACCGATGGCAAAAGACCATTGTCAGATTTCTTAAGTATGGAATTCACAACAGCATACCTTGATGGTTTAGGTTCTAGAGAGTGCAAAGCTTGAACCATCTCCTTCACACATTCATCCACTGGTGTTTCATCCAAAGTATCGACTCGAATGTTCTGTATAATTGCTGTCTCAAGGTCATCCTTCCCATTTAAATCAAAGACCTCCTGCACATTAGCATCAAGAACATCTATGCAACACAAAGCATTAGATTCGACTGTATATTTCATGGCATCAAAAATATTAAATTGTACTTTTTCACCTTCAAATTCCATGGAAAGAGTTCCAGTTTTTACATCAATTTTTGTTCTAGCTGTGCACATAAATGGTCTTCCAAGCAAAATAGGTGAAGGATTTGGTGAGTTTTCATCATGCATATCCAAAATATAGAAATCAACAGGAAATATTAATTCATTAACTTGAACTAGGACATCCTCTATAATCCCTTCAGGATATGCATTAGTCCTATCCGCTAATTGAATTATTATGCCCGTTTCTTTAAGTGGTCCAATGTTCAAAGAGTTAAAAATAGATCTAGGCATTACATTAATAGCAGCACCTAAATCTAACATAGCCCTTTTTACCTCCATTTTACCTATCTTGCATGGAATGACAAACATACCGGGATCTCCGCATTTTTGTGGAAGTTTCCTTTGAAGCATGGCTGATACACTTTCTCCCGCTATCACCTTCTCATCTCCTCTCAATTTTTGCTTGTTGGAACACAAGTCCTTTAGAAACTTTGCATATCGAGGGATCTGCTTGATTGCATCTAACAAGGGAATGCTCAATTCCACTTTTTTAAACACCTCCATGATTTCCTTGTCCTTGTCTCCCTTTGAAGGCTTCACCAACCTATGAGGAAAAGGAGCAATATTAGATTTTGGAGTAATTGGTAATTTTAATTTTACCTCATCACTTGATTTTTGTGCTTCTTGCTCCATTTCTTTTTCAATTTCATCCTCTGCCTTTTCCTTTGAAACTATTTCCTTTGGACCTTCTAATTCCTTTCCACTTCTCAGCGTCATTGCACTAACATTTCCAGAATTAGCATGTGTTTGAGCAGGCAATTTTCCTTTTTCCCTTTGCTTCATATCACGCACCTCATTCACTACTTGGGACATTTGATCCTCCAAATTCTTTATACTTGTTCTAGTTTCCTGTTGAAATTGCAACATATTAGCTGCCATATTCTTAACTAGATCATGTAGAGAATTACCTGGGAAGGGAGCTTGTGGGGCTGCCCTTTGTTGTGGCGGCAGTGGAGCTGGTTGAAAACCCGGAGGTTGCTGTGTAGGAGCTTGTTGATTCCCATAACGCAAATTGGGATGATCCCTCCATCCCGGATTGTACGTGTTGGAAAATGGGTCGTAATTCCTCCTTTGCACAAATCCAGCTGCATTAACTTCTACTTCCTCAGATAACGTGGGACAAGCATCAGTGGAATGATCCGTGTTTGAGCATATTCCACAGGCCTTTACCTGTGCATTCCCTACAGCAAGCTTACGAACAAAAGATGTTAATTCAGTTAATTGTTGCTGTAAAGAACTTACTTCCCCAGCTTCTTTCAATGGAACAACTTCCCTTGGCCCAAACTGCTGTGAATTCATTGCCATATTATTCAACAATGCCCAGGCCTCCTCCGGTGTCTTGTTCATAAGTGCACCTCCACTTGCAGCATCTATAAGCATCCTGTCCATAGTGGTTAAACCTTCATAGAAATACTGGATTAGTAATTGCTCGGAAATTTGGTGTTGTGGACACCTAGTAATAAGTTTATTGAACCTATCCCAGTATTCAAAAAGTGATTCCCCTGTAGCTTGTTTAATACCACATATCTCTTTCCTCAGGTTTGCAGCTCGAGAAGCAGGAAAATACTTCTCCAAAAACTTACGCTTCATCTCATTCCAAGTGGTGATACTACCTGCAGGAAGGTTGAACAACCAATCCTTTGCTGCATCTTTCAAGGAAAATGGAAATGCCCTTAGCTTGATTTGATCTTCAGTGACACCAGCTGGTTTCATGCTTGTACACACCACATCAAACTCCTGTAAGTGTTTGTGTGGTTCTTCTCCTGACAAACCATGAAAGTTAGGCAACAAATGTATTAGTCCAGTTTTCAACACAGAGGCCGCATTGTCGGCCACAGTAGGAAAAGTAATACATAGTGGCTGTTGAGCCAAGTCAGGGGATGCTAGCTCCCTCAATGTTCTCTGTTGTGCCATAGCAGGTTGAGGAATTTCAGTTTCCTCTTCCACTTTTTTGTTTTCCTCAGAATCTGATGATGAACTTGAATCCTCCGCTATTTGAATTTCCAAATTGAGCAAAGGTGTTGACACCTCCGCTTTCTCTTCTCTCCTTCGTTCCCTGGCTTCTTTACTCAAACGGCGTGCGGTCTTTTCAATCTCTGGATCGTAATTCTTTTCACCACCACGATCTGTGCGAGGCATATACCAATAAGTGGAAATAAAGATTAGAGAAATATATATATATTAAATTAACCAAGGTATGAAAAATTCTCTTTTGGCGATAGTCCCCGGCAACGGCGCCAAAAATTGCTAGCTCGTCGCAAAGCTGCAAATTAAATATTAGTCCTACACCACAGAAGAAGATAAATAAATGTAATATATATAGTGAGTAGGGTCGTCTCCACAGGGAACTTGCTCAAAGAGTTTATGTTCAATCACTTGATTAATTATAAATTATATTTATATTTATAAAGATGGGGGGATTTGATTTCAACTAGACTAGTAAAAAGAAAATAAAAATTAAACAAGAATAAAAATAATTGCAAGGTAACAAGTGAGCTCTTTAGGATAATTAAAACTCTAGTTTAGGCATGAATTATGTATTGGATATGGAATTGATCATTGACATGCATTTAACTTAATTGGCTAATTGACTAAATTGGTTAAAGTTGGTCTACAAGCGTTTCCCAACCAATTTTTCCATACTTATTCGATGGCTTAGGTACGACCATAAGCCATTCCCCTAATCAAGTGTGAATACTAGGTACGACCATAGCATAACATGACTTGATAGCATTTAGCACAAGAAAAACCCAATTCGATTCAACACTAATCCTACGAGGTAGTGTTTAAAACCGATTTTAATCCCTCACTAGAGTATTCTTCCTCTAGTTTGCTACTTGATTGGAAAAATACACAATTACGGATGCACTTCCCAATCTAGCAATAAATTACTCAATCAACACGCGGCCGCTATATCAGTCAAGCAATTCAAAACATAATAAATAGAGGAATTAAAAATACCCAATTCAATTAAGCATAAAAATATGTCAACAAAATAAGTCTCACAATTCCATATCCACACACAAATTCAAAGCCTAAACTAGATAAGAAAACTACTCACAATCCATCCAAAACATAACCAAATCCATACAATCCAACATGGTAATCAATTATAGAAATAGAACAAGAAAATCACCCACGAAGGATCGAATCCTTATTGCCCTTGGAATCCTCCAATTTTGTAAGTGCCAACAAAAATGGAGTATCCTCTCTAGTGTGTCTCCAATGGTTGGAACCTTTGGTGGAAAATTGGCCAATGTCTTGTGTTAAATGGAATAATGGCCAATGTGTTGTGTGTGTGTTGTGTTTGTATTGTGTGTTTTTGCTCTTTGGTCTCCTCCTATTTATAGCAAAACAAGACCAATTTTTAATTCTTCTTTCTCCCTTTTTGCATGTTCATGGTAGTAGCCTCCTCAATTGCATCCAAAAACCTCCCTCAATTGCATCCAAAACCATCAACATCATAGCCTTTGATTATTCTTTTGTAATTGATTCCCAAGGATTTGATGCCCAAAGATTTGATGCCATAATAAAAATCTGAAAATTGATGCCCAAAGATTTAGATGCTTCAATTTAGCCCCAAGGATCTTTTTGCAAATTTTGATGCTTCACACATAGACCCCACAGCTGGGAATTGGACCTTAGGCGTGGGCACGCCCAACACTTCAAAATAAGCTGTCCAATGTTGGAAATTTGCCACCTTTCCTACAAAACCAATGTCCCAAAAATCAATCCAATCAAGGCCATTTTTATTAATTTTCTCAAACAATTTAAGTTGACATATGCATAAAAATATCATCAAATACAACACATATCAGGCTGGATATGTTTCGAGGGGGATATGTTAAGGTTATCCCCGGGATCGGATCCGATCACTGCCCGTTACTTCTTTCTTGTGATACCTCCCAGCTTGGGAGACGAGGGACTCCTTTTCGGTGGGAAGCTGCGTGGGCCGATCACCAAGATTACATGGAAGTGGTGGAACAGGTTTGGAATAATAGCTCGCCATTGATTTGGGACAACCTGAGCATAATGAAACACGCTTCCTTGGAGTTTCAAAAGACCAAGGTGGGCAACTTCAAGTGGCGTAAATTCGAAATTATGAAGAGACTTGAGGGTGTTAGCCGTGCCTTGGAGAGGATCGATTCGGTCCGCCTTATTCTGTTGGAAAATGCCCTTCGGCAGGAATATGAGTCATTACTGGCGCAAGAAGAAGTGTATTGGTACCAAAGGGCGAAGGATAAATGGGTCCGGCTGGGGGATAGGAATACGGCATATTTTCATGCTCGCGCCAAAACGAAGGGCCATCGGAAGCGGATACATGGGTTATTCCTTCCGAGTGGGGAGTGGTGTGAGAATGCGGATGTGCTGACAAATCATGCTAGGGAATTCTTCCAGGATCTATACGCCTGCCCCAGATTGACCCTGAGGGAAAGAATGACAGGCCTAGGGAATTTGGATCATCTTCCTAAATTTCCTGGTATCACTGAGGAAGAAGGGAACAGGCTGCAACAAGAGGTCTCTATTGCTGAAGTGGAAGGAGTGGTGAATGGTATTAATGGCTTGTCGGCTCCGGGCCCTGATGGTTTCCCCGGCTTATTTTTCAAGAGATATTGGCAATATGCGGGAATTTCAGTCCATAAGTTTATTGCCACTGCCTTCACAGAATGTTGTATTCCGTTACAAATGGCCAAGGCGTATATCTGCATCATTCCGAAGATTTCTACCCCTACCTCCTTGAAAGAATTTAGACCAATCACGTTGTGTAATGTGCTTTATAAGATCTTGACTAAGATCCTTGTTAAAAGAATCCGGCCTCTTCTTTTGGATCGCATATCAGAACACCAAGTTGCCTTTCTCCCTGGGAGGGGACCTGTCGACAATGCCATCACCTTGCAAGAAATTTTGTCAACCATGTCAGGGACGCAGACTCTGATTAAAGCCATCACATTAAAAATAGACGTGGCTAAAGCCTATGACAATGTGCACTGGGACTTCTTGGAGCAGTGCTTATTTGAAATGAACTTGCCTGACTCCAGTAGAAAGTTACTTATGGCATGTGTTCGCTCTCCAGCCTACTCGGTGTTATGGAATGGGAAAGCGCTGGAGGAGTTTCAACCAGGAAAAGGGCTCCGGCAAGGTGACCCGATCTCCCCGTACCTTTTCTTAATCGTTATGGAAAAGTTGTCTCTCCAAATTTGAAAGCTGGTTGATCAAGGGATATGGAAACCTGTAAGGTTGGCAAGAGGAGGTGTTGGGATATCTCATCTACTCTTTGCGGACGACCTAATTTTGTGTTCTTTGGCGGATAGGGAGAGCATCCAGAGTATCTCTAACTCCCTGGAGGTTTTCTCGAAACTCTCTGGCTTGAAATTAAACCACCAAAAATCATCCCTTTTCTTCTCTAGAGCAGTGCCTCAAACTGAAAAAGATTGGATCGCTGGAAACCTGCAAATCTCAGTGGTGGACGATTTCGGAACCTATCTTGGATTTCCCATGCTAACAGGGAGACGGAGGTGCAGGGACTTCAACTTTATCCTGGACAAGATGGAATCAAAAATGGAGGGTTGGGCTTGTAAGCTACTCAACAAAGCCGGGAGGATCACACTTTGTCGAGCAGTACTAGCGGCTATACCAACATATTTTATGCAACTTCATTGGTTGCCGGAAGCGACTTGTCTCGCCATTGACAGGAAGATCAACCGGTTCATTTGGAAAGATCGAGCCGGTAAAGGACTCCATTTGATTAGTTGGGAGACCTGTACACTGCCTAAAACGAAGGGTGGACTAGGGATCCGTAAGGCTCGCTCCATGAATACCGCGCTTTTGGGTAAACTCGTATGGAGCTTTCTCCACTGCCCTTGTAAATTATGGGTCCGGATTCTTAAGGATATGGTGCCAGGGAAGGACGGCTTTGGTTTAATTGGGCAACCGCATAAGTCTTAACTGTTTAACTTGATTCAAAAACTGATGCAGATTTTGAAAAGAGGATTTAAGTTTCGGATTGGCAACGGGGAAGCCTCTTTGTGGTTCTCGGAGTGGTGTGGCAGTGGCCAAATTGGGGCTCTTGTTCCCTTTGTTGAAAGTCAAGATCTGGATCTCAAAGTTGGAGATGTGGCTGGGGAGGGAGTTTGGAATTGGGGGGATGTCAAAACCATAATTCCGATGCATATTATGGAGGAATTGTGTGCTCGCCTCCCCATGTGATACATGAATTGGTCCCGGATAATTGGGTGTGGAAGGGAACCAAGAAGGGCCTGTATTCTGTCAAATCTGCCTATCATCTCCTTACCAAAAGAGAAGTGCGTTCGGAAGGGTGAAAATGGATATGGCAGACAAGCATACCAGAAAAGTTGGTGTTCTTTTGTGGTTGATTTGTCACGATTCTCTACCGATCAATGCCACTCGCTATAAAAGAAAGATTACCTCCTCGCCTCTATGTGTGTTGTGTGGAGTTTCGGAAGAGAACTGGAGTCATTGGATATTCGAATGCCCCTGGGTTCAACCTATATGGGAAAAGATACATATCAGAGTTCCTATGGATTGTAATCAAATGGCGAAAGAGAACATTAGGGAGTTCGTTGTTGGTATGATCAGGACCTTTGGGAATAGGTTCGTGGCAGCGGTTTGGGCCCTTTGGCTGGAACGTAATGCTCGACTGTTCAGAGGGGACCTGAAATCCAATTGGGCTATACATAGAGAGATCATTCGCCTCTCATTCGAATTAGAGGCAGCTGCCAAGAAGCATCCGGCCCCGTCGATCAGGCCTTCCCGGGTCCATTGGAATCCGATGGGTGGTGAAGAGGTCACTCTTCATGTTGACGGGAGCGTGCGTGGCGAACATGGGCGATCCGGATTTGGGTTTGTTGTTAGGAACAGAGAAAGGCAATGGCAGGGAGGTGGTAGTGGATTTTTGGGATCTACATCCATCCTTCAGGCGGAGCTGACTGGTCTAGCAGCAGGCCTTGACTTCATCCTATCCAAAGGGGTGAAAGAAGTATATTGTTACACAGATTCCTTGGATGCTATTGACTCCCTCGATACAGGATGTCGGTTACACTACTTGGCTCCAATTATCCAACGTATCAGGGATAAGAAGGCTAAACTGGATGGTTGTAGGATATTTCACTTGAGGCGGGAAGGGAATAGAGTGGCGGACAAACTAGCCAAACATGGGGCATCGTCGGAGGATTTCTTCACAACATGGGCTTTCCCCCCGGATTTCCTTCTTCGTGATCTTGCGGCAGACAATTCTGGGGTTTGATCGGTCCTCTTGGCTGGTGGTTCCCTCTTGGCTCTGCCGGGGTGTTATTTTTCTGTTTTAGTTTCACTTCTTTTGTATTTTCTCTTTTGCATTGTTACCATTCTCTGGCCTTTTGGCTCTTCGAAAAAAAAAAAAAACTATTTTGTACAGTACTTACTTAAAGTAGACCCAACCTTTTCTTCATCCGTTTCATTAATATTGTCCCAAAACTTTTAAACACGCAATCAATGTATTTGTTTGATAATTAATATCTTAAAATATGTAGAAGTAAAAAATTTTATAAAATATTCTAAAACTATGCGAAAAAATGAATCCAACATGATCTCACTCGACTATATTTTTCTTATATAATTATAACAAAAAGTTAGGTTAAACTTATAACATGAACAGTGTAAAAAATCCAAATGGAACAGAGGGAGCAATATTTTATACCAAACTATTTATATATATATTTTTTTAATGGAAACTTGGCCTAGTGTTCATTGACTCCCCAAAATAAACTTTCATTTTTGTCAAAAATAAACTAGCAACTTTTCAAAAATCTCATTTTATAGTTTATACCTGATTTTTTTGTAATGTTTTATTTTGACACCAATGATTTAAAAATGCCACTATTTTGTTTTAGAATTTGTTCTGACGCATTTTTTTTAAAATTTTTTGGAAACTTTATATTTTATATCAAAATAATAACTCCATTATTTATATCATTATTTTGTATATTTTCATAGAAGTAATTATTTCTTATTTTACTTTACATTTTAGCTTAATATTTACATTTCTTGTTTACAAGCATTTGGCATGCTTTCATACTTTCGTTCTATTGTTATTAACTTACCAAAGGTTTATGTATCAAAAATATTTACAACGGTTTGGTACATTGTAAGTGTAAATCTTATAGTAACAACTATAGACAGTTTGCTTAAAATAAAATTAAAATTAGTAACCAAAAATAAAATTTAAACGAATTGGGTGAAATTTTTTGAAGTGTAAATTTCATACCATTTGCTTTATACATATTTGGAAAATGAATTGAATTCAATTAAATTACTAACAATTTGCAAGTTCTATTCCAAAAACAATTTGCAAGTTATTAGCCCATTACACATCCAATCCGCAATCCAATCACAAGTTCACTTTTAAAAATTACTTCATCCGTTCTTGAATGAAGTTTACATTTGGAAAAATGTTATTATTCACCTACAACTTTTACATAAAGTTTTAATATAGTTATACAAGTTAAAATTTAGTCAAGTGAGATCTTATTAGATTCGTCTCGTCGTGTAGTTTTTAAATATCGAACTTTTGAAATTTTTACTTATACGGAACTTGAGTTATTATTAATTTAAAATGTGCATTGAACTGCGTGAAAAGTTTGAATGTAAAATACATTCAAAAACGGAGGAAGTATAATTTTTTTTGGTAAACGTTGGCAATTATGTGTCGGCAAAGATGTGTGGGAGTTAAAAATAATACTTTAATCTTAAATTATCATATTATAATTTTATCAAATCATATCCAATAAATGAACAACCTGAATGTACTAATTAGTAATTATACACAAGCGTCCTTTACTAGTAGTAGTTTACTTCTCTGGATGGGGCAAAAATGCAATTTATCCAATCTATAAACCCCGAAATAAAAATAAAATTGCCTGGGGGACGTAGCGTGCACTTTGGATGAATTCAAATTGAGAGAAATAAGAGACGCTTAGCTTAGTTACCGTTACAACCATCTTTCAGACTTGAGAGACCCACGAAAAAATCACGCAGCGACGCCAAGACGATGCCAAAGAACACCGTCGCCACGAAATCCAAGATGCGGCCGAAATCTACCAGGAGGCCACTCCGAGACGTTTCCAATGCTGGAATTGCCGTGAAGGCCACCGATAATTTGAAGAAAGCGGCTCCAGAGGACGGGCAGAGAGCAGGAGGAGGTTCGCTCGATCGCCTCCTTCTTGTGCACTCGGATATATCTTCTCTTCTGCGTCAAGTAACTCAATAATTGCACTGGATTTTTTAAATTGTTTTTTTTTGTTTCATTTACTGAGTTATTTCCGTTTGGTTTTACGGATTTAAGTTTTTGGTTGAGAAGTGTTGGTATTGATTGGAGTTTGGGGGGTTTTGAGTTCATTCAATTTTTTTAGGCGAACCGTTAAGTCTTCCAAATGAAACATAAATTAGGTTGCAACGTACAACTCTAGGTTGTTTCCCCCCTTAGAAGAAATGGCATTGGAATTGAACCAAGGCAGGGATTTTCAATTAGAGAAAGTGTGCAATATTTCATGCATATTAAATGGGAAATTTTGGATTGGGTTTGTAATGATAGGAGCTTTTAAGTTGCTTACACTAAAAGTAGTGGGAAATAGTGTATACTGGATCTGGAGCTTGACGACAGTGTTACTTCGTTTGTAATGGTGAGATTTTTGAGCTAATTGGGACAGGATTGTTACAATCCCATTTTGAATTGGTGTCAAATTGATTCACTGCGTGCTATGTGTACGCTGCAAGGCTAAGGATGTTGTCTGTGGACTCTGGCTGATTGCTATGAATCTCATTCACACTACGAAGACTAATCTAAAATGTATAATACTTCCCATCTCAGTAATTATGTTGTGGCATGCTTCATCCAAAGTTGTAGCATCAATTTCTCTTAGAAATGAGATATAATTTGATAGATTAGTCTGTGTTTCTCATGAATTGCCTAGAAATGATATCTCGGATTAATATAAAGATTACCAGGGAGATGGGAGGGGTAATCTCGTACTATGTTTTAGGAATTTCATTAATGTTTTATTAGCTTTAGAATATCTAGCTAATGGCTTTAAACATAATTTATGGATTTTTTGAACTTAGCAAACTTCTGGAACAAAATGGGGAAGAATGATATTGTGTATCCTAGATATTGCAAACCTCGAATTTTTCAACTCTAGAATATCTCAAATGCATTGAATTTATTTATGGTAGATAAACTGTTTATCCATGAAAACCTTGCTCGTGGCTAACTCATGGTGATGATATTGTGTACTTATTCCTTGGTTCATTGTCTGTGACAGATTGATGAACTAGTTGTGCAAGCGCTCCAGCAAACAGGCAACGAAGGGAGGAAGGAAATAAAAAAATTTGCAGATATGTTATCTGACATGCAAACTTCATTGAAGGTTGGTCCTCTGTTTCATTTTATTTATAATTTGATGGATTTCTCATTAACTTCCTATATTTCAAGTCTCATGGGTGTGGTTCTGCAGCCATGGATTCCTAGACTTCAGAAGGTGCTTTCCTGTGGTTTGGATGAGAATAATTCAGAACAGTTGGAGGACGGATCTGTAATTTGCGTACCAAAAGGAAGTACAGATGGTGCCGTTGAAAGCCCTATAGGGACCAAGTGGGATTCACTTGTTTCTCCATCCCCCTTGGTTTCCTGGAGGGCCGAATGCAACACCAAAGGTGGTAGGCAATTGTTTCTGTTAACACCATTGCCCCAGACAAAGTCGTTTTCATCCAAACTTTGGGCATCATCTATTCCTGCACTTGAAATGACATTTGAAGAAACTGCCCAAGACAACCTGGTTTCGCTTCCTGAATCAGTGCGTAGTGTGGATGGTAATCTACTTGAGGGGGTATCAACAAAAAAACCATCTATAGACAAGGGTTCAGATAATTGCAATCACGAGACCATTTGTGGTTCTCCTCCCACTTATTCGAAAAAAGATTGCTTTGTCATGACCCCATGCTTGAAAATGTCTCCACCAAAGTCCTGCATATTGCTTGAGCCAATGTCTGGTTTCTCTAAGAAGAAAAATCTGGTAGCCCTCCATAAATCAACACCTTTTCCCACTATAGTCCAAATTTCAGACTCCAAAGACTCTGAATCCTCCAGTGATCAATCTTCAGATGACCTAAAGGGGAAGTATCCTGAGCTTTTCGGTATCAACCTGAACTATTTGGGAAACAAAAAGGCTGCAGAAGAATCACCAAATTGGATCGTCTCGCCTCCTAAAACCTGCGTCATAATGGAGCCTTCTGACGAGGACTCTTTAAAGAATCTACCTGGCAATTGCCTTCCAGCAAGAACCAGTCCATCACATATTCAGGATGATAAAAGTGGCTTCCAAGGTACAATTCGGACCACCATGAGATGTGTCGCGTTTTCTAAAAACTTGTTCCCTAATTACAATTGCCTCGGTTATTTTCTTGTCCCCGCAGATATCCGTGTGGCACTTGATTTAACCGAAAGAACCCCTATGATGAAGGAGCCCTTAAGCACCTTGCGAATGGGAAAACGCCCTGGGGAGAACACTTTAAAGAAGGAACTATGGACAAAGTTTGAAGCAGCATCTAGTCATGGTAATATTTGTTTCGATCCATCCATCCTCGATGATTCTTCACAGAAAGGTTTTCTTGATCTACTGGAAGAGGCTTTTGAACCATGATTCGGATGCATCAACAATTGATAAAATTTTGGAAATCCAACCTGTACAAGAAAAGGAGTGTATTAAGTGTATTTTCCTTGAAGGTTGTATATTAAACTTGCAGAAACTGCAGCTTTTGATGACAACCTTACTTGATACCCATAGTTCGTAGTATTTGGTTTTTACATATGAGATGCAGTCATTAAACAGAATAACTTCGGCAACATTATTATAGAATGCGTCTGCCAGGCAGCAAAATCCATGCGCTCCACCAGGGTAATAAAAACATTAGAGAATATGTAAACTGTAAACTCTACCATTGGTCCATTCCCCAACTTTTAATTTTTTAAATTACAATCTAAATTCTAATTTAAAATTAAATATTAAATATTATTGTTTAGAATCATCCCAATTTAAAATTTAAAATTATTTTTCACTCAAACCAATCAATTTATATATTTTTTTCGCTAAATAACCTATAGTCTTCCATACCTTTCTTTTAGGTATATATATATCTATATCTATAAAAATGAAGAAATAAAACCTCCATATTATTTGATAATACTATGCTTCCCATTCAGGGGCGAATGCACCTTAGTGCAAGGTGGGACAATTATTGACCATAGATCCCAACCCCCCAACCCCGCCTCCCTCCCCCCCCCCCCCCCCAAAAAAAAAGTTATATACTTAGTTAATCCAATCACATATTTGTATGTCTTGCTTTTATTCTTATAATCGCTTTTTCTCTTTTGATAACAAGAAATTGAGAAGACTTGCTAAGTTCTATCCTAAAGAATTTTTTGGAAGTGGAATTGATGGTTTTTAAATATTTATTGAAGAATTTCATTGTTGACATTCGAACTAATAAGAGTTTGGGATGTGGAGAATTTAAATGAGCTTTCTATAAAGTTTGTTGAGACAAAGAAGTATGAAACACATTCAAAAGAGTATTTGCTATTGAAGTTGGTATTATTTCTTTATGTGGCAACGGCAACAGTAGTAGAACGAGCTTTTTCAGCAATGACTACGAACAAGAATAAATTGCGGAATAACATGGGAAATCATTTATTGAATGATTGTTTTGGTTACTTTTGTAGAACGGGATTTGGTTACGAATGTTAGTTAATATTGATGTTATTGTACAATGATATTAAAATATGAGAACTTCTCGTGAACAATTGTAGTTATTTTAATATAAGGGGTCCGGTTGTGGTGCGATCAAAGCATCCCACAGCACATCAAGGCCGCGATCTGAAGCGTCCATTTAAAATCCAAGGGTTGTAAATGAAAAATGGTATAATTGTCATATAATTCTATATTTAGTATGTTAACAATCTAATATTTGGTAAATCATATCAAATATTTGGCAAATCATATCAAATATTTGGTAATTGATATTTATGTTCAGCAATCCTTATTAAAAGGGTAACAAATTTATTACGTATAGAATTCCAGCGATGTTACCAAAAATACTATGTGATGCTATCAAAAATATTTTCAGCGACCATACATTGAAGAATTCAGCGAGCATTCCAAGAGGAATTCAGCGACAGTAGAAAGAAGAATTCAGCGATGCTAACATATACAATCCAGTGATGGTACAAAAAATATTTCAGTGACCCTACATAAAAGAATTCAGCGAGCATTCCAAGAGGAATTCAGCGACAGTAGAAAGAAGAATTCAGCGATGCTAACATATACAATTCAGCGATGTTACCAAAAATAATTCAGTAATGCTACCAAAAAATATTTCAACGACCCTATATAAAGGAATTCAGCGACAACAAAAAGAGGAATTCAGCGATGCAATGAAGAAGAATTCAGCGATGCTACCATATACAATTCAGCGATGACACCAAAAATAATTTAGCAATGTTTTCATGAACAACTCACGTATGCTACCATGAACAATTCAGCGACACAACGAAGAACAATTCAGCGATCGTTTCATGAACAATTCAGCGACGTTTTCATCAACAATTCAGCGACTCAAAATATGAATATTTGAGGTACGTTTTGATATTAACATATATGTATATTATGTTGCAGCATAAATAAGCAAATCTAAGGGTAAGATAAGATCGATTGATTGTATTGAAATGCGTAGAAGAAAAGTAAAGCTGAATCGCATGAGCAATTGTTTGTTAACAATACTAAATGTAATAAATTTACTATTTTAACCTTTAAGTTTATCTCAACCATCAATTTATAAATTAAATCAATGGTCATGATGTACCGCAGTACATCAAGTGAAATTCAGTGATCGTATCCTAACAGAATTGTTAATATAAGTACTTAATCATATTAGTTGTGACTTTAAATTTAACATTTTTAGTACTTTTATTAAAGATATTATTATTACATTAAAGTTAATTACATTAATTATCAAAAACTAACCTATCGGGAATGAGGAGTCGGCCTAGTGGTCATTTCCCCCGACTTCCAACCTTATGGTTGGGGTTTCGATTCCCATCCAGCCTTCTATCCCTCCCCTTGATTTTCTTTGTAATTTGTATGACTTGGACTTCCACATAGTTTTGTCGATACATGAGTGTCATTTTACCCCGGAAAAAAACCTAATCTACCGAAGCAAATATCCTAGATCCGCCAATGTTCCCAACTGTCAATATTAAGATTTGTATCCATGCGACCATGCATCCACATTTACAAATTAGAGAGTATTTTTAAGTGGATTTTTTTTTTTTTTTTTGGTACTATATAGTAGTACTTGCCGCTGTAGTAAACGGCACATCTTCCTGCCAGTCTTATCCAATTGCCATGTACAATGCTGACGTGAATCTGCCCGCTTTTCCGTCCAAATTAATACTACCACCATCGAGAAAGTACCTCTTCCATTTCATGATTGCCTCTCACTCATCACATTTTCTGCATCAATCACAACCTTCAGCGCCAATTCGTTGTGAATTAATCTCGAAAAGGAAACCTTTTTCCTCGAGTGTGAAAAAGATGCCATCGAATTTCAGCCTTTTCGCGGAATCCAAGATTCCCCACCAAAAAAACTACGGCGGGATCGTTTTTCCCGCCGTGTTGTCGCCGGATGCAGTGCAGAACTACGGACCGTCGGATTTTCCGGCGGCGGTGAAGGACCAGAGGCCCTGGCTGGACTCTGTGCTGCACACGCACGGCGCGATTCTGTTCCGCGGGTTTAATTCTTCGGCTACGGCTTCGGACTTCAACGACGTCGTCGAAGCGTTTGGGTACGAGGAACTGCCGTATGTCGGCGGCGCTGCTCCTAGGACTAAAGTCGTCGGCCGCGTTTTCACTGCGAATGAATCGCCGCCGGATCAGAAAATCCCCTTTCATCATGAAATGGCTCAGGTTTGGTTTGTGTCCTTATTGTTAGGGCTTCTTTTATTTTTTGTTTTTATTTTTGTTAATTGGGAGTAAAATTTGTGAAATCCATTCATATTTCTAGTTGGTAGTTTGCTGAACACTTTGTGATTAGCAGCATGAATGATAAACCCCTGTTTAATCAAATACAGTAGTAATTTATTTCTCTTCTCTGAGTTGTTATGGAATGTAGAATTGTGATTCAATTTGTTCTTAAATTGTCTGCCTAATTCTAGCTTTGTGAAATTGACAATTTACTTCATAGGTTAAGTTACCTGGTTTCGAAATATGTGGAATCTCTTTTGATTAGATACGCAAGCTTACAACTATTTTTAAAAGATCACTCAAAATTCAGAACACCCTTAGCTTTAAGTTAGAGTTTCAGAACTAAAAAAGTCCTATGGAATTTTAAAAGCTTGATACTTTTGCAAGATGTTTTGGTGCATAACTGAAGTACTTGTGTGTGCATTATATTTGTACTACGGTGCATTGAAACTTACTATGATTCAATCAGGTTCCCGAGTACCCTTTGAAGTTGTTCTTCTTTTGTGAAGTAGAGCCTTCCGAAGGTGGAGAAACCCCTATTGTTCTAAGCCATATTGTCTACGAGCGAATTAAAGAGAAGCACCCGGAGTTTGTTGAAAAATTGGAGAAGCATGGAGTGATATACACTCGGGTCTTGGGAGAAGGCGACGATCCTTCATCACCAATAGGCCGTGGCTGGAAATCTACATTCTTGACCGACGAAAAAGCTGTGGCCGAGGAAAGGTTTGTGATTGTTCCCTGCTTAACTTCCTATACCCAATATGTTTTGTGCTCATGCTGAATGAACCCATAAAGGATTTATCCCAACTATCACTTGATTTTGTCAGATTTTTGAGTTGTTCATATGCAAGAAAAATGACTAATAAGCCTAACCCTTTTTTAATACTCTCCCATAAAAGAGCTGCAAAGTTGAACATGAAGCTGGAATGGACGGAGGATGGTGTGAAGACAATAATGGGCCCTATTCCGGCCATCAAATATGATGAGACTAGGCAGCGCAAGATTTGGTTCAACAGTATGGTGGCTGCATATACCGGGTGGGAGGACAAGCGAAATGATCCCAAGAAAGCAGTGAGTTTTGGGGACGGGACTCCACTGCCAGAGCACATTGTGCTGGATTGCCTGAAGATCCTAGAAGAGGAAAGTATTGCCATTCCCTGGAGGAAAGGCGATATAATGTTGATCGATAACTTGGCAGTTCTCCACTCGAGGAGGGCCTTCACCCCGCCTCGGAGGATTCTGGCTTCTCTATGTAAGTAAATGCATTGCATTTTAGTATTAAAAATAGCTTAAAAATGTATAAATAATAAACTCTTATTTTTGTGAATTTTAATATCTACTAAAATTAAAACGCCATACTCCTAGCTTTTAGATTTTCAAACTATGATCTCTGAACTTTAATTTAAACTCATTACTAAGTACCGTTCCTCAATTTAAAACTATCTTCCATCCAAAATCTAAATTATAAATTCTAGGTATTTCGAACATTTGCATAGTCTAACACTTCCCCATCGCCATCGTCACGAGTTGCTTAATACATGTAAGCATTTTCTAACTAGTGTCATTTTTTAACAAAAGAAAGAATGAGGGAAGGAAAGATAAATGGATGAATTACTATGCTGAAATACATTTTTCATCACATGCCGTAATGTGCTTATTCAATATTTTTATGCTGGGAGGGGAAAAGATTAAATCATTTACACTATACGCCTGAAAATATGACCGTGCTTCATTTGGATAAAATTTACTATTAGTTTATTCATTACCTCCAACATTAACAGGTTAATTGATTAAGTTCATAAGAAGCAATTTGATTGTCATTTTCTAGTATTACAACATTAAATTCAATCCACGCCATGTTTAACCAATCTAACAAATGTATTTTAAGGACTTGGGTTCGAGCATTTGCGTATGTAAAATTCTGCTTTGGGAGAGATAATTCTTCAATGCTCACCCAATCCTGGATGGATTAGTTTTGGATTTAATGAGATTTGAAGATACCCAGTATTCACCTGAAAAAAACAAATGTACTTCTCGAATCCGCACAATAAAAACATTCAGACATATTTTTACATAAAAGCCATCACAAATTGCATATTGCTAAGCACACTCCTACATGTTGGTGGTGATTTTGTTCCTAAACAAAACCCATAATTTCCGCCACTTTAGTTGAAAGAAAGAAAAACGCCATAATCTGTCGAATTTATTAGTTATGCCAATTTTATTAATGTTAGCCTTCAATCATCCATATGAAGATATCATGAAATTCCTTTTATAGACATAAAATAGAAAACGACACACAAAAAGCTTATTCATATTCAACACATTCTTTTGTGAATTACCCGGTATCCACATGTCATATTGGACCCAAGACTAATCCATCGATGATCTGCATGGGCAATTAAGAGCGCCTCTCCCAAAACAGTTTTTTGCATACACAAGATTCGAACCCGAGACCTTGCTTAAACGACTAGAGCCCCAATCCACTCAAGCCAACTGCTGTTTTTCATATTCAACACATTTGATATGTAAAGATTTATCACCTACACCATATTTGAAAAAAGAAAAATAGGCAGAAGAATAATTAGATTTCTATAGGCACAATGTACCGGTCATGTCCGTAAATAGAAGCCCAAACTTCATCAGGTGGAAAACTGCATTGATTGATTGATAGTATGATTCATTCGGGTAAATAAAAAATATATACTCCCTCTATTCCAGTTAATGTGTTTGGTTTGACTTTTTAACACTGATAATTGTTCAGCCTTTGACTCAATTTTCTTGTAGGTATATATTTAAAAAAAATAATCGAGTTGTGTCTCTTTAGAATCGTATGATCATGTAGTTTTACAATATACTCCCTCCGTCCCATTCCAAATGTCCTACTTACTATTTTTGGATGTCCCATTACAAATGTCTTCTTTCTATAAATAGAAATAATTTTCCCTCCAACAACTATGTGGACCCCACCATATACTCACAAACCAACTCTACCTTAATTCTCGTGCCCAACAGTAACAAGACACTTGGAGTGGGACGGAGGGAGTATATTTTATATAATTTTCCATTGTATATATTTTCAGATATTAACGATTAAAAAAATGCATTGGATAGAACTCAAAGTGTATGTTTAGTTAACCATTCAAAAAAATTTGCTAAAAGGCTTTTCTCCAAGAAAGCTCCAAGAAGTTTTCTTCCTGTATTCAAGAACCTGGTGACGATCATCTCTGATGGGGGACACAGAGATGATCATGGAGGCATAACTCCGGATCCGGATGATGATAGAGCTGTCAAGAGACCCCGATCACTTTATAGCGAGATTGTGAAGCGTGGAACGGGCTTTATTCATGTCCCTACCGAAGATTTGCGAGACCTTGCTGCTGATGAAGAGGATATCATTGAATCTGTTGTTAATGGTATTCCCCGTTTCCAGCTATCTCTTGCCTTCAAACAAACGCTGCTTCGCCATTTGCAATATGCTGTAGTTCTTAAAGTAGTTGGACGTAATGTCTCTTACAGAGTCCTCAAAAATCGCCTTGATAGGATTTGGCCGGCTTCGGCCTCGGCGTCCATTATTGATGTGGATAAAGGCTATTACATTGTCCATTTCACTAATGACGATGATGCTCTTATGGCCCTTACAGGCGGGCCTTGGATGGTTGCTGGTCAATATTTGCATGTTCAACCATGGAGTGAAAAGTTCAACCCTGCAAAAAATGAAATTAAATCTATGGTCACTTGGATTCGCTTTCCTAACATTCCAATGCATCTATACAATCGTCCATATCTTCTTAGAGCTGGGTTTGCTGTTGGAGAAGTTCTAAGCATTGATTTAAATACAGACCTCACGGCTAGGGGCCGATTCGCTCAGTTGGCAGTCAAGATTGATCTCGAAAAACCTCTTCGCCCACAAGTGATGCTAGAAGATGACGTGATTAATGTAGAATATGAGAATATTAAATTGGTTTGTTTCAATTGTGGCAGGTGGCCATGGTACCAATTCTTGCTCGGAACCGAAACAAAAACCGCCGGCGGATAACCAAGAACATGTTCACCAAGAGGATAATGTTCATCATGATCAGCAAGATAGGAGTGGATTTGGGCCATGGATGCTCGTGCAATCTGGGAGAAGGCCTCGTACTGCGGCAAGAGCAATACCCACTATCCGGGATCAAAATAAGAACCGCTTCAATGCTTTGCTGCATGATCAAGAAATGGATGCGGTGACCCCTGGTAATCGGAGTAAGGCGGATATACCACCTAAGCTAGCCACTGTTTCCAGTACCAATCCCCCGATTCCCCGTTCTTCGCAAACTCATAATCGTTCTTTACTCTCTAGTTCTAACCCTCATACTCTCCGTTCACCGCAAGTTCATGCTCGTGCTCAACCCTCCAGACCTCCTTTCCCTTCCGTTCAGCATAGAGTTCCTCAGGAAAACCCTAATGAGAGCCGTTGTGCACGGTCCCGTTCCCCCCCTCCCCCTCCCCCCCCCCCCCCATATCAGGCACCCGATCGCACTCCCCCTCTTGGATACAACAGCCCTCGGGTACCTGGATGCGGCCTGTCCAATCGTCTCTCCCCTCAGATCATCATGCTGCGGTCACCGTTCTTGACCTTTCCATACATGTTGGCAGAAGGAGCAAAAACCTGGAAGGACCTGCTAGGGGCAGACCACCTGACACTTCATCCAATCCATATGATAATCTCTCAGACAATTCGGATTATTCCTCAAATCCAGCTAATGAGCAGGATGCTCATATGTCATCTTAGTTTGCTCCAGGCTAACTGATTCATCTTCTGCTTGCTTATTATTTTCCTTTTATACATGCAGTTTACTTTTGCTTGTTGGAATGTACAGGGGGCAGGGTCATCTCCGTTTCGTAGAGAATTTTGTGATCTTACTAATAATAATAGGATTGATCTTATAGCTATTTTTGAGCCACGAATTTCTTGTCACCAAGCCGATAAATTTATTAGCAAATGTGGTTTCCCTTCTTCTTTTCGTGTTGAAGCGTCCGGCTTCTCGGGTGGTATTTGGGTGCTCTGGAAAGACTCCGTTTCTGTGGATATTATTGAAGCTCACTCTCAATTTGTGGACATCTGCTTGAAAGATCCTTTCGGTGATGTGTTCATTACTATGCTCTATGCCGCGCCTAGTAAAGCTCGCCGTGCTTGGTTGTGGCCTGAACTTTTGAAAATTGGTAGTAGTCGTCAAGATCCGTGGTTAATTGGGGGGTATTTTAATTGTATTGCTCGCCATGATGAATCTAAAGGAGATAACTCTAATTTTTCTTGTGATGAGCTTACTACTTGGATGAATGCAGCATCTGTTGTTGATATCAGAACCTTTGGGAGTAGTTTTACTTGGGCTAGAGGTTCTTTGAGACGTCGTCTTGATCGCATGGTTGGCAATAATGCTTGGTTTGATAAATTTCCTCAGGCTACTGTTGAAGTCCTCCCTAGAATTCTTTCTGACCATTCTCCTCTTTGTATTAAGATTAGAAGTTCTATTCCTTCCAACAATACAGGCAGTATCAAATTCTTTCGATATAAAGCGGCTTGGCAAAGTTTTCCTAGCTTTAGAAAGCTGGTGACATCTACTTGGAATGATTATGAGCCTCTTCCTGCTATCATTAAGAAGTTTGGCCAGAGAGCTTCTGCTTGGGATTGCAGCATATTCAGTTCCATGAATAAGAGAAAGGCTAGGATTCGAGCCCGTTTGAAAGGTATTGAAAGTAATCCGAATTGGGTGGAGAATGCTTTCTCCAGACGTCTGCATTCCCAATTGAGCGCTGATCTTGGACACATTCTTGAGAAAGAGGAAATGACTTGGATTCAAATAAGCACGAGGGACTGGAATAATGCGGGTGACCAGAACACTAGTTTCTATCATAATTTTATTAAAGCAAGGAGAAGGAAGAAATTGGTTTCTATTCTTAAGGATGTTGATGGCACCGTTTACTCATCTGAACATTCTATACAGGAGATGGTTACTAGTTTTTTCACTAACCTCTATCAAAGCAATTCGGCCACTTCCCAATCTAGAGTCCCTATTGCTCATGGCCAGCTTCCTACTTTGACAGAGATTGAAACAGAAGCTCTTCAAGCTGTCCCTTCCAAGGAAAAAGTCTTTGCTGCCATCAAGGGAATGGCCCCCCTGAAAGCTCCGGGTCCAGATGGTCTACATGCCATGTTCTATCAACAAAACTGGGCTATTATTGGTGATTCTGTCCACAAATTTGTTAAGCATTGTTTTAGTGGTCTTCATGACATAGCTTCCATAAACCATACAACTATTATCCTCATTCCTAAAGTGCCTAATCCGCTATCAGTCACCCAGTTCTGCCCTATAAACCTTTGTAATGTGGCTTATAAGATCATTACCAAAGTGCTTGTTAATCGTATGACATACATTCTTCCAAGGATCATCTCCCCTGGTCAATCCAGTTTCGTCAAGGGCCGCATCATCCAGGATAATATTATACTATGTCATGAACTTGTTCACTTTCTGAACAAATCCTCAGCTAAGCCGGGTTTCATGGCTCTTAAATTGGATTTGGAAAAAGCATATGATAAACTTGAATGGAGCTTTATTCATGATACTCTTTTACAGTTTGGATTTCCTAATTCTTGTATTCAACTTATCATGAAATGTATCAACACTTCATCCTTGCAAGTCTATTAGAATAGCAAACCCTCTAGAGCTTTCAAACCATCCCGAGGCATCCGACAGGGAGACCCTATATCCCCTTATATTTTCATTTTATGCATGGAAAGACTGGGAGCTATGATTAACCAAGCCGTGTTTGATAAAATTTGGTATCATCCAACCTGGAATAAGGGGCTTCTTAATGTACCTTATGTCTTTTTTGCAGATGACATTCTATTGTTTGCAAAAGCTTCTGTTTCTCAAGCTCGTCACATCAAAACTATTCTTGAGAGCTTTAGTTCAATGTCTGGCCTTGTGATTAGTCTGTCCAAATCTCGCATACTCTTCGGGCGTATTGTTGACTGTGATTGTAGGAGGGATATCACCAATATTCTGAATCTTCCCAGTACTCAGTCTTTGGGCACCTATCTTGGCATTCCTGTGACTACTGGGAAACTTTCTCACTCGGACTTCACTTTTCTCATTGATAAAGTTAGGACGAAACTCAATGGCTGGTCCCAGAGGTACCCCATTCTTGCTGGAAGGTCTACACTTATCAAATCAGTTCTTCACCCTATTTGCATGTATATTATGCAAGTAATTCAGCTCCCGAAGAAGACTATTAAAGACCTTGAGAAGATTTGTAGAGACTTCCTTTGGGGCTCGTCTAATAATGGTCGCAAAGTCCATCTCCTTGCATGGGACACGGTTGCATCCAGGATCGAATATGGTGGCCTTGGTATTCGCAAGCTTGAAGATTTTAATAAGGCACTCCTTATCAAGAGCTGGTGGGGGCTGGTTACTAGAGATGTTCCCTGGACTAAGCTACTGCAACTTCGCTATGGTTGGAATGGCAGTCGGTTTACTCACCATGCTCAAACCTTCTCTCAATTTGCCAAAGATCTTAACGTTGTCAGCCATCATTTACATTCCATGTTGGGGTGGAAGATTGAGAATGGTAAGTCTGTTGCTTTTTGGCTTGATCTATGGCCTGATAACAATTTTTCCATGCAGGACTTGGCTTCTGGCCCTCTTACAAAGGAGGATCTGTCTCGGTCTGTGGAATCCTACTCAAAGGGAACCACCTGGAATTTGCAAGAGCTTGGGCCCCTCTTCACGGATGCTGGAATCCAAACTCTCATATCACTTCCTACTCCTCGAAGAATGGATATGGATGATCGCCCTTTCTGGAACCCGGCTCCCAATGGTATTTTCTCGGTCAGCAGCACCATGGATCGTCTTTCACTCTCCCAATCTCGTAATGGCGATAGTACCTGGAGTCAAATTTGGAAATGGCCGACACCATTTCGCACCTGGATGTTTTTATGGATTGCTGCACACAACAAACTCCTTACTGGCCTGGAGAGGGTTAAGAGGCATATCTCTTTGGATGGTACTTGTTGGAAATGTGGTGACATAGACAGCTGCATCCATGCTCTTAGGGATTGTCCCTCTTCGACTGCCGTCTGGATCAGGTTAGGGATTCCTAGCACTAGAAATTTTTGGTCCCTTGATATCAAGGAGTGGATCTCCTCCATGCAATGTAAATTTGTTGGCGAGAAAGATATTGTCCTGTTTGGTGTTGGTGCTTGGCTTATATGGAAGAATCGTTGCTTGGAGTTTTACGGCAATGAGGATGTGTTCTGGCCGTCTGTTCATTCCAAAATCCAAAGGGCTGCTAGTGAATTTTTTGCTGCCAGGAAAGAGCTTAAACTATATGGGCTCAAATCATGGCATTGTGGGAGAGCAAGATGGGAACGGCCTGGCTGGGTGAAAGCTAATTGTGATGGTGGTGTCAAAGGTGGGCATAGCCGATCAGGGGGTATCCTCCGTGACTCAGATGGAAACTGGATTGGAGGTGTCCAGATCAAAGGATCGTATACTGATGTTTTACACGCAGAGATTTGGGCCATTGTGATTACTATGCAGCTTGCTTGGTCCATTGGCATTCGCCAGCTTGAGGTTGAGACGGACAACTCTATAGCTATTCAGATTATCAACTCCAGCTTGTCTTCCTTGAACCATCCTTTTCCTGGCGTTTCTAAGATCATTACAATGTCCTCTTGGGACTGGAATGTTCGTTTTACTCACATCCCTCGAGAGTGTAATAAGTTGGCGGATTGTTTCATCAAAGGCCATCCTTGGGCGGGCTATGTTCAACATTTTACTAGACCTCTGACTTTGTTTTAGATGCTTTGTATGTTGACCGGGGCTTGTATCAAACTTTGCAAATTTTGGAATAAATGGCTTCGGGCCCCCTTTTTCCCGAAAAAAAAAATGCATTGGATTGTGTGCAGAAGTCAAACAAGACAATGTAGATCGGACGGATGGAGTATATTTTATATAAAAAAATATTTATAGAAATTAAAGTTATTGTTTTTACAAATGCTTTCTCATGGTTACAAAATATTTTTAAGGCATTATTCTATTATAGAGTATTTTTATAGTAAATATTTAATTATTTTTCATAAGTTGTTTTTATTTCTTCCGAAAATTAAATAAGAAATATTTGACCTATGTAGAAAATTATCATTATTAAGATATTTGAGAAAAATATTTGGTTACTTTATAAATTTAAAATTAATTTTTGAAAGTATATGTAGAGAAAAGTATAGGCGTGCCTGCCATCCATTGGGAAAGAAAGGTTGGGCTAGTGGAAATGTCCACTGACTTCTAACCTCATGGTTGGTGGTTCGATTCTCACCCAGTCTCCTATTCATCCATTTATAATTTGTGCGGCTTGGATTCCCACGTATCTTGTCAACACATGAATATCAATATTTATCAAAAAAAATAGAAGGTTAAATTAATTTAAATTTAATTTTTTTTTTACAAATTTTCATTTGTATGAAAAATAGAATTAGGAAGCAGTAGGGTGGGCACGGTTCGAATAACCGGAATTTTTTAGGTATTTGCTAACCGAACCGAACCGAGCAAATATTTGAAATTCCTAATCGAAACCGAATCGAAAGTTCGGTTAACCGAAAGTTTGGTTAACCGAGAAAAATCACACTATTCGCGGATTATTCGAACCGAATCGAACTGAGCTATCATATGACAAATTTGCTCTCCAAATAACCGAAATGTGGGTTAACCGAAAAAGTAATCTCAAATTTGTAAATAATTTAAACCGAACCGAATCATAAAATTTCAAAAATAATTTTAGAACATAAAGATCATTCATCCAAACAAACAAACAAAACAAGGCTCAAACCCTAAAATAAAGATCATACAACCTTAGATGTTCCAAAGGGTCAATTCATCCACTACCGATGAGATAAACAACACAGAATAGGAGAATGAGAAACAATACAAAAGAGACAAAACTCGTCTAAATCATAAAAATTATCCGAAAGCAACGGAAGAAGCGATTAATCGAGGAAAGTTCACCACGAAGCATTAAAAATTTATACCAGTGGCCTCAATAGTCAATATACTCCATCCGTTCCATTTTAGTTGTCTTTTTAGAAATCAAAAAGAATTTCAAAATAGTTGTCACTTTATATATTTTTACCATACTTTTCTAATATTACCCTTATACTTTAATAAATATTATTTCTAGCATACCGTGCAATATCTTTTCACTTTAATTCCATTTTTTATGAAGCAGGGGTAAAAGTGAAAAACTTTGAATAATGATTGTATTTTCTTGATTTGTGTGATTTGTGTCGTAACGACATGTATTTTGGACCGGAGGGAGTATCGTTCTGTGCAGCAGCCTCGCGAAAGGGGATAAGAGGACTGTGTAGCTGCGCCGCTGCCTCGCGCGTCGCGAAGGGGAAAGCCGGAAGGGGTTGAGCGGCGGTGTGCCGCTGTCGCTGCCTAGTGGTGTCGCAAAGGGGAAAGCCGGAAGGGGTTGAGCGGCACTGTGCTGTTGCCGCTGCCTCGCCGCGTTGCAAAGGGGAAAGCCAGAAGGGTTGAGCGGATGGGTGTGCCGCTGTCACTTCCTCACCGCGCCGGAGGCTGGATGGATTGCGAGGGGTAGGCGACGGAGCCTGATGGATTAAGAGATGTTTTTGGAGGAAGGCAGCGAGAGAGAGCCTCCAGATCTGGGGAATTTGAAATTAGGGTTTCATGAATTAGGGTTTCATGAATTTGAATTTTATTATTGCTACAGATACTTTTGCAAAATTGCAAGTAATATTTAAATATAAATATACATGAAATATATATTTAAAAATTAATATTTAATTATAATATATGGTTCGGTTCGGTTAATCGGGAAGAAAAATTCCTAAAAATCGTAACCGAACTGAACCGATCAAATACTTATATTGAGGTATTTGTATTCGAACCGAATACTTCGGTTAACCAAAAATTCGATTCGAATTAGCGGTTCAACGGTTCGATTCAAATTTTTTGGCCACCCCTAGCAAGCAGCATTTGATTTGGGACGACAGCTTATGCAATAGGGACGTGCACACAAACACGGGAGTCTGGAGAAAGAGAAGCCAGTTGCCCGAAAAAAGCGCCAAAAGCGAAACGTGATGGTGCTGCTGGCATAGTACACGTGGCATTATACGAATGGATAGCGTCTCAAAGTGTCCAACCTGATCCTCCATCTCTTGCTTACGTCATCATATCGGACTTGTAAAAAGTAGACTGATGACTTCTTTTTAAATTACCAGGTCATACAATAATAAATTCAAAAATAAATACTGGTAATCTATATATATATTAAAGCATTAGTGAACAATCATCCTAAATTTAATGTGGTGTCTTCATTTCTAATTTCTAATTTTTATAGATTTTTGCATTTTTTAATTTATTAATTTTAGATTTTTGCATTTATCTATTTATTTATTTATTATAGATTTTTAATTTTTGAAATATATGGAATTCCACAATATTCACTTTTAAATACATTTGAAAGATTTAAAATTTGAAATTTCATCACTATATATTCACTTTTAAAAAGATTTGAAAGATAAAATTAAATATGAAATTTTGTATTTTTATTTTCTTTATTTCGGATTTTATTATTTTACATTTTATTTTATCTATTATAGATTTTATTATTTTTTATTTTTTTATTTTATTTATTTTAGATTTTATTTCTGCATTTATTGTTATTTATAAATTTTCAATTTTTACATCATAGGATTATTATGAAATGAATAGACATTTTCAGTTTTTGCACCATATGATTATTATGACGAGGTTAATTATATTGCATTTATGTTTCAATATGGTGATCATATTGTAATCCCCGGTAATTTTGTATAGGTTTGATCTCAATTTTTGTTATATTTTTTTGGTGTGGTAAATGATGTAATCAAAATATATATTGCACATTATATTTATTTATTAATGTTAAAGATATATTAGTGTGTATATGACAATCTCAATTTTTAGTTTTTAAAAGATATTTAATTTCCAATCTATATGGAGTTCACAGTTAGTTTTTAAAAGATTTGAAATTTTAAATCTATATAAAATTCGCAGTGTACATATGTAATTTATATTTATTATTAAATGATACATTAATGAATATATGAGAAAGATTTGTATATATTAATTAATATGTATATATAGGCCATATTTTCACAAAATATGTCATCTTTATTATAATATAAAACAAGCTTTTTTCCCGCCTAAAAGCCAATTTTCTCACAAAATACCTTCCAAAAATACCACTATATCCATATTAAAAAAAAATTATCCAATAATTACCTACCAAATTTGACACCCTTTTCACTTTTCTCAATTTTGGAGGTTTCACTCTACTAAAGTCTAAACCCTAAACGCAGACGCGCCTCCATCCCTCTGCCACTCTACGCCGTTCCGCGTAAACACTGCTCCGGCCACGCTCCGCCATTCGTCATCACGAGGTAAAGGTTGTTCTTTTGGCTATTTATTTTTTCTCACTTTAATTTGCATTCTGGATTATTTAATTTCTAGGATTTGTTTGTTTGTTGAGCATTCAATGGATGACTTTGATTCTAACACCATGAATTCGTTCTCCCTATCTTCATCAGCTCAGACGGAGGCCGTTGCCGAATTCTACCACTGTGTTTCGTATATTTGATCAGTTGTACTTCAATAAGAGAACCCATCTTCACACCTCACACCAAGACGCATATTATGCACTTTTTAAACAGGGCGAGGATGTCTATATGATTTTGTTTGTGCTCCAATCCACTTCAGTTGTTGTGTTGGTACCATAATTTCTTCCCTTATCCCCTCTCCGCGCACTGTAAATTACTATCACATTTCATGTGGTTAAACCAATATTCATTTCGACGGCGAATAAAAAATGCAGTTTGTGGGTATTGATGCTCGCTTTGGTCCCACCTTGGAATCAAAAGAGAAGCGGGCTAACCAGATTAAAGTAGCTCTTGCTGATCTTCCTGATTGTTGTAGTAAACCAAAGAACAAGGTTTCGTTTTTCTTCTCGGCTATGCATATGTACAAAATGAATAAATGTCCATCAGGTAGAAAGCATGTGATTCTCACATTAGTCTTTATTGTCGTAGACACCTATATCTTTGATTGATTATTATTAAGCTCTTCTGCTGTTCTACGGCTAACAGGTGAGGTTATCTTGGTGCAAGGTGGCAATTGCAGTTTTGTTACGAAAGCAAATGTTGCTGAAGAAGCCGGTGCTACATCCCTACTCATCATAAATAACCAGACAGGTTTTTGCAAGCACTGTAGACACCTTCATGTTATCATAAATTAATAGTAATAGCTTTTTAACAGATTTCAGTATTGTATGATTTTCCTTCATGTTATCGTCAAGACGCTGGTGAAATATTGGGAAAAAAAAAACATGAGGAACAGTTCACATGGTAAGCTTGAGAATGATTTTGATCATTATAATAACAGATAAAAGCTCGCTAATGTTTGGTGAATTCATGATTAGTATCATATTGGTCCAATTCTATTTACCCTTCCGTTTCTATTTTCATATTCCATTCAAATATATTCTCCAAAGCGTCCACCAGTTGATGTTGCTGAAGTGTTTATATATCTAATGGTTGTTGGGACCATCTTATTTGGATCATATTGGTCTGCATGGTCTGCCAGAGATACAACTATTGAGTAGGACCAGCTCTTATAGGTAACACAGGAGAGCGGTTGCAAGTATTCTCCAGTGTTTTAATAGTATACATTAAGGAGAATATGAGAAAAGCTGCTCAACAAGAGGTAATGTGTATTTGCCATAAATTTGCAGGCTCTATTCTTGCTTAGATGCTGGACATTTCTCTGCCTTATTGTTGGTTAATTTTCCCTTTCGTAATAGCTTTTGAGGTGCTACTAAGATTGTTGCATTGAGTGTCACAATTTGCTTATTACTTTAACATCTTAATGGTTTCTTATAATGTTGGGAAATTAACTTTTGTAAATAATGTGAAAGTAGAAATGTGCTGTAACTTTTGTGGATGATTGCAGAGAGAGCTCCTTTTAGGAGATGGTGAAGAGTCAACAACATGGAGGAGAAATCTCCAGTATGTACAATGCTATAAGATATATTCTTCTATGTTGCTCAAGTTATTTGAATGTTATTCAGCATCAATAACAAGGAAATGTTTGAGCTGATTTATGATTTTCGATAAAGAAAAAAGCTTAATCTTATTACTGTTGGTCAGGACAAAGGCAGGAATGACTTCTGCTGATGAGATGACTATGACTTTGGGATGACTATGCCAGGCAATTCAATCACTGTGCAATGGAAAACATAGAAGAATATATTACTGGGACGAACAGGATTCCTGGGTTTGTCGTAGCAGCCGTTTTTCCTCTGAAGACAAATGGTATTACTGGGTTTGATTTTATTTCTGTTTACTCATTTTTTTTCATTTTTTTAGTTCATTTAGTACTTTATTATTTTTAAGCCCGTTTAAATTTAGTCACTTTCTGAAGAAGGTTGTGCATCTGCACCTCGAGCCCTAGCAGTAGAGCCTCTAGGTAAATCATGGAAGAAATATGCGACACAGGTTGAATAAGCGTCTTTGTTTATTCATTCGCTTCCGATTGATTTGTTTGTTTGGTGCTTTTGTTTCAAAAAAAATTATTATAGGAAACTATCTTATCATAATCACATGAAACAACTATTTGAATATTCTCTAAGTAGGTTCAATGGGGTTATTCTACAATAATAATTAAAGGCTCATCTTATTTTTTGTTTTTGGTTTTTTTAAACAGGTGTCCCTTGGTAATGATGGTGTTGGTGATGTAGAAGGGAATGAAACACCCACCTTAGTTATGTCTCCCGTCAAAAGTTAGAGCTACGAATGCCGGAGCTATGAATGAAATAGTAATGTTATCCGCATCCAATAAAAAATCTAGGTATGCATTTAGTCTTAATATATAGTTGGAACAATCCAATCAAGGTTTGGTTGGTCACTTTACCTTTGCCAGGTTTCTGAAATGCACCTGATTGTCTGGGAGGTTGAGGTTGATGTTGTTGTTGCTGTGGCTTATAGTGGTATTCCTTAGTTTTGTCCCCATTAAATGGCACTTGATACTTGAATAGAGCGAGGATAAATTGAAGCATTAGTGCAGCTCCATAGTTGAATATATTGATCATGTAATATCTGAATAATTGTAATCTGGCCCAATATAAAAAAAGCTCAATAACAGAGATTGGATATCATAATGCTCTAAAGTCCGTAAGATCATGAATTGGATAAAAGGATCTTATCCATAATCCATTCAACATGAAGGCTAACAAGAATCATACCCAGGAGAATTTCTGTTAAGTTCTTTGGTAGACATGGTGATTGCGATCATTTGTGCATGATGAGTCTGTTTCACACTGTAATAGATATGGGGATGCTTTTATTCTTAATATACAGTTTCTCACTTTTTCTTATATTCATGATCTTCATACTTTTCAGAAATTGTGTATATGGAATAGCTGCGACTAAATACATTCTCCATAAAAGTATGACCAAACCTTTATTTTATTGGATCAACTCAAATTATAGTATTATTTTGTATTTATGAAATTTAATTAAAATTTTCCAACATTAGTATTTATGGAATTAAATTTGTATTAAGGATATGTTTATATGATTTTGGGATTAATTAATTTATTAAGGATATGTTTATATGGTTTTGGAATAAATTAATTTATTAAGGATATGTTTTATATGATTTTGGAATGTTGTCAATTTCATAATGATATGCTTATATGATTTGGAATGTTATCAGTTGGGTTCATAAATTGTTACTCTAATTGAGATTTTTTTTTAAAGAAAGGTCTATTTTTCTTTTATTTTTTTTAAAGATACTCACAGGTAACGAGATGCCCCATGTCTGCTCCTCCAAATCCTTACAAGTCAAGATTGTTCAATATGGCTATAAAATCAGTTCAAGGATAATACTGACCAAGAAACTTTCGAATTTGGTGGATTAAGAGAAACCAGGCCAAAATTATGTTAATTAATTAATCATCCATTTGACAGTTTCTTTATCAAATTTAATTATAGCTAATTTTTGAAAGAGGAAACAGAGTGGGAAAATGAATATGGATTTAATTATTTCTTTTAGATCTTAATGGATCTTAATGGAGTTTCAACAATGAAAGATGATGTAATCCAAAAAAAAAAAAATCATCCAAAAAAACAATGAAAGATGCCGTAATTATTGCTTGGCAGGTGGTTTTGAGGGATGCTTTAAGTTGGGCGAGTGATTGGATGGATTTGAGTTCGGATATAGGAGTATAAAATCTCCTCACATCCAGATTTCTTTTCTAATCCCCTCAGGCGAAGGCGAACTCTCATCTCTGCAATTCTGTTGATCTGGCCGTTTCTCCATCCCTCTGTTTAATTTTGATTGATCAATTGTTGTGGTGAGACTCAGTTGGAGCTATTTTTTGGATATGAGCTAAAAATTTGTTTGCTTTATTGGATGTCATCAATTCCCCATTTTTCTGTGATTTTCTTTTCCCCTCTGCCTGATGCTATGCTTTATTCCCACCAGTTCAAGGAAATCATTAATGAATACGAGTCCATCTCCATGGGTGAGATGGCTAACACTGCATTTTTGAGTGCCAATGTTTGACATTTCTAGCTTTTTTGTATGTTGTTTCCCAATACATAATATACTACTAAGTATATTTTGTGCCACGATAGATTTCTAGGAGAAGTAAACTCAACCAAGACTATACGAGGAATAGTCCAAGACAAAACCTTTCGCAAATCGACTTAGGCAAGAAAGAAATCTGTAAAGAGATCTTCACTTGGGTTACTATCCTGTTTCTCACCACCTGATAAGACGGGGAAGAAATACTATTTAAATTTACATATATAAAACTATGTACACATTTTTTTTAAAACAATATACATAATTATTAGAAATCGATATTATTAGTATTATTTATTGAAATTATAGTGAATTGTTTTAATTTTTTTAAAAACAATTATAAAAACATTATCTAAATGGGACCCTAAATGGTTAGCTCGCGGGCAGCGGCATGCGAGCTGACCAATTTATGATCGGAATAATAAATATTATAAATTATATACCGTATAATGGAAAATTTAATTTATCCACATAAAATTTCTTTTCTTTTACAATATATATAAGATTTTACAATTTTTTCTTTGTTATTATAAAGAAATAAAATCTAATACTTTTTTTTTTGTACTATTGTTATGTTACTTACTTTATACTATCTAGATGTTCTCACCATGAGAACAATATATACTTTTTCACTAAATATATTAATAATTAAAGTAGTATGACTTTCTCCGCCCCGTCCGAAAGGGAAAAAAAAGGTAATTTGATATTCAATCGTCAATTTTAATCTATAATCACTTACAACTTTTCATACATAACATCATAATCTGAGCCAGCGCATCGCGCAAGCGGGTAGTACTAAAGATGCCGAGCTTAAGGATTGCAACTTTAGATCTTACACATATAATAACAACTGTAATTGTTGGACTTGAACTAACAATTCATAATATATTTCTTTTAATATCCATAGTATTTATAATATTAAAATACTATTTATTAAAAATAAAATTATTTTTTCACTTAATTTTTCCTATCAGTATTATAATTTAAGCCCAGCGCATCGCGCGGGCGGGTTAGGCTAGTTTCTTCTAAAAGTAATATACAATTATATATTGACTAAAAGTAATATACAATTCTATAATTTCTAATAGTTAAAAAATATGTTTTATAATTATATCATTCTAATTGTATATAAATATATACAAAATAATATAAGTCTTATATATGTTTTATTATATTAAAAATAATATAAAACAATTATAATTATAGATGAATTGTGAATATTCATATTCTATGGATAATTGATTTAGAGTAAGTTAATTATTTTATAAAGCATATTACAAATAAAAGAGTCGGGTGTATAAAAATTTACTAGGAGTTCGAATAGATCCATCAGTAAATAAAGAAGAAAATTTTAATTTTTCTATTTCTATTTTTAAGAAATATTCTCTCCGTTTTATAATAAGTGTAATACTAGAAAATGGCACGGGATTTAAGGTAAGTTAATAAAATTAATTTTTTTTAATACCAAGTGACGCCAAAATAAATAAATATAAGATGGGTCACATTTGACTTTATTCCTTTTGAGTTTTATTTTGAATACCTAAAAATTAATAATTTAAGTATAATTAGTATAAAATTATTAATCTTCAAAACATTCCAAATATGGTAACGTAACACTTATTTCCAAATACTCAAAAAAAAGTGTAACACTTTAAAAAAAAACCGGAAAAAAGTTATTCATTAACCTATATTTTAACAGATTTGCAATTGACAAAAAAACAAATATAAATCTAGCTTTGTTAGAAATTGAAAAACTAACTGCTGCAAATTCTATAAGTGTGAAAATTTTCTCTCGAATGCCATTACTCAATGGAGTTTTAACGTCTTAAATAAATAATATATTGATACTAGAAGAGACATATTATGATAAGAAAGAAATGAAGGCGGATCATATGAAGTTATTACCTTTGTTGATTGATGATCAGAAGAATGTTTATAATAAAATAATGTCTGTAGTTGATAGTGAGGCAGAGCTTATTCTTTTTTCTTTACGTGGTGGAACTGACAAGACATTTATCGACACTCTATCTAGAAAATATTATGTTTAGCCCTCCGTGGGAGATGTGATAATGTACTGCCTGTAGCATCCAGTGGAATAGCACCACACTTCTTTCAAGAGGTAGAACTGTACATTCTAGATTTGACATTCCACTAGATTGTGACGAGAATTATACGTGAAAAAAAAATATCCAAGAAAATTATTTAACCTCTCTTCTCATTAAAACGAAGCTCATTATTTGAGATAAAAATTTTTGATTGGTAGAATGATTATGAACCCGTCTGAATTAACCAAATTCCTCATTCGATTTCAGATGAAAAATTTTTCGCTCGCAGTTTATTTTACTATGACTATAAAAAAAAATCAATGTCAGTCTTTAAAGAAGGTTGGACTCTATCTTCGAAAACCAGTTTTTACCCATGTCAGTGATATGTTGCAATATCTTGTGCTTCATAGGACTTAGTTTATAGGGCAAAGGTCGAATTGGTTGCTTTTCCCAAGTCTTCTATGTTCTTTTTATGTCGCTCAGCAGATAGAGAAACCTTCCCAAGACAGATCGAAATCCTAAGATAGCTCATTCTTCCTATGCCCTAAGGGAGTGAAATCCTAAGATAACTTTTATATGCTCAACTTTTCTAATAAAAGGCGCGTGGCCCGGAATTGCTTGCTTGAAATAGGGGACTCGAAGTATTAGTATGTATTAAAATGGATTAACTCAAGATACTACAAGAAATATTATTTACAATGAAAATTATATATTACAGAAATTTGTACAATGAATACTTCATGTACGCGATGGTAATTGGTAAAACTGGTATTGATTTTGGAGATATACAATTAGATGTGACATTTCCAGATGATAATTTTATAAGCTCTACGGGAGATCCTATAGCGGAAATTATTGAGAGTACTTATACAAATATAAACTGCACCACTTCAAATTCATATATTTTTAAAGATAATGTTATACTAACTCCTACCAATGAGATTGTTGATACGATCAATCATTACATCATGGAACGTATGACCGCAAATAAAATGTATATATTAGTTCTAACAATATTTGTCAAGATGATGAAAGTATAAATAATGCCAATGAATTATTTTCACTGGAATATCTAAACACGATCAATTGTTCTGGATTATCGAATAATGAAATATAGTTGAATGGGGGTTGCATAGTCATACTTCTTAGGAATATAGATCCATCAAATAATTGAGATTAAACTAATTTTCATGAAACACATGAAAATAGAAAATTCTTGATTGGTAGAATGATTATGAGCCTACCTGATTTAACCAAATTCCTAATTTGATTTCAAATGAGAAAATTCTCACTTGCATTTTGTTTTGCTATAATTATAAACAAAAATCAATATCAATCTTTAAACAATGCTGAAATTTATCTTCCAAAAATAATTTTTAGCCATAAACAGTTATGTTGCAATATTTTGTGTCACTAGCAAGATGTAGCTCAAAGTATTAATATGGAATTAAGAATGATTGACTCAAGATACCATAAGAAATGTTTACAATAAAATTTATATATGACGGAAAATTTGCAAAATGAATACTTGATGTAGACGATGATAAAGCCAATATTGATTTTGTAGATGTACAATCAGATGTGACAGGTGATATTCTAATAAACTCTATGAGTGATCCTATAGCGGCAATTTTTTATAGTAAATATACAAATATAAAGTGCACCACTTCAAATTCATATTTTTTTAAAAATAGTGTTATACTAGCCCCTCCTACAATAAGATTTTCAGCAATGAAATTTTCTGCAAATTGTGATTGAATTATGCCCGTCGAATTTCAACGGGTTAATTGCTAGTTAATTAAAATTTGTTCTATCCATCCGGCCCAACGAAAGTCTCATAATTACCCGGCCAATTATGGCTTTTTCACGTTTGTAATTTATTTGGTAGTATTATACTCCATTATCAATTTTATAGTTTGTATAGATTGTTAAGAAAAAAAAAATTATTATAGCAAGTATTGTACGCTCATTACAATAATTAGCTTAACTGGTAATAGAACTCGAATATAGAAATTAGACAATATATTCTAAAATTGTACTACAAAAAAAATTATTTTAATGATCGAAAAAATTGATAAAATTCATCGGGGTGGAGTTTTATAATTTATATAAACAATACCCTTCAGTATTAATAAATTTGAAAAAAAGGAATAAAATTATAGTATATTTTATTGTTAAATTAATACTTAAATAATAAGTTGTATTTATAAAACTATTTAAAATATTTTTTTAAAATGAAACTAACTGAATGTTTAAAGAGTAGTTAATACGAAGTAATTGTTTAAACAGTAATTGTGTGGAATGGGTTCCCACCACTATTTTCTCAACCTTTAATGGCTCCTAACAAAAAAAAATTGTTTAAACAAAACCTCGTAAACTGAAGTATAAATTTAAGACATTTTTAATAAATATTGAAATTGTGGTATGCCTGGAAGCCATATATAGAGGTCAATGGTCTCAATTAATTTGTTCTGAATCTTCCCATCTTAAATCATCCATTCTTATACGACAAGTGCACATTCTGGACTTTGATTTACCCTTATTACTACATCAACTACATTTTATTTTATTTTTTTAGAGAGACTTATCCTAATAGTCAAGTCACTTATCTCCCAACCAATGTTTGGGGGTTCGATCTTCCTCCCCTTTATCTCCCTTTATAATTTGTGTGGTTTGGACTCACACATACATTTGCTGATACATGAGTGTCACTGTTTACCAAAAAAATTATAAATTTTTTTTTAAAAAAATATATATATACTACTACTCTACTAGTGATTTTAGACTTTTAGTTATTTTCCAAATATTCATCATAAATTAAAGAGGAAAGGGTCGAGTTGGAATTTGATTTTTCCCCCGGTATGTACGTACATGCATAAAAAAGGTTTGATTTTGTCCATTTCGTCAAAACATCTTTCTTAAAATTTGACAAATTACATCCACACGTGCAACTACAGATTCATTTGCCTGAATTTTTGTACTATTCTTTCTTCTTCTTCTTCTTTTTTTAATTGACAATTTATAGACTTTTCTAGGGTAATAGAAATGTGGCTTCTTTTTTTGTGGAACAAATTAGTGAACAAACTATAGTGTTTTGTAGGAGAAAAATAAGGGCAATTAAGTCTTGTTCAACTTTGAATCAATGTTATTGCAAAATATAATTGGAGAAGAATAGTCAAATTAGGTCTTGTTATATTCGTCTAATTGTATAGTTTTAGAATATATATTTTAATATAATTTTTACTTGTATATATTATGAGATATTGACAGTTAAAAAGTGCATTAGATTGTGTGCAGAAGTCAAATAAAACATGTTGGTTGGGACAGAGGAGTACAAGTCAAGGTGATTGACAATAAGGGAGCAGTGCATTGTGCACCCAACTAACTCATTTAATACTCCATATCAATATGCTAGTAGTACATTATTCAGTTCTTAACTAATTGAATTTCCATTCAACAATTAATACTTAGTACATATTGCATCCACAGTCTACCTAAACCCTAAACCCTAATTAAACCCTGGTTAAAAGAAAAGAAAAAGAAAAGAAAAATACTTCTATAAAAGAACCTCATATGCATGCTTCTTGATGCTCTATGACTATATTATTGAAACACACATATTCCTTGAATAAACAGATCGGGGGAGTGCAAATTCTAGGATTTGTTTTTGGACGCAGCACAGCAAAAGATACTCCTGATTGTCAAAGGGAAGGGATTCAAATAAACTAAAATTTCAAAACTTTGCGACAACCAAGTTTGCTTGCTTTGCCAGAACTAGAACTTGTACCAGCTGTTTGTAGTAGCAACATCTGCTTTAATACTTATTCCATTGGGAACTTTCTACAGGAAGAACACTTCACATTAATTAATTCTATAATCTAGAAGTATTAGATAACGTTAATCCAGTATGCCTGTATATATTATTCGACAAGGGACTTCCACTCCCTGGATCTTGTAACTGTCTTGTGCTGACGCCCAAATTAGGTTCTCCCGTTTTACTAACAAAAGTTTAAAAATTAGTAATTCGTTCCTGATGAATACTGATTGACTCGAAAACGGGAAGCCAAGGAAATTGGGCATTCATGCCTCTACCTTATGGGGCAGTGTGAAGCCGAGGCCCCAAACAAAGTCGACTTCATTTCCATTGTTTCATTTGGATTTTACCTTTGTCCACTTGTGGGGAGGATAATTTAATTTCTTATATAGTACTTATTAAGTATAAAGAAACAAGGAAAGAAAGGAAAGGTCAGAAGGAGAGAAGAGGAGCTGTCTTGTTGCTTCCTCATCCAATGAACCCACCAACATTAAATAATTAAAAATCAATTCTTTAAAGAATTGGAATTGTTCCATCTAGTGTGTGTGGGTTGGTTGCGTGCGCTTTGTTCTCATTCCTGTTTTTGGGGCGCTTTGTGGATGTTTGGAAGCCGGCATATTTAGGAGCATATAGCGGATTCAATCAGCATATCCTCTCACAATTCTCTCTCCAAATCTGCTATCTGCTAGCGGATCCGCTAACTCCCAAACATCCCCTTTGTGTTTATGCGGAAAGTGTCTCTTTATGGGTTGGCTTCTCCATTATTCGCTTCCCCTCTCTCTCTCTTTTTTTTTTCGATTTTTTTTATTACCATCTGATTTCTTGTTTCTTGTGCTTTCTGAAACAGAATAATGAAATCAGGATTGCAATCCACAAAGGCATAATTGCTCCTCTTTCTTCTTTTGGGGTTTTAGTTTCTCTCTCCAATCCATAGTTCCAGTCTTCATTATCACCTATTTGTCTTGCACTTCTTGTGGTGTTCACTTCTTCCCTTTTAATCTGTTTTAGCTCTTTGTGTGTTAACTGTTGCATTCATATACGGAAGGGGCAGTCTTTTATCTGTTTTCCTGGTGTGAGAAAGAAGCATGGAAAGGTATTCAAGAAAAGATGGGGAATGTCCTCAGTTGTTGGATTTGATTCCGAAAGGAAGCAATAAATGGATTGAACAAGGGCGACAAGACAGGAGCTATGGTGGGGTTTTTTCACCAGAAGAGGATCAGAACAAGCTTGAACTGAGCCTTGGTCTGCCAGGAAATTGGGAAATCAAAGATACTGATATCTCTGGAGAGAAACGTAGCAATGAATCTCTACTCTCACTCGGTTGCTTTTCATCTCCAAACAACACCACTTCTCTTCATAAAAATCAGTTCTTGAAATCTCCTCCATGGTTGGATCCAGTCATGAAAGAATGCTCACAGTCACAGCCCTGTAACAATAGCAGCACTGCTCAGAAGAGGTTTCTCATTTATTTCTTGCTGCTTGAAAACAACTTTTTCTTTATTTTAATATTATTTTTTTGGAAGAATGCTGCTTCTAAACTGAATTCATTTTTTTTTTTAAAAAAAAAAGTTGTTGCCTTTTCTTAATATTACCTGTGTTTATGTGTAGGAGTGCTTCTGGTCCGGTGGTGGGATGGCCTCCAGTCCGTACACTGAGGAAGAACATTACAAATGGTAGTTGCTCAAAAGCATCCCCAACAAATGATTCATGTCCGAAACCGGGAGAAAGCAGCAGCAGCTGCCCAAGAAGCCTATTTGTGAAGGTGAACATGGATGGAATCCCCATTGGTAGAAAAGTAGACCTTAGAGCACACAACAGCTATGAGAGATTATCGCATGCTGTTGATGAGCTCTTCAGGGATCTTCTCCCCGCAGGTACTAAGTTTTAAGTTTTACTAATTGGTCAGAATGTAGAGAAGATAAGTTTTTATTTACATACATTTTAATGTTGTGTGTTTATGAATGATGATGATGATGGATGAAGGGCAAAGAGAAAGAGGAGGGGGGCCATGTGTTGGAGGGGAGAAAGACAAGGATGGGAAAGGGATAGGAGGAGGAGAGTACACACTTGTGTATGAGGATAATGAAGGGGACAGGATGCTTCTTGGTGATGTCCCTTGGCAGTAAGCATCTCTATCTCTTCTTCACTTTGGTTGGGGATCAGATGAGATTGATTCCCTTTTTCGGATTTTGTTTTGAAACATATACCACTTTTTTGCCAATATGCTTTAGTCCCTTGTATTTTTGGTTTATCTGGACTGGCATTTCTGAATAAATACACTCCTATTTGACTTGGAAATGATGCTTTATTTTTGATGTCTTGTTCTTGCCAGTATGTTTGTTTTAACGGTGAAGAGATTGCGCGTGTTGAAAAGCTCTGAACTCCCTAAAATCTCTGGTGACGGTTCATTTTACTTCCACATAATAACCATAACGTTACATTGCCTGGTTTATAACATCCTTTCTCGTTTTTCAGGTGGAAGGAACAAAGGTTAGCAGAGTTCTCGCTAATCACGGACGCATACGCTATTGTGTTACATAGGCCTTCGATCGAGAAAATTTCCACGGACGGAGGGAAGGCTTTTGCTTAGATTTGATTTATCTTTTAACTTTTTACAAGGATTTTTATGTTTTCAGGCCAAGGGCATTTGACATTTGTAACAAGAGATTGATCTGTAATTTTCACTTGTTTTGTTGAATGGGTACATATTGCCAATCATTTTGTACATATACTAGTATGAAACTGCTCTTACAAATCCTGAGACAATCTGAGTATGCGGAATCATTTTGTATATCTGTATGCCCCCGGTATGGTGTACCTGCACACACGTTGTCTCTTTTTGAAGGGGTGGGGGGGGGGGGGGGGGGGGGGGGGGGAGATGGAGATTGAAGTCCTTGTATGTTACTAGTAAATATTACTGTGTACTGTACAAATTAAGTTGTGCAGCAAACAGGCAGAAGCAGCAGCAGCAGCAGCCGCCAATGTTTACACGCCTAATGAGTAATGACAAGCAAACGAAACCACTACCCATCCCACCTCTAGTTTGTGATCCCAACCACAGGCCACAATACAACATACAGCACAACAAATGCTTATCATGAACCCTCCTGAGTAATATACAAAAAGCAAAGGACAACGATTCTTCAATTTCACAGCACATCACGGTATTAAATATAAAAACATTCATGAAACTCTGGGGATTCTTCAGATTGCTTCTGCTGGCTGCCTGTTTTCTTCTCTCAAAAGACTCGGTAATAGCTTAGCCTCGAAAATTTTTTTTAGGAGAAATATATGAAAGCCGGTATTGCTATTGACACTCACCAGAGTGGATGGCTGGAGCTCTTTTGCCCCCCCGTAACATGAGTATCATCCATCTGCTGCATAAATCACGCAGTCGACGCGAGACTCAACCTGCCACTGCATAAAACAAGCAACAGAACCAAACAAACAGAAGCATAAAAACGGAAATTGTATAATCATATTTAATAAGTACGTGCAGTTTTCAAATAGTAGCAAACATGCCTCATCACATCACTCTGAATAGGCTCGGATCCAACTCCATCTCCCTGTGCAATAACCATTGCCAGCGAAGCATTAGACTTCACAAACAAAAGGAAAAAGTCAATTATGTGATAATATAGGAAATGGAAAAATAAAAAACAAATGGGTGTGGTCGTGTACTCAAAGTAGCTCCCTGTACTGTTCATTTATAAGATTAGATATCAATAAACTAAAAAAAATCAGTGTGTAAAGAGAAAGTATCCAAAACCTCTAACGTCTCCTGCAGTGCATCCTGCAAGACAGAGGCTCCATTTTCATGTCCGTTAGCCATAAGTATCTGTGGATTAGATTCAAATGATCTGTCAAGTGGAACTCCTTCGACATTAGCCTGCGAGTAGGGAGTACTGTTGCTTGCAAGTGGAGCTGTACAGGAACATGAAGTGCAGCCAGCTTCAGAAATTTCTACACTGCACACACCCGGGTTCAATTTTACATCTGCATTTCTCTCTTTATCACGATCAACTAGCTGTGGATCACTTCCATTCAACCCAGCAGGTTTATCTAACGAAATCATAGAGTCTGCTTGGTTAGAAATTCCTTCCATAAGTAGGTTTGACTCACTTAGAGCAGTCTGTTCTTTCTTCATTTGGGGCACCACAGAACAATGTCCCTTTGATGCACCAATACCTTTCGAACAAATAAGCTCAGGTGACACTGAAACTTGCCTAACAGGACTAACACTGATCCTTTGCTGGGGACTCCCCTTCCACTCTGACCCATCAAACTCCTTTTTCCTTTTCCGGTCAGCAGTCTCATTCCTGAAGGCCTCTCCACCTTCACTAAACATCCTATCAACATGTGCCAGGTCCAAGGGCCTAGTATGTCGACTTCTTTTGTAACCCTCTGGAAATACATAAGAAGGAATTTGCTTTCTTCGAACATGAGAAACATAAATTTCCATTCCGGGCTTCCAGTACACATACGAGTTTATTTGGAGTCTAAACTCATCAACAGTATTACGAATGTCGAACAGCTGCTGGCCTTCTTGAATTACTCCCTGCTTTTTTTGCAAACCCATGAAAAAGGCACAATGAGCACGCTGCTTCAAAGAATCCATATAATCATGTGGATAAGGATGACATTGTAATGCTCCAGATGTATCCCGTTCTATCTGCAAAGGAAGATGAGAAAATAGAAAGGAATCCAACATCTATCATAAATGAAAGATCATACGGACCGTAAATTCAACCATCAAAGTAGAAGACATTACCATGAGAGTAAGCAGCCTTAATCGAGATTCAACCCAACCCCTCCAAGCACGCAAGTCATCAAGATCAACAGCAATAATGTCAACCTGAAGATAATTTTTATAGCTTTCAAAAAATAAGTATGGTTCAAACAAAGCACTCCACTGCGATCCATTCAGCTCAATATCCTGTATATGAAAGTCAGAGAAAAATTAGTATGCATAAATACTAACAAAAAGCAGTTGACGGCTTGATACACAACCAAAACAGGTACTAAAACCTACCTCACAGATTCTTTTACCAAATTGGAATTGTTCGGACATAACACGAAGAGTACTTGCAGAAACATTGTAACTTGAATTCATACAAGGGTATGCAGGAGTTATAATAGGCATTATGTGATTACGGTCCCAAGGATTCTTGCGAGGATCCCATACAGAAAATCCAAGCTCATCATCCTTTATTTCACAAAGCATCACAGGATTTGGCCAACGCCACAAAGTATATACTCTGAAGAAACGAGAAATTAGCATGCTAGGAATTGCTTTGGGGTAGAATTGACACAATCGAGCCACTAGAAGAGCCCAGTTCACACCACCAAGAAACCCCGTCACCTGAGGACAAAATGAGAAAGAAACATTAAAGACATGCTCCACAAGAAGCAAATTATATCCAGAGACATTTAGTCAATGAAAATAGGATCTACTTACATTTGAATAAACACCACGTCTCCTGGCCCATAACTTTAAGCATCGCAAAGTTGTTCTGAAGTTCTGCAATTATAAGTGATAAGGCATGTTACAATAATACATAGTAATATGACACTCATAAGATACAAATGCTACGGGAATCAGAGTTACCTCAACATCTGGAACAAGTTTGAGAATTTGATCAGCTACACGACAACCATTAAGACTGCGGGCAGTTGACTCATCTATGTTGTGCAAGACAGAGATATCTGAGATGTCTAAATCCTGCAAAATATTCACAATTAGTTTTTTGCTACAACTATGAATGCAAGACAGAAATTTTAAGATGTTTAAATACTGAAAGGAATTTGAAATTAATATACAACAAAGTCAGGAAACCATATCTTATATGCAACTGAATATGAAAAATAGAAACAAGATAATGTAAATACCAAAGGCAGAGGCCCAGACATGAAAACTAGCTGTCCGTACACATTTATAACCAGAACAAATCACAATCTCACTTAATAAATATCGATATTTTCTAAATACTACCCCTGTTTTTCAATAACAGCTACATTTCTATCTTTCACACAATAATTAATACCTCAAATTGTACAGAAGTAAAAATTGAAAAAAATTGACTCTATTATTTCCCTTCTATAACTGCGCTAAAAAATTAAGTCCAATTCAGTCCATGATCAACGATAACTATGCAAATGGAGCAATTAAAAAAAGCAGAGGAAGTATATCTTATGATAAACTATTTTTGTATGTTTATGCATGGATTCCACAAGCAACAATATGTGCTCAACTAAAGCCTTTCACATAAGAAGATTTCAAATGGTCCAAACAAACGAAAGAGATATATGAAATGTTTTCATTAATTAGTTGAAGATCAGTAATATTTGCTGTTTTGAGCTAACAAGGAAAGAAATATAATATTGAGAAGCAAAAGTCATATTATTGTTGGAGCTGTTGGATTTATGAGGTTGGTTTCATTCAACAAAAGCCCCATACACAGGAACAAACTTTGGAACCTGTAACCAGGAAAAACGGAACAATATATATTACGAGAAGACAAACAACCAAACACGAAGAACCAACAATAAGTGCTGCAAAATAGATTTTCCGATCTTGAAAACATAAATCCACAATAACAGAAGGCATCTTTTAATTGCTTGATACACCTATAATACGGAGTGATGACTGCAGAACTCACATCTGGAACAACCAAAAGAGAAATGCTTGCATATAGAAGATCAATGGATATCCCATCAAACTTAAATTTCATAACAGGAACATGAGCATCAGGTACTGGTTGTAGTTCAGTAACGTCTTCCATCCCGGCTAAAATGTTGTGCAAAACATAAAAGAAATCTTCCTGGCATTGCAATGCACTGATTAGTTCGTATATTGAATGAAATGACTGTGTAATATGGAAGATTGAATCTAAATTGTACCTCTCGACTAATATAGGAGGGCCCAACGCATAAAGTATCAATATCTGCTCCAGGACCATGAACCTGCAAAAAGGAATTGCAAGTGAGCACGATGAATTACAAACACATACCCAAGAATCAAAGGAAAAAAAAAAAAGTGCCAAAATAATAAAGGAACAAAAACAGTAATTGAAAGGCATACTCCCTCCAATCCAAACTCCAAATGCATGTCATTTTAGAAGATGAGAAGTTACCCAAAATAGATTTAGGCTTATCTATACAAAATAAGCATATATTTACACCCTTCAGCTACATATTTTTCAATATTATTGAACAGCATGCACTGGGGCTAAGATGCATCAAATGTACGAGCTGACTTTATTGCCCAATTAAAAGAACACATGATGCAAGAGAATGTGTACAAAAAAATTCATCATAAAGTTCCATTGTTTGCCCCATTATTGACCTCATCATGTTTCTATGATGGCCCATATTTTTACCCTTATTAATATACTCCCCGCATTTCTTCTTATTTGTTTCCAAAAGGTGGCTGGAAACCGGTGTGCCTTACCAACCACCTTGCAAGTATAAATTCTTAATTAGATAAGATATTTTTGTACTTATTCAATCTCTTATTAGCAGCATGAAGATGTCTAAAAATGACAATTTTGGAGCAGAGAGATTACATCCAACAAAAAAAATGTCCCATGCCTAGCAATACAGCCTACCAACACAAGACAAGTTAATGTCAATAGATGATTAGATACATTGTCAGTGTGATCATATGGAAACTCACAAGTATTTTTCTGCACACAAATAGAGTTTCGGATATTTGAATTATAACAGTTCAATACATTAAGGTGGGCGTGTTATACCTATGCAAAGCCTTCAAGTAGGAATCAACATTTCCATTTTCAAGTCATGGATGATGAAACTCATAAAGCCTCTATAGTAGCCATCAAGTTTATTTCTTATAAATAAAAGCCTAATTTTTACAATGATTCCATAAAACATGCAATCCACTTTTCTTCCAATTCTATACCTAGAACCTAGAAGATAGAAGATATCTTATTCCAACAGAGCAAAATGAAATAATAATTTAACAAAAAAAGGTATTATAAGTGACGAAAACAATCAAGCAAACTACAATATCCTTACTCCAAGTCGATAGGAACCAAAAGTAAAAATAACGGCATTTGCATCCTCCACCATTTGATCAGTATATCCCCGCAATCGAGTAAGATCTTTTACCCAATCCTTCACAATCTGCAGTTGATAATAAAATCATCACTTTAAACATCGGCATAATGTGGCTGACAAGCTGTTGCAAAAAGAAGACCATGCAAGAAGAAAAAGAAACAAAGCAATTCACTGCAAAAAGTAAAATATGTAATCTTTCATTAATCTACACCACTCATCAATTAAAATAGTTGTTATATATCAAACAAAAGTTTAAAGCAAAATATCCACAAGGAATTATTTTTTGAATCTTTCTTACTGCCTAGTGTTTGTCTTTCTTAGTTTTTTTCCAGCTTTAAGTGGACAAGGGCCACAAACAGTCGGCAATAAGAATATAAGAACATTGTGGAAGATAAATATATACACACACACACACACAGATATATATATATATATATGTAGTAAAATATATTCCTCCATATATGACGATTAAGGAATATTTATTAGTTTCTAGTTTAATTTGAATTTGATCAGTCTAATTTCAATTATAATTTATGCCTCCATTCTAATCTCTTCTTTGTAATATCACTTTATCCATAGAGTGATATTCAATTTAGTAACAACTTCTCGCACATAGTAATCATATTATAATTAGGTTTGTACTGCAACAGACACCTGTTACTTAGTGCCACTACATTCTATCATCATTGCCTTGTGCATTACTCTATGAACTATTTTCAAATCTTCTATAGCCATTCCCCACCATAGAGCAAGAGACACTATGCACCCAGTAGAAGGGAACATAGAGCAACAGCTATTTCAAAATTCCATTACATCTCACCTTACATGCTAAATCATAAGAGCAACAATATTAAGAAAAGTCGAGCAGTTTGCTTATTTCTAGGCCATACCCACAACGCAAACAGTACAAAAGAAGTGTAAAAATCAACCTGCGGACAACAATACCTGTTTAAGTCGGACAAGAACTTCTTTCCTTTTCGCTTCTTGTTTCTCACTTTCATACAGCCCAGCATCCGCCAAGAACTAAAAACACAAAAATAATTTTTTTTTTAAAAAAAATCTCCATTACATGAGAAACATCATGCACCCTCGCTTGCCAAATTAACGAAGTGATAAAACAACAAAATTTAACCTTCGTTAACTCCTCATTTCTCTGAATATCAGCATCAGAAGGCTCCGCACAAGACAAAGGCTTTGCCACTCCCCACTGCTTGGGAGGCTGTTTATCCTCCATCGGCGGAGGCGACGGAGAAAGAGATGAATTCAAGTTATCCGGCCCGACCATATCCCAAGCGCGATTCTAATCCTACCCTAAACCTAAAACCCTAATACGTCCCCAATTCGGGGGAAACCCCAGAAAAACGAAATTTGCCACCGAAAAACCAATATTTACAACCCAAACACCCAGAACGCCCTAAAACCCACAATTCAAAACAGCAGTAAGACAAATCAAACACCGATCGGCAGAAAGGGAACCAACCAGTGAACCCAGAAATTGGGGACCTCCGGACCCTCAAAGCAGAAAAATTAAGTAGTAAAACTCGTGGATCTACGACAGAAACAGGGAATTATTGGGACGGTGGCGGCTTTCGCAGAAGATCATGCCAGCGACAAATGAGTCGGAGAAAATCAAAACCCCTTAGCAAGATATATTTAATAGTAGGAGTAATATAGGGGCTGTTTGGATGACAGCATATTGACCATATTGACCAGTATATAGCATATTGGAAGAGCATATTGTCTCACAGTTTTCTCTCCGAATCTGCTATCTGCTAGCGGATCCGCTGCCTCCCAAACATCCCATATACTGTGGCACACCGATTCTTTGACGCTGTTTCTAATTCGCAAGTCGCAACTCTAGTCCGTATTCTTCAACGAGGGCAAATTGGGAATTTCGGCATACCCACGCGGGAAATTTTGGCGGGTGGGGCTCCGTTAAGTAATTTGGACCCTGCCCGTTTGTTAGATAGATTGATAAAAATAATGCCAAATTTGTTGAGGCAAAACTTTACTATTTCGAACTCCATAAATATTTAATAAATTAATCCAAAAAGAATTCTTAGGTAAAAAAATATATATTTACAATGTCCAAGATCAACGGCAAAATAGTGATCACATGTACAACAAAATAATTTAAAAGAATTACAACAAATACAAAATTTTGCCAAGTAATACTATGATCCAAGAAATACAACAAAATTCACAAAAGTTAACAAAAACTATAATTGTACATATAATAACTTAATAATAGATTTAGAACTAAAATACCATTATTACATATAATAAAACAATAATAATTTTTTTTAAAAACATTGACACCTATGTTGAATTTTGAATTTGAACTAGGAACATTTTGAATTCAAATTCTTGTATCCTACGTTCTAATTCAAAATTAAATTTCGAAATTCATTACCAATTATCGAATTCAATTTCAAATTTCCGAATTCAATTAGGAAAATTTAAAATTTTCTAAACCCGGGCATTAAAGAGTTTATCTATGTTTTACAGCCATACATGTTTGAATATTTCGTTTGCCTAAATTAATTTTGAATTGTAAAATGAAAATTATCTGAATACCGATCCCTTTGATGTGTGTACGTATCGGTTCAACTTATAAATTTTAATAGTATAAGATTATGTAATTTCACCGAACTCAAAGTGAATACAACCAAAGAGGCGCAAACATTTGCGTTTAATTATAGATGTTTGGATTTACACTGAGCAATGTGTGCAAAAAATACATGAAAAGGCAAATACTAACATGGAAATACCCTATATATGATCCATGACATACTTCAAATCGGAGAGGCATAGGAATTCGATTAAATCACCATCGAATCATCAAAGACACCCTTCAAATTCTTGAGAATTGTATCCAAAAGTCTCAAGAATCTGTCTAGCATACTAATAATACATCAACCTGTGAGTGATTTCATTACATTATTCTACCATTAAATACAATCACTCACTTATGGTATAATCCATTTTCTGTTTCTGATTTTTTTTTTTCTTAAACACCATCTACTTTATGGTCCGGAAAAAAATAAAAAATAAAATTATTAACATCATGAAAAGTTCTAAAGCAACCACTATTTGGGAACATAAGGAATGCATATATAATTAACTCACACTACTATTACAATTGGCAAGTTGATAGTGTGAAAAATGTCTACACGGTATCAAATACTCCCTCTGTCCCATTTAACTTGTCTTCTTTGACTTCTGCATACAATTTAATGCTTTCAATTGTTAATATCTCAAAATATATACGATGAAAAATTATGTAAAATATATATTCAAAAACTACATGATCATACGATTCTAACAAGATCCAACTCGACTATTTCTTTCCAAATATATACTTGCAAGAAAATTGAGTCAAAGCTGAACAATAAACAATGTCAAAAAGTTAAACCAGACACATTAGCTGGGACGGATGGAGTATTTGGAATATGACTTAAATTGAGTTAAACAACCTACTCATATTTTGTTAGTATTTGTTAGTAATCATTTTAGGGTCTGTTCTGCACGCAAAGCTGTAACTGTGAGCTGTACCTGCGAGCTGAAGCTGTAGCTGTAAAAAAATGTATGAAATGACATAAAAGGACAAATATTTATGTAGACTATTGAGTAGTGGGTTGGTTATTGTGTTAAATTTGTAATTGCTCAGGAATAAGCTACTAACTTATTTTTTAACACTACTACAGGTAGCTTCTAAAAGCTCCCAAAAACTAGTGTGTAGAACGGGGCTTTTGTTTTGAAATAAAAGATAAAGCTCCCAAAAACTGCATGTAAAATAGACCCTCATAAAAACTTCGGAGTTCAGCATTCATAACTGAGCCTACAAACCAACAATAGCATTAGATATTTTTCCATAGTGCCAAAGAGTGGGGTGTTACGTACATTTACACCCCCACATAGCCAAATGAAAAGTATGTAATGCTGTATGAAGTACTTCCTTCGTTTCAAAATAAATATAATGTTTTGATTTTTTTTATTGTTTATTGTAGCATTTTGACTTTTATTTTTGTTATAATTATACAAGAAAAAATATAGTCAAGTGAGATCTTGTTGGATTCGTCTAATTTTACAGCTTTTAAATATCAAATTCTTACAATTTTTACTTAATTGTACCGAATTTGAGTTATTAATAGTTCAAAGTGTGCATTGGCATGCGTGAAAATAAGAAATGTTACACTTAAAAAAACAGAGGTAGTATTTTTTTAGTAAACATTAACACTCGAGTGTCGGCAAATGAATGCAATAGTTCAACCTACACAAATTACAAATGAATAAATGATTTGGAAAAGGGTCCGAGTGAGGTGTTGAACCCAATTATATATTTTTTTTACTAAACAACGAACAAAGACTAGTAAAAATTATCTATTTTTTAAACTTATAATATCACCAGTTTATTTAGTAAAGAAATGAAAAATAAAGTCTTTCTTAAAAATAAAAAAGAATTGTACATCCGAGAGAGAGAGAGAGAATTGTAACACTGCATGGTGGGCTGTGCTTTCACTTCAGTAGTGGGCCCGATTTTAAAAACAGCCCAGAATATTTTGATAAATAGAATATCTGGACTTGACTGGGCCAATTGTAATTTAGCCCAAATAACCGTATAACTAGTAAAGACGTGAATGAAGATTCGGGGCTGAAGATGGACGGACCATAGACTACATATGTAGAAACGTGCAAATAAAAGACTGCTGTCAAACCACTGATTAATTATTTTTCTTAAGAAAAAAAACTCTAGTCTTAAAAAGAAAAAGGGAGAAAAAAAAGAAGTGAGAGACAAGGGAGTCGGCGGATCCGCTAACAGATAGCAGATTCGGAGAGAGAATTGTGAGAGGATATGCTACTCCAATCCACTATATGCTCCGTATTCTACTAATAACCAAACACACCCAAGGTGTGATATCATTGATTTGATATAAGTTTTGGACATTAATTCAAAATGGTATTTTTTTTAAAAAAAATTTTGAATCTTGCAAAGTGTCACATCACTTGCATCCCAAATTAGTTTGTCCTGTCAGAGAATCAATTATAACTAATTTTCCGATAAATTAAGATTTCCCATACGCATAACCCATATTCCTTCTAACTTCAGTTTTTTGGTAATTTGAAAACTACACATAACCCCTCAATTTAATTACTGTGTCTGTGAAGATTTAATTTCACTGTGTCTGTGAGGAGTATTTGCCAAGGCAATCACTGGATCAGATGGATCCTCATCGTCCACTGCCGGGGTTGGCACGAGGAACGGTGCAGATTTATCTGATAGTGGGAGTCCAGGAGCTCCTGAAACTTGCTCCTCTACTCTCATGACTTGAAATGTACTATTTCAATTTTTGTTTCCCATTTTCTTTTATACTGTATACAGAATAATGACAATCTTGTTATAAAATTTAAGGAATTAAGGAAGACACGGTTTTGTACGTATATGTGAGTGAAGAAAAAATATAATATATAATCTGTTTTTAATGAGAAAAGATGGAAAATTATCAAATTACATATGATACATTGCACTTTTTTTGTAATAGTTTATTTAAAAAAAAAAAAAAAGAATTAAGTATAAAATGTTGTAGTATTAGTAAACGGAAATAAAAGTAGTAGCTACCATGATGGCCCCATGAATAAAGAATTAAAGATCATGCATCCTTCGAAATGTACTTTTAGGATTATTTTATTTTATTTTATTTTATTTTGAGTTAATTAGTTGGTGATTTTTATTTCTGAAATTTCCTTCCTTAAAAAACAAAAATTTCAAAGATCATATTGTTTCATAAATTTAGGCCCAAAAATGAATCGAACCGATTTGAGTTTAAAGCTTAACAAATTGACATGAAAAATTAAACAGGCTCTAGTTTGGCTTATCAAGATCGAATACCCCATTTTACATGATCAATACTTAAAATTTAAATAAAATTTTAATTTACTATGCCAAAATTGGCGATGGGTTTCTAGAGTAAAATAATTGTACAATTTAATCCTTTATTACAAAATCCCTATTTTAATAATGTTTGGGGTACCACAGGCTGTGTTACCCAAAAAAAAATGTTTGGGTACCAATAATAGCAATAAAGTTACTATACAGAATTTCATTATTATGCAGGTGCAGGTATGTGTGTAGGGATCAATATGTGATATTGGGTCCACTTTTCAAGTAACTCCTAAAGGGTTAAATACTAAATCTTTATAATATTATTTTGAAATAATATGTTTGTGTAGATTTGGAGATTTCAGATTTGAATACACAATATCACACCAAAGCCCTAACCTCTCGAAAGAAACGCCCCCATCCCCACTATCATTCTGCATAATAATATTCGCTCCCATCATCCCCATTTTCATTCTGAACCATTGGTGACTGCGAATTCTAAGAAACCAATCGTGTCTTCCACTTCCGACCGCTGCTTGCTTTTGCCAACAACAATTCCATGGCTGAATTTTTCGATCTACACACCATGCCGCCTGATGACAACATCACACCAACACATCACATATAATGATCCCACATCACAACGCCACACTTGGGCATCACATATCCTACCATACATCACAAGAGATCACTGTGGCATCTCGCCGCCAGTACGACACAACACAACACCACATTCCTACATAGCATCAACCACATCACACGACATAACACATCACATATAATGATCCCACATCACAACGCCACACTTGGGCATCACATATCCCCACCATACATCACAAGAGATCACTGTGGCATCACACCGCCAGTACGACACAACACAACACTACATTCCTACATGGCATCAACCACATATGTGTGTGATCACATACATATAGTACACTCACACACCACACAACAGAGAGGGCTTTGTGAGAGAGTGTATCGATTTGATTTTGGGGAGGCGGATTAAAGTAAATATTATATATCTAATTCAAAAAAAAGAATAAATTAACTTTACAGCCGAAAGTGACGGAAGATTCGTAAAATAAAATAATCGGAACCAATTTTTAAATCCATATCTTTATTAGTGACGAAAGATTTGTAAATAAAATAATCGGAACCGATTTTTAAATCCATATCTTTGTTAATGCAATCTACTAAGTAACTGGAATAATACTCCAATAGATTACTGCCATAAAACGACGTCGATTTGCGGATCAAATTTTACAACATCACGCGAATGGGCCCTGGGACCATTTCTGCCCCTGCAGATTCTGTACCCAAATTGGTTCCCAATAATAGTACAGTATAATATCAATGCACAACTAAATCCAACTTTTCATCAATTTCAAATATATCTGTCATGCATTATATTTCTGTTTGCAATACTTGCATTGTATATATATATCCATGACGATTATACAATAAATTGAATTTTTATTTTCTTTCAATTTTCTAAATGAAAAAACATGGTAAGATTCAAATTTTACATTTAGCAAGAGATTTTGATATATCAATCACACGGTGAGATACGACGGGAGGGGTTAACGTGTAGTTGATGCATATGCACGTTACACATTTATGATGGGAGAAGTATTTGATGTGATTGAAGAATGTTAATAATATGTGTGATGGTGTTGTGTGTGATAAAAGAATATGTGGTGGGAAAGATGTATTTGTGTAATGCCAAATCCTAGTATAATTTTTGTACACGTATAGATTTTTAAATCAGTTGTACCATAATCGGATTAAGATAGGACATAGGAGTTACTTTGATCCCCTTTACAATGAAAATTATCCAAAAGGGTTCACCTTAAAACCATTAGAGCCACTCTTTTTTAATCCGATCAACCCTTGTTAAAACTTATTACAACCATAAACCGCGAGATTATCCTTTAATCAAACTATTAGTTAGAAACTAAGGCGCCATGATAATAGTTAAGTACGCACAACCTAGGGCACAACCTAGGGGTGATTAACGAGTAGTGCTACTCGTACTCGACTCGGGACTCGGCTCGAAAAAAACTCGACTCGTACTCGACTATCGCTACTCGACTCCTGCTCGAACTCGATGATACTCGAGCTAGAACTCGATTTGATGATACTCGAGCTCGAGCTCGAACTCGAATATATGTTGTCAAGCTCAAGCTCAAGTACCATGATACTCGAACTCGACTCGACTCAATGTCACCCCTACTACATCCTAAAATAAAAACAACCCTAACAAGATACCCTTTGGGCAAACTTCCTTTTTCATCATATATGGGATTCAGGCCCCCTCTCTCCCCGCACACACACGTAGCAATGTCCTCAAATTATTACAACAATGCCACCCATCCTAACAAAATCAAGACCCTTTTTTGAAAGATAAGAAACCCTTGTGAGATCCTTCACTATTCCCCACACCTTTTCCAGTTTCCCCCCTCAACTCATTATCCGGTTTCTTTGACTTTACACACATGCACACACTGGGAGAAGAAGAAAAGAATCTTGAAAAAGCTCAAAGAAGCAAGGAAAAAGGACCCATAAAAATGGCGTCATCAGTTCAGTGCACCTACTAGTAGTATATTTCTCATACTCATTACACGTTGCTCCAGAAAGTTTTCCAGACACTTTCTCTAATAAAGTTGTATTCCTAGGTTATTTATTTATTTTTTCTTTTTTTTTTCTTTTTATTTATTTATTTATTCATTTTTCATCTCTAGGGCTTTTTGATTGGATGAAGGGAAATTTTGGAGCGCTTTTCGAATTCGGAAAGGTGTGACCGACTTTTTTGGGGTTTTCTTGCTTTTCTTTTCTTAATTATTTTCTCTTTTGCAATTGTTTTGGTTTGACTTGTGATGAAAATTTTCTTATACTACTGTTTATATACTGCAGCGTTGTGTTGGAGTCTTTTCTGGTATGATTATTTGGACATCTTTTTCTTCCAACTTTACTTATTATCTCAACATGTATACCCAATGCCCCAATCCATACCCTTTACTACATGATGAATGATGTTTGAAATTAAAGTTGTAAGTTGAAATTATGTTGATGAGTAATTGAAGGCGAATTATTATTCGAATGTGAATTACGATTGAACAATATTATATACAAACTCCAATATATTTTAATATGTAATTAAAATCGACGAACATTGGACGACGATACAAATGCAATGAACAGTAGGCTATATATACATATTATCATTCATTACTCATATGTTCAATTCAATTCGGTGATAAGAGTCTTCGTCAAGGTCGAAATAAGGTGAATTACCAAATGCTATAAGTTGGTGTTTAATAGGAATAAGAAGTATAACCTCTTATTATTTATAGTATTTCGTCCCTTATTGATAAAAGGTAGTTCAATAAAAGGCTCTTATTGGGGTAAGATAAAACGTTTTAAATTTGGTATATTGGATAAGAGAAAAATAAATGATAAGAAATTGGTATCATTTTTATTTGTATCAAACATTTTTTTTTAAAAAAAAACTTTTTATTCAATAAATGATAAGAGACAATAAGACTTCTAACACAACATGACTTAACTTTGATCAACTTTTATAATATTTCTATATATACTCCTCGCTGTTTAAAATAAATCGACTAAGTTACTATGCAGATTGAGAGGAGTCTGCATATGCGGACATGTTCCGCATCAGCGTCCATCATGCTACACAGCATCCAGCCAATCACACCTTCCATTCAAGGCCATATCCATAACAAAGGAAAGTGTATATGATTAACCCGTAATTAAAGGCCTCATTAATTAGGGTTCAGTAACTTCCAAATTGCATATGGAGAGAACGGCAAATTGCTGAGGGAATTGCGATACCAAACAAAAATAGCAGACCATTGGAACGCGGAGAGGAAGAACGGAGATGCTCGATTTGAATTCGTCCCCGGAAGATTTAGGTGAATCCGGAGAAAATGCAATGGCAAGCGAAAACAGTGGGGCCGGAGATGATGATACAGAAGATGTGGAATGCTATGTGGACGGAGGCGATGATGATGTACATTGCTGTGCTGATTCTTTGCCATTACCACGTAATGGAGTTGGTGAAGACGAAGACGATGCTGAGTGCAGGAGTCGAACATGTTGTGATATGTATCCACTAAGTAATACCGACGTAGGCGGGCGTTTCGCTTTTGGTGTTGTCAGGTAAGAAGTGAACGGCAGTGCATTGGTTTAAATTGTTCTAATGTTTTCTTGTATAAAGTATCCTGATATTAGGTTTTAAATAATGAAGTGATTATTTTTTTCATACCAATTCGCATATATTAAGGAGTTTGTGAAAGAGAGTGCATTGGTTTCAAGGAGCAGGGGAAATAAGGTGGTTCAACACATTTGATGACAAAAAAGAACACTTGAACAGGGGGAATACAGCAGTGGGAATGTGTAGCAATGAATAGGGGAACATGGTATAAAACAATTTTGAATACAGATTGCACGGTCATAGTGGGCATACAGCATGCGGGAGTGTAGATATTAATAGGTAATGTTTTTTATTTGAGCATTCCATAGTTGAAAATGGGTGAAACTCATTGATGAATAATAAAGAACACGTTGGAAGCATGATAAAAGCATAGGAAGAATATATAAAGATCAATGTTATAAATGCCAAATAGCACGAGAACGAAGCAGTAGGGAGTGGAATTTGTATGGCACATGTAACAGCACAAACACGTCCAGGTTATATTAGCACATCCTATGTAGCATATGAAGGCCTATCGAATAGTGCCACTTCGAAGTGCAATCGAGCGGGGAAATCTACAATTGCTGCAGGGGAATGCGTGGTTGCTGCAACAAACCCAGAACACGGTGATTGGGTGCTTGAAATTTCCGATTGGAAACCCGTTCTCCGTGATCTCGTTGAGAGGAGAATGAATGAAATGGTTTTGTTGTCGAAGGAATGTGTTGTATCAGGTCTCTATCTACTCTCTTTTTGGAAGATATTGTGGTACAAATGAGAAAAGGGCGGTATAAGACAAAAAAATCCAACACAATCAGTTTTTTTTGGTTAGTCAAATATAAAATGTTGCTGGAACATGAAGTGTGCAAAATCTTTTTAAATCTGCTCATTATTCAGGGCCCACCACAATTATTTCCCTACACAATTGAATGCCACGATTTCGGGAGCAAGATTTGGAAGCAACCCTTAGGGGGGTGTATTCGTTTGAGATTTTATTAGATTTTTATGAACTTGAAAAAGTCGGTGGATTTAGAAAGTCCATAGACTCCACGTTGAGTTGACTGATTTGTATAGAGTCCATGAAGAGTCTGGCTGATTTTAGTGGGGTGTATTGGATTGAGACTCTACAGGATTTTTTTGGACTTTCAAAGTTGGGGTGTATTCAATCGAGATTTTAAAAAGTCTTTAAAAATCTAGATATATTCAATTCAGATTTTAAAAAGTCTTTAAAAATCTAGAGGTATTCGATACAGATTTTAAAAAGTCTTTAAAAATCTATAGGTATTCAACACTCTATGGATTTTAATTCTTTATAGATTTTAATGGATTCTCTTAAAAATTATAACTACACGAAATCTCTCTAAAATCAGCCAGATTCTACATAGACTCTATACAAATCGGTCAACTCTACGTGGAGTCTATAGACTTTCTAAATCCACCGACTTTTTAAAGTTCATAAAAATCTATTAAAATCTCAAACCAATACACCCCCTTTAGAGATATTTCGTGTAGTTATAATTTTTAAGAGAATCCATTAAAATCTATATAGAATTAAAATCCATAGAGTGTTGAATACCTCTAGATTTTTAAAGACTTTTTAAAATCTGTATTGAATACCTCTAGATTTTTAAAGACTTTTTAAAATCTGTATTGAATACATCTAGATTTTTAAAGACTTTTTAAAATCTAGATTGAATACACCCCAACTTTCAAAGTCAAAAAAAATCCTATAGAGTCTCAATTCAATACACCCCTTTAATTTGGACCTAATTTATAACGCATATAAAAGGAACGAAAATTAAATGGCCAGAGTCTAATGGGAAACCAAAAAAGAACACTAATATTGCTTACACATATCACGTCTGGATATGCAGACATCCGCATGTGAACTTATTCCAAAATAAACATCCACAAAATTGGTAATTATTAGTTGTGAATTGTGCTAACCAAAAGAAATTACTATGAATTTTACTGAAATGTCTACTATCTATTACAACAGTCAATATCATTTGGCAAGTGGAAGAAACATGTTTAATTTGAACGTGACAGAAAAATGTATAAAATGAAGGTCACATAAACAGGGAAGAAAGTGGAGAAAAATTTAACCAGCCAGGATATATAAATCATTCACTCTATCCGTCCCAAAATTATAGTGGTATTTTAACTTTTTACCGATGTTTATTAATTAACTTGACTTAATATTATAACAATAGTACAATAAAAATGTAATTAATTTGAGACTTGTTGAATTTGTTGAATTTGTCTAATTGCATAGTTTCATTTTAAGTCGAATTTTTTCTAGCAGATTAATAACGACGAGAGTTAAAGGAAAAACACAACTTAAGTAAATAATGAACAATAGTACTCCGTAACATATACTATAGGTAATAAATTATTCGGTGACATCTTGGCATACATTCTAATGTTTCCATAATTTAAAATTGTCACTTCTAATTTTACTGACAAGAAATGTGTATATGTTTTCACAAAAAAGATCATTAAACTATTATAGTCTATAGATGTACTCAGTGAATAGTTAGAGACAATTTATTAAGTAAAAGTTTAAGCTAAGATAACGTATTGTATTCTTTTTTTTTTTTTAAAACAGTGACGCTCATGTGTTGATAAAGATGTGTGGAAGTCCAAATCACACATGTTATCTTACTTAAATGTAATTATTGACATTTTTATAAAATTATCACTATAATAATACTATATGATTACAACATAAATTTTTTGCAACCAATAAATGTGTTTGCAAGCAATCTTAAATTTTAGCACAATCTACTTTTACCACTTTTCATATAAATATATCGTAGATAGAAGTAGTGATTTTTTTTTATTTTTTTTATTTTTTGGCTAGACAGATAAAAGTAGTGAATTGATAATACAATTTGTATTAAAAAAATACATGTATATGGCTATTAAGTTAGTTACTTAATTTAAACATATATTTAAAATACTTTATCAACTGGCTTGATGACAAAGTATAGAATTTAATATTTGAACTTTATTTGAAAAGCAAATTAAATAGTTTAATTTAATTATATTAATTTTAAGTTTTGAATTGAATATTTTTGGCTTTGCAATATAAATCAAGTTTAAGGTACTACTTTGATACTCAACCCAATTTTATGGTTACACATTTTAAATGAGAAAGAGTTCAACCAATAAATTTCATGAAGACGGCCTAATATTGCATTGCTGAATGATTTTTTATTGTCCGTAATTTCTTATTTTTTGTATGATTGGTTAAATATTTGAATCTTTATCCTAGTCCCTAAATAATTTTAACAATTAATTATTATTTCCTTTCTGTGATGCCCTTTTGTCTTGTAATACAGTTCCTCACGAGGTTGTGTCAGAGAAGAGCAAAATTTTCAAAAATTCAAGCACAAAAGGTGAAGGAATTATTTATACGACTGGCATTTGTATGGGCATGATGAATCAGCCTCGCAGAATACGTAGAGCCCACTAAATTGACGGTCCTGATTTCTTCGGGAGTTCTGGTCCTTGGATCTCCGAAATATTCACCTGGCTGTTACAGTATTTTATATAGTTCTTTCGGTGCCGTTTGGAAAAAATCATTTTTTTTCTCCACACACAGTGTTCTTCATCGGTTTTACTTCTCTGCTCCAGAAATGTCGAAAGATTCTTAATTCGTTGTTGCTGTACTTGATTTCTGATTCAATTCGCAACAATTTTAATCTTATTGACGAAATTGGGGAAAGTATATTTGGAGGATGGGGAAAGCTACGCGGTGGTTGAGGGGATTGCTTGGAATGAAGAAGGAGAAGGAAAACATGGAGAGTATTGAAAGGAAGGAGAAGAAAAGGTGGAGCTTTGCAAAATCGGGCAAGGACTCCGGCGGCGGTGGGGCGGTGGATATTCCGACGGCGGATTCGGCGTGGCTAAGGTCTTACATTGCTGATACCGAGAAGGAACAGAACAAGCACGCTATTGCGGTGGCTGCAGCCACAGCTGCCGCTGCCGATGCAGCAATGGCCGCCGCGCAGGCAGCGGCGGCAGTTGTCAGGCTCACTAGCCAGGGGAAAGGATCGTTGTTTGCCGGCGGTCGTGAGAAATTGGCCGCCGTTAAGATTCAAACCGTTTTTAGAGGTTATTTGGTATGTCCCAATTTAGTTCAATTTTGTTATCAGATTCAAACCGTTTGATTTTCTCGAACTATTTGATTGATTGGTGTTGGCCTAAACTCAGTTATTATAATTTGAAATTGAAACCGCATATGCTTCCAAACGTAGTTTGAATTAGTATAATATTCATCATTACAAATTCCAAATCAAAAATTTGAATTTGAAGTGCAATGATACTTTATTGATTCGATAAGATTCAATGATCTAATTTGAGGAATTTGACAGGCGAGAAAAGCACTCAGGGCTTTAAAAGGTTTGGTGAAGCTGCAAGCAGTTGTTAGAGGTTACCTTGTGAGGAAACGCGCAGCTGCAACTTTACACAGTATGCAGGCTTTAATTCGTGCTCAGGCCGCGGTTCGTTCCCAAAGGGCCCGACGTTCGGTCAATAATAACGACTACAGATGCCCGCCGGAAATAAGAGCTCGGAAGTCGACTGTAAGCGCACGAATTTTGGCTCTAATAAGGTGTTCGAATAGTTTGCCACGAGTTTCACTCACCGTTGTTCTGTTCGTTCTTTTTGTTGAATTGCAGGAGAGGTTTGATGAAAACCGGAACGAGTTCCACAGTAAGAGGCTCTCGGCATCTTACGACCCGTCGGCAAATGCGTTCGACGACAGCCCAAAAATAGTAGAAATCGACACCTGCGGGCCGAGGTCGAGGTCGCGGAGGATCAGCACGTGCCTGTCTGAATACGGGGGTGATGATCATCAATGCTACCATCACCACCACCAGATGATGATGTCGTCGCCTCTTCCCTGTCCAATTCCATCTCGTCTCTCCATTCCTGAATCGCGGAACCTCCACGATTTCGACTGGGGATTCATAACCGAGGATTACAAGTTCGCCACGGCACAGAACACCCCTAGGTTTGGGGGGGATGCAGCATTGGCCCGTGCCTATGCCCCTGCCACTCCTGCCAAGAGTGTTTGCGGAGACAGCTTCTTCAGGGCGTACTCCAATTTCCCTAGCTACATGGCGAACACACAATCGTCGAGGGCGAAACTGAGATCCCGGAGCGCGCCAAAGCAGAGGCCCGGTGAGCCCGGATTGAACTCGAGGAAGAGGCTGTCGCTGAATGAGATAATGGCATCGAGGAGTAGCTTTAGCGGCGTGCGAATGGAGCGATCGTGCCCCCAACAAGTCGAGGAAGACTTCGAATTTTAGCAGCAGCGAAATCATCTTGGTTTCGGGTTTTTTTTTTTAATTGAGGGGATCAGTGATCGATAGATGAATATTATGGCGTTTCTTTGTTCATAGAGAAGATATGGAAATTATTAACAGTGATGTTGTGATGTTCATTGTGTGTGTGTGTGTGTGTGAGTGTTTGGTTTTTCTTGTTTGGTGCTGACAAGTAGTGAGAATAGAACAGATTAATGCTCTGGTCTCCGTGTAAATTTCATGACAAAATTATGTTGGGACTGAGGAGCAAGTCTAGTGAATGAAATGAAATCTCTTGTTTCTTCCTTAGCTTCTTGGTTGTTGCTGTTTTGATTGTTTACTTAGAGCTTCTTCTTCAATTGGGATATCGGTTTGTTCAGCAGAAAGATATATTTCGACGTTGAAATTAAATTTCACTGTTTTAGAGTCAATCCATGCCGAAAGGATCAAAAGCAAAAAGAGGAGGGGATCAACGACGTATAAAATGATGTGCCACGTGGGATTTGAATTTCTTAGTGTCCCACCTGACTTTAATACAGTAACGTTTTTACAAGGAAAAAAATTTTGCTTTCCAAAGTAGAGAGAAACGGGCATTTAAAGTACACCTAAAATAGGAGTAATAATGAAATGAAGATACTAGCACATGTTAGTATTAACACTACCAAACAACAAAAAGTAGCATATTTCTTAGTCTGCTGAAGTTAAATCTGCTGCCTAATACTCCCTTCCAAACAAACCGAATAATTGTTGATTCACGAAACTAGTGGCAATCAATGACTCCCACGTCATCATTTTTATTTTGTTGATCTGCATCAGGCTTTTGGGCTAGCTTGAACATTAGTACTTTTAGCTTTGTTACATGCATGCTCCAACAACTGAAGTCTGAAGAGGATATTATCCTGCATGGCTGACCCACTTAATTTGCATGGTAGGTACCCCTTAGCTTGTGGATAAAAGGCATAGATGTGTGTTGGTGTTAGTAGCTTGTATTTCTTGTTTTGATTTGCTTGAATCTATATCATGAACATACTATATCTGAGATGAGATTGATATCTTTAAACTGTGGCATTACTAACACTGGAGCCTGGAGGGTGGATTTGTCGATTCTACATTGGAAATGGGAAAAATATGTAGCTATTTTATCAAAGTAAAGAGTGATCCAAGAATGTTACTGTAACGTGTGTTGTATATTAATGTATGCCCTCAGATTCTAATGATTTGAAATATACTACTTCTACTAGTAACAAACTGTAATTCGGAATGCATAAGTGGTGACAACTTGATACTTCAATTGTGATACTAATATACAACATCCTCCAATTTGGAATTTGGAATTTGGAGGTTCCCCTGTCTGTAATCAAGTAATACTAATACTATTGTTTATTTAATTTTCCATGTATTCGACGACCTTCATGTGATGTGATGCTAAGTTCAAATCTTGTTTCTTAGTAATTTATTTGTTTTTTGATTTTTAGCTTATTTGGATCTTAGCTCTGGGTTTACAATAGTAATTGGTCGGATAGATTGAACATCAATGCCTACATGATCCAAGTTTCCTTCAGTTAATTTGAGGAAAAGAAAAGAAAAAACAGAGACTTCCTTAATAAAAATAGAAAAACTCCTTTTATTTCAAATGAACGTACGAATTTGGAATCAAGTTTTTCACCATAGGGTAAGGGGATGAGGACTTAGCCCAAGTGGTTAAGTCCCTAGATTTCCAACGGAATGTTGGAGGTTCGATCCCCACCGGCCCCCTATCCCTCTCTTTTATTTCCCTTTGTAATTTGTGTGTCATGGGCTCCCACCACTCATTTCCAGGCCTTCAATGGCTCCTCCAAAAAAAAGTTTTTCACCATAAAGATCTACTCACACATTATTGCCATATTCAATACAAGAAAAATCGCGATTGCCGACCGCATATGCGGTCGGTAACCTAGGGGGCACGGGTCGTCTCGAGTGTTACCGACCGCACCACCGACTGGTGATGTTGGTCGGTGATGTCTTGGTAGGTCTTTTCACACCGACCCAAAACAAACCAGTCGGTAATATCTCCGACCGAGTTGCCGACATAAATGTGGTCAGCGCTTTTACCGACCGTTGCGCCGACCTCTGTTTCGGTCTGTACCCAATATCCGGGACCTCGTGGTCCAGCCGTTTACCGACTGCAATGTCGGTCGGTGATTTGGTCGGGAAATTACCGACCAAACTGTGGTCGGCGGTGCGATCGGTACCTAACAACAGGTTGCAACAGAAAGGCATGTTTTCACAGCCACCCTGCTGCAACCAAAAAGCACCAACAAAACCAAATAGAATTGGCACTACAAACATCACCAACAAAACCAAATACATCCACACTTGAAAGATCATCCATTTAACATATCCAACGCATCATATCAACAAGAATCACAATTTCGTCTAAGTCTACAATTACAATTCCTCAAATCAAACAATTCAAGATGAAAACCAAATTATTTCTAAAAGAACAACATCCCAGTAGATGCAAGTCCAATTTTACAGCATCCCCACATTAACATGAATTCATAAATCTAACTACAAGTCACCTTAATTATCCAAAAAAAAAAACACTAGCCCAATTGATACTTTCATCCAACACATTCAATGTGCACCAAGCCCATCTCCTCCCCAACCGCCTCCAAAGTCATCATCTCCGTCGCTAGGGGAACGAGGCCTCCTAGCTCCGAGCAACCTCTCCATCTGATCGGCCATGCTCACCTGCCTCTGTGCCATTTGCTGAAGAGTCTGCTGTAATTGCTCAAACTGCTGCTGCATCTGCTGCTGTGTCACATACTCTGAAGATGATATATCAACATAACAAGCAATTAAACTCAGATGTTGTAACAGTAAATATGATCTAGATTCAAGTAGTAATTCAGAATACTTGAAAGTAAATCTAAATTTTAAGTGCTCAAATGTATAACTGTATAAGTACGTTTACCCCTTTGCGTGTCCTGCCATCTCGCACCCTTCCCTACCCGACTTGAAATTTTATTATGCTACAAATTGTTTATTATCGCAAAACATCATAGATTTTTGCTAACCTGATCGGCCATGCTCACCTGCCTCTGTGCCATTTGCTGAAGAGTCTGGTGGAATTGCTCAAATTGCTGCTGCATCTGCTGCTGTGTCACATACTCTGAAGATGATATATCAACATAACAAGCAATTAAACTCAGATGTTGTAACAGTAAATATGATCTAAATATGATCTAGATTCAAGTAGTAATTCAGAATACTTGAAAGTAAATCTAAATTTTAAGTGCTCAAATGTATAACTGTATAAGTACGTTTACCCCTTTGCGTGTCCTGCCATCTCGCACCCTTCCCTACCCGACTTGAAATTTTATTATGCTACAAATTGTTTATTATCGCAAAACATCATAGATTTTTGCTAATATTAATATGTATGCCCACAGCTCAATTATACTACATTTGGAAATAAATACTCACTCCGTTTGGAAATAATTGTAACATTTGTATAGGTATTACTATTCACTGAGAACTTTTATTAAAATTTTTAATATAGTTATACAAGATAAAACATAATCATGTGAGATCTTGTTAGATTCGTCTAATCGCGTAATTTTAGAATATCAAATTTTTATCATTTTTACTTTTACACAATTTGAGATATTAAGCGTTAAAAAATGTGCATTGGTTAATGTAAAACGTAGGAATGTCACAATTTTTGAGAAACGGATGGAATATATTTGCATAAAATGCTATTATTTGAACAATAATGTTTACTTAAGAAATACTACTACGTTTTTAATGCAGAGGGACTACAATATTATGTACTGCATTTCCATTCACATAAATATTCAAATACAGGTAAAAAAAATCTACCACCCCGTACTTTTTCAATTTCAAAAATTTTTATTACCGTTATAGTCCATATAGTCAAAGATCCCAGTTTCAACTTCACAATTAAGTCCCCTACATATATAGTATACCTACATATTCAGTTCAGAGGTTCTTAATATTTATATTACACACATATATATATATATATATATTTATATATGTGCCAATTTAAAATTAGCCAACACAATTTATAAATGCAAGATAGGCATAATAGCCTATACCAAATTGATTCTACATCTCACCAAAAAAAAAAAAAATTGATTCTACATGAATTTGAAAATAAGCATAACGTTGTTTCCCGCTCTAGACACAGTTTTATTTTACTTATATTAGTATTATACTATGGAGTAAGTGTAACCAAGTGTGAAATTTGATCTTCCATGTGGCTTCCTCATCACACCAAAGTTTAGTTTTTTTTCTTTGGGATGCACAGTGACTCAGTGAGTAGTGGGAGGCACATTTTTCAACTCATGTTCGTTTTTGCTACTACATCATACTACTCCACGTACCTAAATAAATTTTATTCCATCCAAAATACACAGAATATTCTTCTGTTTTTGGTACAGATACAGTACGCCTATTTTCAAATTTTGTTTCCTATACTCTGTTTCATTTTCACTATTTAAGTTAATTCAATTTTAGTTTGTATCGGTGGATTCCATTCCTTATTCGTTTATTTCCTCTTTTTTTTTTTACTAAAAAAAATGTTGTAGGACAACTTTTTAAATTGGTAACGAACTTTAACCCATTTTTTCTTGGAAAAAAAAGGCCAAATATATCCCTCTTGTTTATAAAAAAGCCAAATCTATCATTTTTTTAAATTTATTATCGAATTTATCCTCTACATATGCTAATTATATTCGGAAATATCCTAAATTCACTAATCGTGGAATGGCTGCTGACGTGGCAATAAATTAACTTAAACCCTATACGCTGGATGGGATTTGAAGTGTCTCTCAATTAAGGCTGGGGAAAAATACTGAGTATACCGCATACCGCACATACCGTATCGAAAAAAGAAATATCGAAATTTTCGGTATACCTAAATTTTTGGTACGGTATCATACCGAAAGAAATTCTCCGTACCGTATACCTTACCGAACTTTACGGTATGAAAAATTTCATACCGTTGCCGTACCGAACATTTCGGTATACCGATCTTCGGTATACGAAAGTTTCGGTATGAAATATTTTCATACCGTTTCCATACCGACATTCCGGTAAGTTCGGTATATTCCGCTATACCGAACATTCAGTACATACCGACATACCGACATACCGACATACCGAACATTCACTACATACCGACATAACGGTATTACGGTATATACCGGCATACCGAACTTTCTCTATATACCAACATACCGATATTACGGTATATAACGGTATCGCAGTATATACCGATACCGTGGTATATACCAAAGTTCGGTACGGTAGCGATATACCGCGGTATCAAAAAATTTATACCGTTACCGTACTGAAATCTTACGGTACGGTATGATACCATACCGAAAATTACGGTATACCGAAAATTTCGATATTTTCGGTATTTTTTCGATACGGTATGTGCGGTATGTAGTATATTCGGTATTTTTCCCCAGCCCTAATTGAGACACTTCAAATTCGATCCAGCGTGTAGGGTTTAAGTTAATTTATTGCCACGTCAGCAGGCATTCCACGATTAGTGAATTTAGGATATTTTCGGATATAATTAGCATATGTAGAGAATAAATTCGGTAATAAAATAGAAAAATGATAGATTTGGCCTTTTTTTTAAACAAAAATGATATATTTGGCATTTTTCCATTTTTTCTTTTCAAATATCTAGGGCACTTTTCGAACACTATATTGTATTATGATGTATTGTATTATGACGTATTGTATTAAATTAATGTTATATACAGTGTTTGGTGTTGATGTTGTATTACATCATGATGTATTATGTTTTAAACAATTAAATTTAAAAAAGCTATTTTCATTTTATGAATAAAATAATAAATAATATTATTTTAAAAATAATTAAATCTTTCCTAGCCTATCCTGGCTGTTATGCAAAAAATAAAAAAAAATAAATAAATCAAAAAAATTAATATTTTAATAAATAACATATAAAAGATAATATTTAATAATTGTGAGATGAATAAGGAAAAAAAGAAGTCGATGAGGGCGCTCAGGAGGGAGGTGAGCCGACTATGGGAGGATCTCGACCGAGCTAAAACACAACCGACTGCTACCTTGGGTGCCACCAGGTATGTTAGATGGAATCAAGAGGACTTTCAGGGGCTTGTCCTAAATGTGGATGGTAGTTATCTCGATAATCCGGGACGTGCGGGGTTCGGGTTTGTTGTCCAAAATCAAGACGGCCAATGGAAAGGGGGAGGATGTGGTTTTTTAGGGCAGTCTTCAATAACCTATGCTGAATTGGTTGGTAACCTATATGGGTTACAATTTGTTTTCCAGTTGGGCGTCCGAAAAGTGTGTTGTTATAGCGACTCCATCACGGCAATAAATCTCATTCTTCAATGGGACGAGTTTCATCCGTTTGCTCCAATTCTTCATAGGATCCGAGCGCTTCGTAGCTCCATGGAGGTATGTTTGATATACCATGTGTTGAGAGAAGGTAACAAAGTTGCGGATAGTTTGGCCAAACATGGCGCTTCCTCAGAGCAGTTCTTTACAACTTGGGTTTTCCCACCGGATTTTGTTCGTGATGATCTTATAGCAGATGCGGTGGGCACATGGTTTCCCCGGGTCTAGACCCGGGTTGATTGGTTTTTAGATTCTTGTTTAATTTTTTCTGTTTTTTTTTTTCCATTTGTTTTCTGGCTTCGGCTTCGCCAAAAAAATAAGGAAAAAAAGAATGAATAAAAATTAATACACCATAAACTCATCATTCCACCATGTATTAAATAATAAATCAAATCCCTCATTAAAATAGTACATATACATCTCTTGAAAAACACCAAATATAGGATAGGAGTATTATTTTAGCGCATAATATTAATACTATACTGCCTAATACACTATACTAAATATACCTATAATATTGTTGAATTCATCCAATTAATATGGATAAAATTAGATGAAACATATGTGTGCGATGTTAGTGCTAAATCTTCATATGTAGAATGTGATGTGTAAAACTTATTTTATAACGTAGTATATACTATATGATAAAATATCAGAAAAAATAAAAATGCATCACATTAAATATAAAATTACTAAAATTAAAAAAAAGAATCGGAAAAACCTTAAAATGCATCGATTCTATGTATGTTAAGTATTAAAATTCAGCAGACCGAAAAAATATATTATTCCATTAAATAGTAGATTAGTAATAAAAAAAATTACTCCCTCCGTCCCACCTTACTTGTCTGGTTTGACTTTTTGACACTGTTCATTGTTTAACTTTGACTCGATGTTATAGAAAGTATATATTTGAAAAAAATAGTGGAGTTGGGTCTTGTTAGAATCGTAAAATCATGTAGTTTTAAAATATGTATTTTTCATAATTTTTTGTTGTACATATTTTGAGATATTAACGATTGAAAATGTGCATTGGATTGTGTGCAGAAATCAAACAAGACGACAGAGGGAGTACATTTCATGCGGGCAAACAGGAATAAGTGAATTGGAATTCGCAACGTACGGAGTATAAATAAACTCAAAATGTTTTGAGAAAATACTAAGGAAAGGAAAAATTGTGGTGAAAACTGAAAAGTGTATATGGGAAATTACAATAAATATCCCTTTCAATTTCCGCATTAAAGTGAGTCGAATAGGATCTCCTTTTTTCTTTTATTGTTCCCCAATCTTCTTTCATTTTATCCAATTCAAATTGGAATACTAGTACTACTCCCTCCGTTTCTTTTTAATTGTCTTTTTAAAGAGTAAAAAAGTGTTCCAAAATAATTGTCATTTTTAGATAGTTATAGGTAGTTATGCTATATTTTTACTACATTGTCCTTCACTTTATATAAATGTTATTTGTTGACATTTATTAAGAATGAATTTAGTTAAAGGGTAAAGATGTAAATTTATGAGTTAATTAATACAAACCTTGGTTATTGAAATTGAGCTGAAAGAGACAACTAAAAAGGAACGGAGGAGTACTAAATTCAAAAAGTAGTTTTTTTGGAGGAATAAATTCATGTAGTACTGTTACATGTTTACGACAAAAAAAAAGGACCAAAAAACAAGGTGTGGAAAGGTTTGAATATCCTCGCAATCATTCATTGGCTACATAAATACGTAGATTAGGGTCCCTTCCCTATATGTACATATTTCTCGTTTCTGCTCCCAAACAATTCTTTCCAACTTTTCATGTCTAATTCTAAGATTTACTGTTTGTACGTAAATGCAATAAATAAATACTCCTATGTTATGTCTGTGTGTCTAGGATTATGTAAAACACACTCATGTCTAATTTCAAACAGATGGTGGTAGTATAACTTTTTTGATTTTTTTTTTTTTTTGGAGAGAATGTTTACACTTAAGTAAACATTTTTATGTATTCTTTAAACAGAATTTCGAATACGAGTATAAGTTTTATTATAGTTTAGGCATTTCAATTTTAAATATAAAAGACACAGCTAAATAATTTATTTAAAGTTGTGATTTAGTATTACTCTCTCCCTTCCTTTTTAGTTATATAATGCTATTTATTGATATTTATTACAAATAAATTTAGTTAAAGGGTAAAAATAAAGATCTATAAATTAATTAATGCAAACTTTTTTTTTGGATACACAGAGACGTCAAAAGAAATTAATGCAAACTTTGATTATTGAAATTGAACTGAAAAAAATCAGCAATTTAAGAACGGATGAAGTAGTTAAATGAGATTGAATCATTCCTTTTATTTTTAGGAAGTGTCAATTCAAAAAATTAGGAGTAATATACTACTCCCTCCGTCCCAACTTACTTGTCTGGTTTGACTTTTTGACACTGTTCATTACTTAACTTTGACTCAATGTTATAGCTAGTATATATTTGGAAAAAAATAGTCGAGTTGGGTTTTGTTAGAATCGTAAAATCATGTAGTTTTAGAATATATATTTTTCATAATTTTTTGTTGTACATATTTTGAGATATTTACGATTGAAAATGTGCATTGGATTGTGTGCAGAAATCAAACAAGACAGATTAAATGGGACAGAGGGAGTATACCAGATCAGTTTCCTTTAATTGCATGGCCCAAAATCTTTGAAGCGACTATCGGGCATACAAATGGCGACATAATGAAAGTGAAAATTGAGGTTGTATTTTGGTAAATGTGAAGGTTTGACTGCATTTATATGTCTTTAAATGAATGAATCATGTTGTCCATCGTATCCATTTATCCGGAGACTGGACACAATAACATCTCTTGCTTCAAGTTGATAAGCCTCTAATCTTAATTGCTTGTCTGGGACATTAATTATTTATTCCTATTTTCCATACTGCATTAATTAATCTACTTATATCAGTATTCAAAGTTATACTACTCCTTTCCTTGTCTCGCACAATTTTAATAATCAATAATGCATTAATTAATTTATGAACTTTTATTTTTTTTACCTACAACTAAATTATTTAATACTCCTTCCGTCCCACTCCAAGTGTCTTGTTATTGTTGGGCACGGGAATTAAGGTAGAGTTGGTTTGTGAGTATATGGTGGGGTCCACATAGTTGTTGGAGGTGAAAATTATTTCTATTTATAGAAAGAAGACATTTGTAATGGGACATCCAAAAATAGTAAGTATGACATTTGGAATGGGACGGAGGGAGTAATAAATATTTAGAAATATTTATTACAGATAATTGGCAATAATGAAAATAAAATTGTAGAACATCATCTCTTAGCTCCACATATGTATCTAGATTGTTTGAAATACAACGTTACATATATTCAAGAGAATATAGTATTGGCATATTTGATTAGATAATCTTCTAATTTTAGGTGTTTGACAAAATGAGTTAATAGGTTATTAGGTTGGCTAAGATCAATTTTCTGAAAATTAATATGTTTCTTTTTACGCATATTAAATATCATAATGTTATTTGTTAATTACCCAACTTTTAATATTGCTGGTTAAATATAAAATTTAATATTCTAGTCAAATTTCATTTATGTTATCTGGTGACTCTCAAATAAAACCATAGTCATGAGTAGTTTGGTAATTCGACCTCATACTGTAGTGTATTCTTGATACTCACATAGATAGATAATATTGTCATGCCATATGCCTCGTATAATACTATTATTGTATGTAATTGCTTATATTGTATAATGTGATAGAACAAATACTCCAATATATAGTACAAAATCATTCGGTTCCTCATATAAAAATTAGTAGAAAAGGAAAAATCATTTAAATAATTTCTTGTAAAGATTACTGAGTATACGTATAATGTAATTTCTTCCCTGGAGGTAGGATGGATGGCCCCTCAGAGCATCTCTAACCAAACTCAAAAACCCAAAAATGGATAGATTTTGGTTCAATGGTATTCCTAACGCAAACGCAAAATGCGTTTTCTCCCATTTTGCAGTAACTCAAACTCAAATTTGAGTTTGTATTGTTCATCACAATGCACCAACACTATTCTCTTGATTTTGAAAACTTAAAAAGAGAATATTCTATAGAATATTCTTTCTTTTGAGTTTGAGTTTAGTATTTTCGGTTGGAGATGAAATACTGTTTGATGTGATATTTACTGCATTTTGGGTTTGAGTTTGGTGTTCTCGGTTGGAGATGGTTTTAGAACTATCCAATAGCCAACACTATACTTAAACTAAACTTAAACTTAAACTCAAAAGAATATTCTTCATATATCCTTTCACATACAAAATTGTTTATCTTTTCAATCATACTCATCATTTCCTATAAATTATACATTTATCCCACATAAATTTAATATTCATTAATATTCTTTGAATGATTGCAAAGATTGGTTCATAACTTTAAAATTTTAGTTATATTTATATTTAATATTTTATGTTATAAAATAAATTCTTAAAAACAAAGAAATAAATATCTTAATTTTTTAATATAATTATATATAAAAGAAATTTGATTAAAAAAATGTATGAATTATAAAATTATAACCATAATTCATAATTAGAAAAAAAAAGTTTTCTATTTTAAATTGATATGTTATTGAAATGGCAATAATTGGAGTGGTGTGATTGTAATTAATTTAATTATAAAAAAGTGAAATAGATTTGTGAATAGTAAAAACTCAAATTTGAGCATTTGTGTTATTAAGAAATGTGACAAAAACTTAAAATATGTTTGGTTTTAGGATATTGTTAGAGTGAAATGTTACAGTATTTTATGTTATGAGGTAAAATTGGAGATGTTACTAACCAATCAGACAATCAACATTGTAGTTTTGGCCTTGTATTATACTGTACCGATGGAGAGGTTGAGATTGCGAAACAAATAATCAGTATTATAGTAAAATTTATAAAGTGACTAAGAGATTTGTTAACATTAATACGATTAAACAACTAGTATTATATTTAAGTACTCTAATAGAGATATCGCCCATTGTTCTATGTATGGGAAGTGTCAGGTTGGATGCTCGGAAATACTATAAAGTATTAAAGTGGCTGTCAAGTGAACGGTCGCAACTAATATTATTATGTAGTAAATTTCATTGCGAAATTTTGTATCATCCATAATAAAAGGTCCATCTCAGTACAGTGGTAAATTTCTTGTACGGGGGTATTAATTAATTTTATTTTATCATTTTATAATCAACTACTACTATTATGTAGCTTGGATTATTAGTTCTAGTTTCATTTTAAATTCATCACCAATCGGCAATCACCACTAGGCCAATATCAATATTTGGTTAGCGATATACTATTAAATTAAAAATTAAAACGAAATAATAATCTTTAAATGCATTTAAAATTTTTTAATGATACATTTAAATTAACTTTCAATTGAGGAGTAATAAAACAAATCAAAATTACATGCCTCGCAAAGAATTCGTTCTTTTAATTTTAAAAATAAAAAAATAAAAAAACTTTCTTGAGCCAATCTTCAGAACCAATTAGACGCTTAATTGGGATGCCGACTTGCTCAAGAGGTCAAGCCCATGTCTTTCAACTTTAAGGTTGAGAGTTATATTTTCCACCCAAACCCCTATCTATTTTATAATTTGTGTGGTATAGGCTCCCACCACCATTTTTCTGGCTTCGCCTCCAAAAAATCAAACGCTTAATTATTTTCATTCGAAAGTAAAACATTGCCCATAAAATAGCAGAATGAAGTTTAAATTCAACCACGAAAAAGTAGCTAGTATTCAATTTACAGGCCTCTCAACACCAAAATAGAAGTTTTCAAGAATTGAGCTCAAAATCAATTTAAATTTGAATGGCCTTGTTCAAGAATTTGAAAACTGAAACCCCCAAATTAAATAAAACAAAAACCCTAATTAAGTGGCATGTCTCTTCTAATTCAAACATTGATATCCCCTAATTATTATATGGATATATATAGGAGTTGTTCCAGGAATAACATAACATGGGATAGGTGATGATCTCCCTGTGGTGGATGCCCTAATGCTATCGTCATCTTATCCCTAATTCAATGCTAACCCTCCTATTAAATATTTCATCATTAACAAACACTGCCCCTAATTTCGAGATTAATTGATACATTAATGAAATTGCAGCATTAAAAATACTGCGGACACTGTTCAATGATGTAGTTTATTAATTAATTAAGTGGGGATTTTCTCAGTGTGTGACAAATAGATTGGACACTAATCAAGATTAGTTAATGCTAATCGAGGATATCAATTATTTAATACTAGTATGATTGTAAGTTTAATTTGTTTATACGCTAGCTCTCTCCCATTTTGAATTTTGAAATACTCCATATGTTGTATAGTATATGGGCTTGGTGTGCCTTTTATTTCCTAAAACGCGAAATGGACTTTATTTTTTTTTTTAATAAAAATGATTATTACGAGTATATTTTCATTGACCTAGGCGCCTAAAACACCTTTTTCGGCAGCTGAAATTGCCAAGGAATCTTAATTTATAAAGAGTGCTTATAATTTGTTTGAGATAGAATGAGTCTGTTAGCTGATAGTGAATCCGTGGAACATATTGGTAAGAAACGTCTATATGATATACCTATTTAGTAGTAATTTTTTAAAATTAATATTTATGTTTAATCCTAGAAACATATAGACTATGGTAGTATTGTAGTAACAAGAACATAGAATGATAATGTGGATATCAGGTTTGGGTCAGCCCAAAAGTTTTGTGGGCTAGATTTATTTTATAGCCCAAATGTTTCGAGTGAGCCGTAGTCTGTCAGTCCGTGTAGATGTGTGGTCATTGAGTTTTGAGTATAAAACAAATTTAATGTACGGTGTGTAGTACGTGTGTTCTTCCTTAACTTCGTGTGGAGTCGGGGTTTGTGATGCATTTTAAGAATATCACATTTGAAACACAAATTTTTAATTCAATTTCATGTGTTACAATTTTTTTTTAAAAAATAACCTTTACAAAACAATTTTGTAATACATTTTCAAATTGAAAGCCATTACAATTTATTTATTTATTTATTTATCTTTTTTTTTTTTAAGAGAATGGCTTTATCAACATAAATTTGTAATATTTCCTCGGCTTCGAAAAAAAAAATATAAATTTGTAATACTTTTCCAAATGTATTGTGTATATATATATTAAAAAAATAATTTCACAACTTAATTTGGTAATGCTTTAAAAAAAAACTCAAAAGATATTGATGATTTTTTTTAAAACAAAAGTAGTAATCCGTACTTCTTTTTTTTTTTTTTTAAAAAAACAACATATAGAAAAGGGGGAATATAGATAAAATTAGCAGTTCTTCCAAAAAAGACTTATATAAAATTATATTCTACAACCCCAGCGGCTTGCATCACACTAACGGTGTGTTTGGTTGGAGGGATCTTAAATTACCAGTGGGAATGTGATTGCTGGGAATGTAAGATTACTGGGAATATCAGAATATGAGATTACTTGGAATATTATTTTTTGATGTTTTAAGATTATTGCTTTTGGTTAGATTGGGAATCTCAGATTTTCAGTTCTAATTAATTTACCATAATGTCTCTGAATTTCAATTAAATGAATGTTATAAATATATCATTTTGCTACACAATAAAAATATTTAAGCCGATTTATTTTTTTAAATATTGAATATTCTTTATACATAATTTATTGTATGATAATTACTTATTTAATGTCTCTAAATCCTTATTATTTTTATTTTATATTTTATATATAGAAGAAAAATAAATTTTAAGAAAATATGAAAATATATATTAAAATATGAGAATATATATTAAAAAAATATGTTTAAATAATTTAAAAATTTTCAATTGATTTTTTAAAATTAAATTTCATATACTTATCATTTTTTAGAATACAAATATATAAATTTATAAAATAAAATAAATATAAAAAGTGAGGGTATAAAAATCAAATTAATATAGAAGTAGGCAAAGTGGATGTGGTAATCTAAGATTACCTGCCCTCCAGGTAAGAATCACATTACCACCTAAAACACCGAACATTCCTACTTCGGTGGAAATGTGACATTCCCATATGAAACATGCCACGAACAAACATGGGCATGTTTCATTCTCTACTCAAGATTCCCAGTGGGACTCTCAGATCCCCGAACCAAACGCCCCCGTAAGTAATTATTGGAGTAATTATTGGAATAAAATCCTGCCTCAGCCCTCCTTTTTCCAAAAAAAAAATCTACAGCTCCATCCCACGGTTCACAGCTACACATAGTTGTATTGTATAGAATACATTCAGTAAGGTGGGAATACAGATAACTACCCTCCACATTACCAGCATCTAGGAATGAAAATTTTATTCAGACATTTCCCCCATCTTTTTCACACCATTTCCACTATATCTGTGATCTTTTTCCACATTATTTCCACCTTCTCAATCAAATAAAATAATGCACTCAGTAGGATTTCGCATACGCACCAACCACAGTAATATGATGTTTTTGATAATTTAAAAAATGATAATTTATATATAGATATATGATAATTTAAATTAAAATGTGTTAATCCACCAAAAGCTAACTAATTAATGACATTACATTTTATAATTTTGGAGATTGTTTCCTTTTAGGGGTAAAAGTACAGTAAAAATAAAAAATCAGGGGAGTAAGTTAAAAATTTTATAAATAATTATACAGATATAAATTTTTTTTTATTATGCCCAAAATAAAATAAAGGAATAAACTTATAAAAAGCCATCCCAATCCCATCCGTTGGAGTAGTTTCTTGTGACCTGGAATGGGCTGAAGGAAGTCCAGTCCAGTAAGAAGGCCCACTTTGGAAATGGCAAGAAGATACGGACCACAGAACCACCAAAATTTTCAAATTTAACAACACTGTAGCAGCGATTCAACAGCCTTACCAGCAACCCAACCGAGTGTCACCCATGACCCAACAATGGAGTACATTTTTGAAAGAATTCCCAACTCTTAATTAACAACAATCTTTACAAAACAACCAAAACAATATTGGCCATCTGCGATCCAACATGCTATCTCTGCTGAACATAAGCATCTATCCAGGATATATATATATATATAGCCCTTTCGTTTCATTATACTATTAATTACTAGGAGTAATAATTATGATGCACGATTCACTCACTTATATATACAGACAGATACACACACCCAGTTTAAAGTGTTCAATTTGAAGCTCTTGGAAGTGAAGAATAAAATATACTCCCTCCGTCCCGCGAATTGTGGCTCGTTACTTTTGGGCACGGTAATTTATGTGGTGGGGTTTAGTGATTAAAGTGATGTGGGTATTTGTGTTTAAAATTTTAATGAATTTTGACTTTCTTTAATATTTAACTTTGACAAAATATTATTGTAATGATTTATTTAGAGAAAAATATTCAAGTGTGGTCTTGTTAGAATCGTCTAGACGTCTAGATTTAGAATATATATTTTATATAATTTTTATTTGTACCAATTTTAAAATATGAAGAATTAAAGAAATGCGAGGGACTTTGTGTAGAAAAATAAAAGTGTATTGAGAGTTGTGCAGAATGGTAAAAGTGATTACTTTTAATGAGATTTAGAAACCATTAAGATTCTAATCATATATTTATACTAATTAAATTTATCTAAAAAGGGAAAGTGGCCACAATTCGTGGGACAGCCCAAAAGGGAATACGAGCCACAATTCGTGGGACGGAGGGAGTACTACTTAACAGATAAAGAAGAGGAGGAAAAATATGTAATAAGCGAGGTAAATAGTATACTAATAAAGATGAACAAAGTAGTGTTTGTTTAAACGACTGGAGATCAACCCATAATCTCAATATGTATAGTTTTCATATCAACTCTTACTTGTTAAGATTCAAAGTAGCTAACATTATAAAGTTGAGCAAATGCTCTTAACATCATTCAATGTTCAATCTCGAGTAATCAACAGACAATATAATTTTGTCTCTCCTAAATAGAACCTCAACATATGCACATAATAATAATTAAAAAAATTGTCTAAACAACAAAACTTTGTTACTTACAATCTCGGATCCATATAAACCGTCACACATACATATATTATTACCTCTCATTTTGTCTCTCAAATATTTTAGCTTCTTCAGAAGTTGTTGTGTAGAGGATTCACTGGTGGCTTACTACTACTCATCATAAAGCTCCCCTTTTTGGTAGCAAGAGCCGATGCCAAACAAGTGCCCCTTGTGGCTTTCTTTGATATGATAGGCCTCGGGAGAGTGTACGGCTTATAACCATAACTCAAGCCATTCCCGCAGCTTTTGGAAGCCTTGAGTCTCCTTCTATAAGGATTTGCATTCTTGGCGAGATCTTCAATGGCTTTCACTCTTGAAAGCGAAGTGAACGACTCCGATTTCCCTTGGTAAAATTTTGAAAGCCCTCTTCTACATTAGAGACAACAAAAAAGGAGTTTCGTGTAAGAACCTTGAGAGAGAGAAAAAAAAAAAATTTGCATGTGTAAGAATATCCATCAATGGATGTGTGTAAGATTATAACAAGGGAAGTAATTAATTATTACTTGATGGGCAATTGGGACATGATCGCCGATAGATCATACAAAGGTTGGGCGCAATTGGAGGGTGAGGAGGATGCGTCATCTGCTGTATCGGATGAAGAAATTGAGGATCCATTGGAAACTGTGGATTCCTCACCAATTGATGATGAGGATGAAGATGATGATGGTGTGCATTTGTGATTATTATCTCCATCTTGGTTGTTGATCATTACATGATGATCCTTGAATTGGAACCATGAGTCTTGTCCTAATACATGGTTGCTTTTGCCTTGTGTTGTCATGATGATGCCTTTGAGGTTGCAGCATAGAATTGGGAATAATGATATATATATGGGGTTGGATCTAAATCTAATGGAACAAATTATAAAGGATGGATGATATATTGAAGGATATGTCTGGAGAAGACAATAAGAACGCCCTATATATAAGTAATAGTATTATATACTTATATTTGAGCATGGAAGCACAAAAGGGAAAAAAATGAATGAGTGGATTAGGTTTTAGGGAACAAAGAGATAACATCACTGTCCCCATTCCTCAATCCTCATCATTCCCCCCAATTAACTACAACGACCACGCCACTATTTTAATTTCATTTGCTAATTATTTCTTAAATTTATTTTATTTAAAAATATATAGTATAGTGGCACTAAGTAATTGGTTGGAAAAATACATGATTTTACTATATCTTATTAATTAAAATCTTTCCATTCCAATGTTATTTTGCATGTTACCAACAATATTTAGCTTGATGAGACTCTAGTTCTTTTAAGTGAAGTTTTGAGGATTCGAGCATTGGGAATACAGAAAATTACTTGGAATAGGTCACCTCACTAAGCTTACCCATAACTCAAATACTGTAGTAATCTTGAGCCTCAAAGAATTATTTATTTATTTTGTGTTTTAAGCTTTAATTATAATTCCAAAATTATTGTACGCTTTTTCAAAAAAGATGGCATGGCATTATCATTGCATTGATGAGGAGATAAACACTTTAAATTAATTACATATATATATATTATATTATTTGAATTCAATTTATTTTATAATTAAATATATTATTATATATATATATATATAAATGCGGGGCATAATCCTAACATAATTAATTTATAATAATAATAATAATATTCTAAAATTTAATTCCAAGAATAATTAATCCTACACTAAAATATGTATTGAATTGAATATATTCTAATAGAAAATATATATGGTATATTCAAATGTAAGAGGAAATACTTTCTCTCTTTTCCATTCTGTAGCGTTTTTAGCTTTCTCATTTGCCGACGCTTGTGCGTAACTGTTTAAAAAAAAAAGAAATGTAAGAGGAAATACTAATAGTATTCACTAAGAATTCTTCATCAATTGTGGAAAAGGGCAAAAAAAGTGATGACACGTGGACAAGGGGTGGATGATGGGAAACCAGCAGCATTGTCCATTGGATAACTCATAAGCTGTGGATTGGTCATAGAGTTTGGCTTTCCTACATATGCATTTTTATTTTATAGTATTATTATTATAAATTTATTTTATATGTTGCCTTATCTTGAGATTCGACATTATCTATGGTTTGAAATGAATTTGTTGACTTGTATGATTGGCAACTACTACTTGGAACAAAGATAAGCTCTACACTTCTACTTCATGTAGGAGTTGAGCAGAAAGCACATATCCATATCCTAGTCAATCAGTAGTCATCCCCACCACATTTCTTTGAATTCCCCTTCACAATAATAATGGATTTCGAACAGAAATTTCTTGTCTGAATTTTTGTTGAGATCCAAACCCTGTGTACTAATTGGCAGCACACGGTTTCAGGATAACATGGGATTATATTGTCCACCTTAGCTTGCTAGTTGCTTCCCTCATCATTTTCACTCTTCCCTTTAATTTCTCCATTAGATGTCCCTTTTTCATTTTCATTTTTTTATACTTTGAAATAAATTTCGTCTTATTTCTATATTTCGTAAAATAATTATTTTTACTCCCGTTCTTCATTAAGTGTCTTTTTATTTTTACTTTTTAATGTTTTAAAATAGATAATGTAAAATAAAATGAGAAAAAATAAGAGAAAGACTTGAATGTGAAGAAAAGTAGGACGATGAAAAAGAAATTTATTAAAATGCGTGTTAATATGATTCTTCTCGAAGCATTTCTTAGCCTTACTTTTATTTCTTAATTAGGTATCATAATTAGGTCTATCATATTATAATCTTAATTACAATGACCATATGTTAGGATTGATTAATGATTAGTGTGGTGCTTTCCAAGTTAAATTCTTTATATTAATAATTTTAATTATAATAACCACATGCTAAATATATATATGTATATACACGGAGTTTATAATATACTCCCAGTTGAGTGTTATGTTTGTGTATATATTGTTATAATCCGAAAATGGATGATGGAAGAGGAATGCACTACTTATTTACTTATCCCCAACGTAAAAGTTTACCACATAAATTTTATTACTGCATTTAAATTTGGATTCGACAATCGAGATTCAGTTTTGTTTGATTGCAACTTTAATTTGTCGAACTAAAGTAATTATAATATGAAAGAAAAATGTTTAAGGAAACCAAATTATTAACCCCCATGCATAAATTATAACTCCCCTACCTTAAAACTTCAAATGTTGTTTTTGACTTGTGAAGACATATAATAAGTCCGGAGTATTATATATTTCAATATGCATGCATGAGTATTTTTTTTTCCGATATACAGCTATACAGGCTAGGGAAATCAGGAAAGAAAAAATAGTATAAGAAAAATCAAAAAACGATAAAGAAAACGAAGATTAGTGCCTCTGGAACCAAGTCCCAGCATAATCCGCTGCTAGTAAGGGCAGTGGCGGAGGGACCGACTTTACTAAAAAAATTCACAAAAAAAAAAAAACCAACCCAAAACCAAATGCAAACTATTTAAAGATATCGTTTAAATAACTTTATACAAAATAAAAATGCAAACCTAACTTCCAATTGCAGGAGAAGAACATCTAGTACTAGTGGAGAAGGAAGAGGTATATATAAGTGGAGGATAGAGCAACCATTAATTCAATATAAGTGGCCAAGAACTATTTAATTATAAATAATTTGGGTTTCTTAAAATTTAAAAAGACATGAATTAGTTGTTAGCTGTTAACTGATTCTGTGAGTAATAATTAGTTAAAATTAGCTGTTTGACAATTTCGAGACTAACTTTTTGAATAAGCTAAAATCCAAAATATTGCTATTTGCAGCGGTTTCAAAAAGAGCTGATTGAACACTGTTTTAAGTTATTTTCTTTTTAAATAAGTTTTTTTTATCTCATATTGTGAGACAGATTAGCTGATTGGATTTAGCTGTTTTGCCAAACATGGCCTACGTAAAGGAGGCCTTATACTATTATAACATTTGACTATATCTAACATGGATAATACATTGTAGACTTTGTTGCAAAATTTATGGGAGGGCCCAAGCCATTCCTTGTATACTTGTAGTTTCGCCCCTGAGTAAGGGTGAATAAAAATCCGGAGGATAAGACCAAGTTGTAAAGAACAACTCCTTTTCCGCACCATGTTTAGCTGCCATTTAGTCTTTCAATATTACCATTAACCTTTAACATATCTAATAAGCAAAATGAATTGACACAAATTTAATCAAATTTTGTTAAAAAGACCGATTTACCAATAACTCGTATTCTTTTTTATGTACTCCAGTTTTTTTCTTGTTTGGCTATTCTTATAAACTAGAAGTATTATTTTTTATTTATTTATTTTAAATATGTTTAAGCTTAAAAACTACATGCAACTGAAAACAGGAGCAGACCGTTTACTTACCTGCGTACAATTTTATGTACATCAAGTAAATTTATACTAGTATATTCACACACGCTAAGATAAGGAAAATGCAGTTTAATACAGTCAGAGCTATAAGATGTACATAGAACTATAGTACGGAGTTTTTGATAATGATGGGATAAAATGGAAATTGGTGAGGGTAATATGCAAAACAGCATGATTAAGACAAAAAGAAAAAGTAAAAATTCCTAATAATAATTGTAGACAAGCTTTTCAATCACAATCGGAGGGATAATATTAAATATAGGAATTAAAATAGGGATATAATGCAGGCATATGATAAGACAGGAGTACACATCAACTCTCAAACTTATCTCAATGCTGGAGGATGTCAATTTTCCATGTTTTGACATGGTCCTGCACTTTTTGTGCCCTTTTCAATTATTATTGCCCTTTTTCAGGGGAGAAATAAATAATAGTGCAGAATAGTATATTGAGGAAAATATATTTTATTTATGAAAGTTTGAAACGAAAAAAATAAATTTTTTAAAAGAAGGGAGAGAGGGCCGAACCCAATAATGAAACCAAAAAAAAAAAAACAGAAAAAAAAGGAGAAGGCCGAACCCAATAATGATTTTCTTGAGCCCATTTACTATAAAGCCCAATTTGTCCACAAAACATCATAACAACTCACAACACAAGTACCAATTAATACTCCACGCCTATTGAGCACAATTACAATAGTAGTAATTTTTAAACTTTGCATACTAATAATTGGGATACTTAGAATCTTAGACTTCATGAGATTAAACAGTGATGGAGATGGCGTTGCTATGTGTCACGGGGTGACAGATGCGAAACCCGACTGTGCGCCTATCCTCTCGATAGACTACTGCCGTGGTCCAAGCACAACTCATCAAAGCTGATCCCTTCCGACATGTTTGCGCAACCAGTAAGCATCTCGCTCGTGCCGGACCGGCGCCGGCTCACACTATGGAACTAGGAAGGCACCATTGTTTCTATTCAATCAACCAACATTATGGTAATTAAATTCGATTAAAAATTCATTTAATTCCTATATAAACTCATATTCAACTCATTAAGCTCAAAACTCACTTAACCCTAGACATTGTTCACTTGAGTGATTTGTCTTAGTGAATTATTTTATCAAAGCTAATCAACCATATGTTCAATTGGAGAGTTTACAGTCCTTAGATTATACTATAAATAGCCTTTCGAATAATAAACTAAACTGGAGTATAATGTTTTCTTACAGTATTTTTCAAGGAGCAACAAAATTTTATGAATCCTTCAAAAATTTATCACTCGTCAACAAATGTTGAGCTTTAGATCCTTTTCCCCTTCCCATTAAACTTTATGTTCAAACATCCTACATTTAAGACATTGGGTGTGTTTGGTTGTAAGTAGATTTAGGAGCATATAGCGGATTGAAATAGCATATCCTCTCACAAATCTCTCTCCAAATCTGCTATCTGCTAGTGAATCCGCTGACTCCCAAACATCCCTTGTGCTGGAGTTTATTTCTGCAATGTTCATACTTACCACTATATTCCACAACTAACCTCACGCAAAATTATAAGTATTAATTTCTTCTAAACCTTTTGATTTTGATTAATGATACTATGTAGTAGTATTTTCTTTCCCCTAAATCCAAATAGGGAATTAAAGTCTCTGAATGCAGGAAAAATGCATTCAAATGTGTCCAATTACTCTTTGTTCATTTTGAAGATGATTAGCACATTGATTTACGTCAACATTTTAATTTTGAACTTATTAGCAGATTATCGGGTCATAGAAAGCGATACCATAACATCTGCTATATATCTCATTGAACATACCTAATCTCAAATTAGACAGGAAGAATAATTTTTTTTTTCAGAAATTCTCAGATCCAAATAAAAACGAGTGAAAATCAATATGATTCAAAGCAGAAAAAAAATCGGAAAAGATATCGAGAAACAAACTGCATAAAAGAATAAGAATGTAGAGACGATGATTGTTGAACTATCAATGGAAAATGTGAAAGACAACTGCCCACCGTCCCCAAAATATTGATTTCGCAGAGAACTCCTTTCGAACAGAGTGCATTTCGCACAACGCCGATACACACTGTCTCTGCTTTCTATGGCTATTCAACCAAAAATCCAATCAAGACACATACAGAAAGAATATCAATATATCAATATAATTGAATTAAACAGAAAAACATTTGAATACAATGGTGCAGAGAACTGAACTGAAGAATGAATGACCATAGCGGCACATATTTAAAGTGGCGAGGTACCAAATTAGGGTTCTACTCTAAAAATCAGGCCTGGTTTGGATAATAAAGCCTAAGCCCAGTGCAACAGCAAATTAGCCCATCACACTAATGGGTTTACAGTTGGGCTTTGGCCTATGAAGTGTTGGCGTAAGGCAGTTTGGCCTGCTACAATAATTAATGAAACTTTCAGAACACCACTCACCATTTTATTTTTTTTTTATTTTTTTTATTTTTGTTGTATAATAAAACCATTGTTTTTTGGGTAAGCGATAATAAAACCATTGTTAATAACAAGAAAGATCATGAATGAAGAAACTACCAAATATGAATATGCATTGTACCTATGATCATTTTCGTTTATGTCTTTTGGGAATGTTTATTATTATTATTATTATTATTATTATTATTATTATTATTATTATTATTATTATTATTATTATTATAAGATTATTATTATTACTAGAATTACCCGCCTGCGCGATGCGCTGGGCTCAGATTATGATATTGTGTAGGAAAAATTATACTCCAATGTGATAATAAATTAAAATTGCCTATTGAAAATCATATTAATTTAATTATTGATATATTTAATGAAAAATATTATGTCGTTCTCATTGTGAAAATATGTATATATAAATTAACTAACATAACAATAGTAAAAAAATAACAATTGTAAAATTTTATATATAATAAAATTCCCGTGTGTATAATATTTAATTGATAATCTTTATTGTTAGATGTGGTCCTAAATAGGTCAGCATGTAGGCCGCTGGCAGGCTGACCCATTCAGGATGATATCGATTGAATATTGATTAATATTTTGTCAAAAATTGATATTATGGTTTCCAATAAATTTAGATTTTTTTTTGCAATGATAATACTGATTCTGGTAATTTACTGTATAATTTTTGTTTATTTTTTTTTACAAATGTATCTTGCAATAATAAATAATTATTTTATCAATCAGATATATAATGTATATTTTTCTTTTACATATTCCTAATATATATAAATTTAAATGTGAAAGTAATTAGTGATAATGATGTTATTTCCGATAATTCAAATTCAAATGAATTTAGTTTTCTATATGAATTAAAAATAATATTCCCAATTAAATTAATCCATCAATGTATAAATTAAAATCGTAATACCAACATTTGAATCATTCATATTAGGCAGATATAATCAATTATGGTATACATGTTATAAATGTAGATTTTTTAAACTAATATAAAATCGGGTAATATATTAACATAGAAATATGGACTACTTTATCCCCAAATTATATTAACTTATGGTATGGTTTATAATCAATTGAACAAACTCGGAGCAAATGGCGGGGGAAAGGAATGATATGGCGGGCCATTGTGCGAAACTCGGAGCAAACGGCGGGGTGAAAGTTGAAGAATGGTTCTGAAATAGCAAATGGGTGGTCTGGTTTGTTTGAACTGTCTGTGTTGATCTTATATTTTGCTGGTTTTGTTCGATGGCTTCTGCTGGCAGAATTCTCATTGCCAGATGGTTGTAGCAGTTAGATATCTTCTGGTTTCCTACCGCTGGTTGGACTGATGCTGTTTCTGTAGGCACTTCTATTTCTGTTGGCATCTTGTCTTATGCAGTAGGTTCCTACTGGCGTTTCGGATCGTGGTGGTTCCAGATTTGGAGAGGAGCAGCTCTGTGATAGTGGATTACCTTAATTGTAATTTTGTTGGCATCAGGTCTCGGATGGTATCTTGTACCTGTAGCAAGACTTTTGTATTCAGTTGGTAGGATTATTGGTTTGTAAACAATCGAATGGCATATTGTTGGTTGTAGCAGGATGAGATCGAATAAATATATTTTCTTCTAAAAAAAAAATAAAATCAGTTGAATAAACTATAAATTGAATCCAATCCAATTATGGTTTATAATCTATATTTATTTCTAATTTAAAGCTAAATACGATCCAATCAAATCAATACTACTTCTTTAGTGGTATAACAGGAAAGATGAATACTATTATAGAATAAAAAATAAATTGAATGCAATTATGGTTTTCCTAATCTTTTTTTTTTTTTTTTTTTTTTGAGGTTGAGTTTTCCTAATCTAATAGATATTTTTAAGTGTAAATATGTAATGTGTGTAAGAGAAATCAATTTACTAGATATTGTGAGGGAAAAGGAGATTTAGGCGGGAAACTATGTGCGAAGAATACATTACGTTATAATATTGTATACTAAGAAAGCATGAATACTAAATAAAAATGGAACAATGATTTTGCAGACAATACATTTACCATAGTAATCATTACAAAAATTAATTGAGTATACTATTTTCATCCTTCATTATATCCAATGCACAACTATAGAAAATGGAACAATGATTCCGCGCATGGCACATTTATGGTAATTATAATAGTTGAAATTTAACTCTCAACATTATTATGATAAACTTCTATTGACAATACGACAAATATTAATTAAGTTCCAATAAGAAAAAAATATAATGAATTTATGTAGTGTATTTTATTATTCGGAAACGTATTTATGGGTGTATTTTATTAATTGGAATATTAGTCGTTGTACATATATATATATATATATATACTAGTCTTCGTTAGGAGCGGGCTACGCCCCTTGGTCGTAAGATTTAATATTTAGATAGTATGATTGCTTCAATTGTCTCTTATAGGATTAACTACATCTGATAGCCTTAACGATACTAAAATATAAGGGGAAAAATGGCATTTGCATTTTCAAATATTAGTTTAATGTAAGGAAAAAATTTAAAGTAAATAAAAATAATTAATTTTTATGGCTTTTTTTTTATGCAAATCTTAGCATTAACTACATCTGATAGGCTTAACGATACTAAAATGTAAGGGGGGAAAATGACATTTGTATTTTCAAATATTAGTTTAATGTAAGAAAAAAAATTGAAGTAAGTTAAAAAAAATTAACCTTTATGGCTCTTTTTATGCAAATATTAGCATTGTCAAATGTAAAATTAAAGGTATTTCGATTAAATTAAAAAGGAAACAGGACTCAGTAATGGTATTTGAAGTAAATAGAGAAACAACTTAAGATAATAATAACTGGTATCTGTAGTAAAGAACAGAACTTAAGGATAAAATGATTTTACGTAGTAAAGCAAAAAGCACTAACACTTTCAAGGGTAAAATGGTTATTTCATGTAGCTAATTTAAAACCTTTAATACTTGGAAGGACAAAAAGGTCATTTCACACGCTCAAGGGTACAATGGTCATTTTATATAATCATTTTACAATTCATAATAGTTTGAAGGGCAACATGGTAATTTCATGTGGCATTTAACTGCCTATTGACACATATATATAATGATATTTATGGTAACAATAATAGATATAATTTGGCTATTAGTAATACTAATAGCTATACATATATACATATATTTTTTATTTATGGTAATAATAATAGCTATAATTTGGCTTGGTTTCCAATGTAATTTAAATTTTTAGATATAGATATTTTTAGGGTAATGATAGATATAATTTGATTACGTTCAAAAGGTAATTTAAATTTTTGGGATATATATACATTTTAATGGTAGATATAATTTTATTGTATTCAAAATATATATATATATATATATAACATATTCATTGATTTATTTGTTTTGGATTGTATAATTATGAGATTTCAGGAAGGAAAAAAGTATTCAATATGATTGAGATTACATATAAAATGAATATATTTTCAATAGTTCAATTAAGAACTTATCTTTTTTTTTTTCCCTCAAACATTAGAGTACGGTTTTCCTTAAAAAAAAAAATAAATTAAGAACTTATTTCACATTAGTTTTTCAAATTAGAATTTCTCTTACAAATATAGATTTTGGTGGGAATTTTGTGAAATTTATTTACACTGTTTAGTTGCATTTTCTTGTTCATGTACAATTAAATAAACATAGAAAAAATACTACAGACAAATTTCAAACTCTTTTTGTAACACCCCAGATTTTTTTTTATCAACGTCCAAGGGAATAAAAATTTATTCCGATCAATGTTGAAATATTTCCGAGAAGAAGAAAATAATTTATCACAATAAATTATTGCTCGGATATGAAACGCCGATAGATTTAAATTCAAAATGGAATAAAAGAGGGAAAGGAAGCCCGAAGACATTCCATGAATTGAGTAAAAATAATTGGAATTAAATTCAAGAAGGAAAAGAATTTTAATTCAAAGAACCCGTGAAGTCGAAAGAAATTCAAGGATACAAGTTATTACACGGGAATCAAAAGATGACGAATTGAAAGCCGACGAAACCAAGACCGACGGATTTAAGATTTTAACATGAAGTTCATTTGAGTCGAGATAAACTTAAGATAAGAATTTATGACCCGAGAATGACCCGAAAAATCGAGCCCGAAAATGTAGGAAGATAGAAGTCCGAAAGAGAGGAGGAAAAGCACGACGGATCGCACGACCCCGCCCGGACCGAAGTCCAGGCGCGTTTGGCGCGCTGTCCGCGCGGGAATTGGGGGATTCCCGCGCCAACCCCGCGTGGGTCGAAAAGTCGCGACAACGCGTTCGGTGGCGCGCACCCGGCGCGGCTTTTGGCCGATTCGCGCGCCAACCCCGCGTGGGAGGCCTGACAGCAACCTTTGTCGCGTTTTGGCGACTTTCTTGCCATATTCCTTGACCCCAAGTGAGGAATCTCGATCTATCACGGGAGGGAACATCTTTGGACGTTATGTAATCAATCATATCTCCATTTTCAGCCATTCTAATCAATCATTCACTCCCAAACTCTCCAAAAACTCTCTCTAAGCCAAACACCTTCCGGCGAACTTCCGGCGAACTTTCCGGCAACCAAATCCTACCAAGGTAGTGAGGAGATCAAGGATTTGCAAGCATTGGATTGTTGGTAAGGTGTCAATCAAGTTTCCTTATTGCTTTAAGATCATAATCAACCTTCTAACTTACGGATCTTTACTTGCAAACACGTTCGTATGCCAAAGGAGAAGAAGAACGTGTTGCGTAGATTCGTTCGTGGCGATTTTGGACAAATCGATCAACCTTAGAACGTTCAAGGAACTCACTCTCTGTAAGTTGATAACTTACATATCAATACGGGTGGTTTGAAGACATCCGAAACATTGAATCTTAAACGAAACGTTAAAATCGAACCTAAAAAACCCCAATCTACATATTTTCTGAAATCCGAACAAAACTCTTACTTCGAGCGTTCAAACCTGAAAACTCAAAACTAAGATTTTGATCCTAAGATCTTAAGCTATGTTGTGTAAAAATTTCAGAATTTTTCATCAAGTTTTGATACCCCAAATCAAGTCGGACATATTCTGCATTTTTAAGAACTTTCAAAATTTTTCAGATTTCAAAACCGAACTTGATGAACTTATTTCTATCATTTCTAGTCCGAACCAATCTTCATGATCTAAACAAAAGTTATAGATCTATGAGTCTTGAATACCTCTGTAAAATTTCATGCATTTTCATCAAGTTTTGAAACCCCAAATCGAATCGGACATATTCTGCATTTTAAAGAACTTTCAAAGGTTCACAGATTTCCTAACCGAACTTGATGAGCATATTTCTATCATTTCTAGTCCGATTCAATCTTTGAGTTCTAAACAAAAGTTGCATATAATCATGTCTAGTATGTGCCTATAAAATTTCAGAATTTTTGAAGCTCATTTGATATGTTAAAAAGTCAAATCTTTGAGATGTGTCAAACCTGAATCCTGACAGCATACTATTTGAGTAGAAAACTTGATTTTTGACATGCTTCCCATCGTTTTTACTAAAAACTCAAAACATGAAAGTTGTTCATTGGGATGTTTTTGAGCTACTGTGAAAATTTCAGATCAATCGCCTAAGAAATGGATTTTTAAACTGAAAAGGCGTAAACTGTGACATCGATCGATTTTTGAAATCTTTTAAACAACGATCGAAATCTTGTGATACGATAAAGCTATATTTTTGAAAATCCCGTTATACTAAAGTTGAAACAATATCGGTTACATAAAATCAGGGGGTGAGTGCTCTGCAGGGTGCCCTCCTAATTGTGCAATTTGTGCCAAAACGGCTATGACTATCACGCGCGAAAAATCAACAAAACGGCAACTTATATTCTGCCTATCCTCTCGGGTGTATCCGTATGGGTTACTCGAGGCTCGACGGAGCGGTACTGGATATGGCATATTTGGTCACAAGAGACCAACTGCCTACCCTCTCGAGTGTATCCGTATGGGTTACTCGAGGCTCGACGGAGTGGTACTGGGTATGGCGTATCGGCTGCGGCCGCCGGATCACCGGCTAGATGAGATGTTACTTATGAAATTGGCTGAGGCCGCCGGATCACCGGCTAACTGTTACTATTGATATCCGCCGTTATTATTTTGGCCTATCCTCTCGGGTGTATCCGTATGGGTTACTCGAGGCTCGACGGAGCGGTACTGGATATGGCGTATTTGGTCACAAGAGACCAACTGCCTACCCTCTCGAGTGTATCCGTATGGGTTACTCGAGGCTCGACGGAGTGGTACTGGGTATGGCGTATCGGCTGCGGCCGCCGGATCACCGGCTAGATGATATGATACTTATGAAACTGGCTGAGGCCGCCGGATCACCGGCTATATATTGTTGAGATAATGGCGTAACGGGAAATATATTAAAAAGCTTAGATTTTATGAAATTGGCTGCGGCCGCCGGATTGCCGGCTAAAAATTTAAATATCGTTTTGATGATGGCGTATCGGTGAAAACTTTTAAAGCTCAAATTTTTAATTACTTTCTTACGGCATTATTCATGTTTTTAAATCATGTCTTAAATAATTGCCCATGCTTAAGTTTTAAATTATGAAATTTAAATGTGTCTTTAAAGTATGCATTATCTTCGCACATTCTTTTTAAAAAGTGTTTTTATGCATGGCAAAGAGTTTTATCTTAATTACTAAAAATCTAACCCCTTTATTGTCATGTAAGGATTAACTTACTCAGTATTTTATAATACTGATAAAAACCGTTGTTCATTTTTTTTTCTGTTACAGAGTACGAAGCATGATTACTCATTGGGGGATCATTTTGGATACTTAGTTATTTTTTTTACGTGACTTGCATGAACGGGTCTGTTCAACCCGTGGTTTGGCCATGTCGGCCCTATATTTCAATTTCCGCTGCATACACTTTACTTCCGCTGCTATTTTATATATTCTCGCTGCAACTCTGATGTAGTATTTTTAAATTATCTATGAATGGGCTACTTGAATATTTTAAATCCTGAAAAACCATAGCCTTGCATCTCTATAGTAAGCTCGGAGAAACCGTGTCTTGCTAGAGAGGTGTGGCGGTGGCATCCCGGCCTGGGTTATCAAATCCGGGGTGTTACAGAGTGGTATCAGAGCCCGGATTATTTTAAAGCTATTTATTTTAAAGAAAATATCTGATACCAGAGTGGTATCAGAGCCCAGACTATTTTAAAACTACTATTTTAAAGAGTTCGGAATATTTTTAAACTATTATTTTCAAGTATTATTATTTTTAAAGTTATCATTTCTAAACTAGTAATATATTTTAAAGATCCCAATTATTATTTTGAAGTTAAAGCCCAAAATTTTAGCCCAAAATTTTTTTTTTTAGAAGCCCAAATAATTTATTTCTTTCAGCCCAATATAGCGGCCCAAACTTTTTTTTTCCTTATTTTAACATATCCATGGAATAAATTTACTTTTAAAACCCATGGATAAATAAATATATGCATAAAATTTTTTTTTCGGGGGGGATCATCACTACATGTGCATATTGCATTTCTATACCTTAGAGAACCTAGAAGCGTTATGTTGTAACCTAGATCTTTTCCTTGCGCTAGATGGCTAACCAAGACATGATGAACTTAATGATCAAAATGATGAACGCTCACTTTGATTCCCAACAAACCATACAACAAATGGAACATCGTATGGCCCAATTGGAGGCAAATCTGCACCATATGGGAAACTTAAGAGAGGCGGACCACCACCGCATAAACCAGCTCGAAGACCAAATCCAAACCCTTACTACACAAAATCTATGTTTAAAAGAGCTTGTTGATGCTCATGGGGATGACTTGAACCGCATTTTCGATGACCTACTACCGTCAAGTCCAGTGGAGGAAGATCCGGAAGAGGATCCTACCACTGTGCCGGAGGACGCCTAGAAACGATAGGAGGATCCTATTTTGGTATATCCTATCACTTGTACTAGAAATTCCTTTTAAGGAAATAAAATGCAAGATTTATCTATTTAGATAAATTTAAATCCGAAATTATAAAAACATAAAAACACACGATGCATCAACTATGCAGTACAAACAGAGATATGCACAGAATCAGAATAACGTCACAGTACAACATCCTAAAAGAAATACCAAACCAAGTCTAACTGAAAACACAAATGGAAAATACTAAAACAACCGCTGCTAACACGAGTCTAGAGAAAGCATAAACGGGAAACATAAAGTCACTGATCAGGAGGAGGGAACCGGCGACGCATGTAGTCATCCATCTGACGCATGTAGGCGTACATGTCCGTCAAGGTGGCCTGCTGCTCCGCCTGTCTCACAGTGAGCGTGTCCATACGATCCTGATACAGATCCATCCTAGCATCTAAGGCGTCAAAGCGATCCTGATAATGATCCATCCTAACACCCAAAGCGTCATAGCGAGCCTGCCCAGCTGCAAACCCGGCATCCATACTGATGCGCATCTCCTGCATCATCTGGAGCATCTGCGTCATGTCCTGACCCCGCGGTGGAACCACACCCTGCTGTGGAACCACAGGAGGAGGGAGTGGTCGCTCGGGAGGAACAACTAAGATCAAACCACCATCCTCAGGATGCGGGTGCAGTATAGCCCGAGGCGCTCCACGACGCAAGGTGCTGCGCCGGGCGGCATAAGACGGAACACGGTAGTGCTCACCTGGAGCTAAGGGATAGGGGTCCGTCTCGGGAGACGTGCGGATCCCCTGGGCAGCGCATAAGCCACAAATGAGGTGTGCGTGAGTGATCACCCTACTCCCTCGCCCCCGTCGTAACCCCCTCAGGTTGTCCGCAATGCAAGCGCCCACATTTACCCGGCCGCCCCGCGCGATAAAGCAGATAGTCTCAAAGACGTGATCTATGACGATATGACTACGGGTGATCGGCCGGATGCGTCCTAACCAAAGCTGGGCAAGTACACGCCAATGGGCATCCAAAGATGTCAGTCGCAACTCGTGGGGTTCCCCAGTCCGCGGGGGTACCTCGGTACACAAGACACCCCAGGCAGGGGCATAAACCCGACCCTCTGGCTGCGGACGGAACACGCCATCATCTGGAAGGCCGAAATAGGTGTTAATCGCCCGAGCACTGAAGTCTAAGTAGCGACCACGAACCCAGACTCGAGAGAGGTCGTCGTCTACCCCAAGACCACTGATGTTGGCGATAACCTCCATGGCTAGATAGCCGGAGGCAACGCCCTCGGGAGGATGTGCAAGACCGGTCCACTGGAGATGCCCCAACACGGCACTGATCCGGTCATCGCCCATATGATCGGGATACAAGCCTCGCTCGGGAACGTAAGCCCTCTTTCGACGAAGCTCGTCGAAATAGAAGTCCTGGGAGGCCATCGTATGGAAACGGAATCGATCATGCCGACGAGGACGTACCTCGTAAGGGAGGCCCCTGAGCCTCGGCTCTCGCTCCTCGTCCTCCTCGGACTCACTGTCGTCATCGCCGCCGCTATCATCACTATCCGGCATCCCCGGAGCGGCAGTGCTAGGGCCAGCAGTATCAAGTCGAGAAGCCCGTCTCTTGGCCCCCGGAAGGACCATAAGGAACGCCAAGATGAACCACAGAAAAAGAAACATCCTGCGAACACCCAATATCAAGGGTAAGACTAATTTTCAACACATCAATTCACAAGCAAAAATACATAAAGACATCATAAAAATGAAGTTCCAACGGGGAAAATCTAGGAGGAATTTAGACCCAATAGTTTGCCAATACATATTGGGAGAGAATCAAACCAAGGAACGTGCCCAAACAAATTCAAAAACCCATTGTGGCATTCTGTCGAACACCTTGTGTGCGCAATATATTAAGTTCAAAAATATGTTGTAAACACATGGCAACTAACCACGAAACCAAACAATTGCTTGAACAACAAATCATAATCACAAGTGTCAACAAACAACACCAACGAAACCACTTTTACACCAATAACACCAACAAAATCGAAAATTTCATAGTTCCCCTAAAGATCCAAGTTCTAGCAAGAAATTCCACAACTTAAGCACATATATACATACCAATACTTCCTAAACAATAGAAATGGCACCAAAGTACTACATACAACCATTAATTCGCGAGAATTAAGCCGAAAATGTCAAAACCCCAAATTACATGCCAAAACCCTAATTCCACAATTCAACCAAATTCTAACAAATCAAGGCATAAAACTAGAAATTGACAAGTGAGAATAGAAGATACATACCTTACAAAGAGAAATCGAAGTCGGGACTAGGAGAATCCGAGCACGAGGGGACGAATTTGAGAGGAAGTTGGGAAGAATTTCGGAAGGGAAAAGGGGCAAATGGCTCGCGCCCCGCGCGAGCCCTATTTACTGCCCCTGGGGGCGCCGCGCGGACCCGGCGCGGTAAACCCCCAAACCCCGCGCGGACCCCGCGCGGGTCAAAAATATATAAAAAAAAAAAAAATGATTTATTTACTCCTCCTCTGCTCTACAAAATACGTGTGCACGATCCGACCCATGTATTCCAACCGGAAGGAATTAAATTGGATGACGACTTGAGCTATGAGGAAATTCCGGTACAATTACTCGATGTTAAGGAGAGAGTAACGAGGAACAAAACCGTAAGGATGGTCAAGGTCTTGTGGTCTAACCACGAAATGGAGACGACAACCTGGGAATTGGAAGCCAACATGCGACAACGTTACCCTACCCTCTTCCAAAACGACCGGACCACAGTTATGGGAACATAACTGTATTCTTAAGGGGGGGAGGATGTAACACCCGAGAAAAACCAAATTCAAATTGTTTTGAACTACGTAATGACTTGATCCCTTCACAGGGTACGTAGGCAACTTGGAAATTTCAATTCTGGGTTCAGTCAAACAATAATCAAACAATAATCAAACAATAATCAAACAACAAACGAAGATCAACAATCAAACAATAATCAAACAATAATCAAACAACAAACGACGATCAACAATCGAACAATAATTCAATAACACAATATCGCAATAGTAAACAAAAAGGACCATAACTCTTCGCGCGAGAAAAGCCGAAGCACAACTTCGAGGACGAAGTTGATTCTTAAGGGGGGGAGAGTGTAACACCCCAGATTTTTTTTTTATCAACGTCCAAGGGAATAAAAATTTATTCCGATCAATGTTGAAATATTTCCGAGAAGAAGAAAATAATTTATCACAATAAATTATTGCTCGGATATGAAACGCCGATAGATTTAAATTCAAAATGGAATAAAAGAGGGAAAGGAAGCCCGAAGACATTCCATGAATTGAGTAAAAATAATTGGAATTAAATTCAAGAAGGAAAAGAATTTTAATTCAAAGAACCCGTGAAGTCGAAAGAAATTCAAGGATACAAGTTATTACACGGGAATCAAAAGATGACGAATTGAAAGCCGACGAAACCAAGACCGACGGATTTAAGATTTTAACATGAAGTTCATTTGAGTCGAGATAAACTTAAGATAAGAATTTATGACCCGAGAATGACCCGAAAAATCGAGCCCGAAAATGTAGGAAGATAGAAGTCCGAAAGAGAGGAGGAAAAGCACGACGGATCGCACGACCCCGCCCGGACCGAAGTCCAGGCGCGTTTGGCGCGCTGTCCGCGCGGGAATTGGGGGATTCCCGCGCCAACCCCGCGTGGGTCGAAAAGTCGCGACAACGCGTTCGGTGGCGCGCACCCGGCGCGGCTTTTGGCCGATTCGCGCGCCAACCCCGCGTGGGAGGCCTGACAGCAACCTTTGTCGCGTTTTGGCGACTTTCTTGCCATATTCCTTGACCCCAAGTGAGGAATCTCGATCTATCACGGGAGGGAACATCTTTGGACGTTATGTAATCAATCATATCTCCATTTTCAGCCATTCTAATCAATCATTCACTCCCAAACTCTCCAAAAACTCTCTCTAAGCCAAACACCTTCCGGCGAACTTCCGGCGAACTTTCCGGCAACCAAATCCTACCAAGGTAGTGAGGAGATCAAGGATTTGCAAGCATTGGATTGTTGGTAAGGTGTCAATCAAGTTTCCTTATTGCTTTAAGATCATAATCAACCTTCTAACTTACGGATCTTTACTTGCAAACACGTTCGTATGCCAAAGGAGAAGAAGAACGTGTTGCGTAGATTCGTTCGTGGCGATTTTGGACAAATCGATCAACCTTAGAACGTTCAAGGAACTCACTCTCTGTAAGTTGATAACTTACATATCAATACGGGTGGTTTGAAGACATCCGAAACATTGAATCTTAAACGAAACGTTAAAATCGAACCTAAAAAACCCCAATCTACATATTTTCTGAAATCCGAACAAAACTCTTACTTCGAGCGTTCAAACCTGAAAACTCAAAACTAAGATTTTGATCCTAAGATCTTAAGCTATGTTGTGTAAAAATTTCAGAATTTTTCATCAAGTTTTGATACCCCAAATCAAGTCGGACATATTCTGCGTTTTTAAGAACTTTCAAAATTTTTCAGATTTCAAAACCGAACTTGATGAACTTATTTCTATCATTTCTAGTCCGAACCAATCTTCATGATCTAAACAAAAGTTATAGATCTATGCGTCTTGAATACCTCTGTAAAATTTCATGCATTTTCATCAAGTTTTGAAACCCCAAATCGAATCGGACATATTCTGCGTTTTAAAGAACTTTCAAAGGTTCACAGATTTCCTAACCGAACTTGATGAGCATATTTCTATCATTTCTAGTCCGATTCAATCTTTGAGTTCTAAACAAAAGTTGCATATAATCATGTCTAGTATGTGCCTATAAAATTTCAGAATTTTTGAAGCTCATTTGATATGTTAAAAAGTCAAATCTTTGAGATGTGTCAAACCTGAATCCTGACAGCATACTATTTGAGTAGAAAACTTGATTTTTGACATGCTTCCCATCGTTTTTACTAAAAACTCAAAACATGAAAGTTGTTCATTGGGATGTTTTTGAGCTACTGTGAAAATTTCAGATCAATCGCCTAAGAAATGGATTTTTAAACTGAAAAGGCGTAAACTGTGACATCGATCGATTTTTGAAATCTTTTAAACAACGATCGAAATCTTGTGATACGATAAAGCTATATTTTTGAAAATCCCGTTATACTAAAGTTGAAACAATATCGGTTACATAAAATCAGGGGGTGAGTGCTCTGCAGGGTGCCCTCCTAATTGTGCAATTTGTGCCAAAACGGCTATAACTATCACGCGCGAAAAATCAACAAAACGGCAACTTATATTCTGCCTATCCTCTCGGGTGTATCCGTATGGGTTACTCGAGGCTCGACGGAGCGGTACTGGATATGGCATATTTGGTCACAAGAGACCAACTGCCTACCCTCTCGAGTGTATCCGTATGGGTTACTCGAGGCTCGACGGAGTGGTACTGGGTATGGCGTATCGGCTGCGGCCGCCGGATCACCGGCTAGATGAGATGTTACTTATGAAATTGGCTGAGGCCGCCGGATCACCGGCTAACTGTTACTATTGATATCCGCCGTTATTATTTTGGCCTATCCTCTCGGGTGTATCCGTATGGGTTACTCGAGGCTCGACGGAGCGGTACTGGATATGGCGTATTTGGTCACAAGAGACCAACTGCCTACCCTCTCGAGTGTATCCGTATGGGTTACTCGAGGCTCGACGGAGTGGTACTGGGTATGGCGTATCGGCTGCGGCCGCCGGATCACCGGCTAGATGATATGATACTTATGAAACTGGCTGAGGCCGCCGGATCACCGGCTATATATTGTTGAGATAATGGCGTAACGGGAAATATATTAAAAAGCTTAGATTTTATGAAATTGGCTGCGGCCGCCGGATTGCCGGCTAAAAATTTAAATATCGTTTTGATGATGGCGTATTGGTGAAAACTTTTAAAGCTCAAATTTTTAATTACTTTCTTACGGCATTATTCATGTTTTTAAATCATGTCTTAAATAATTGCCCATGCTTAAGTTTTAAATTATGAAATTTAAATGTGTCTTTAAAGTATGCATTATCTTCGCACATTCTTTTTAAAAAGTGTTTTTATGCATGGCAAAGAGTTTTATCTTAATTACTAAAAATCTAACCCCTTTATTGTCATGTAAGGATTAACTTACTCAGTATTTTATAATACTGATAAAAACCGTTGTTCATTTTTTTTTCTGTTACAGAGTACGAAGCATGATTACTCATTGGGGGATCATTTTGGATACTTAGTTATTTTTTTTACGTGACTTGCATGAACGGGTCTGTTCAACCCGTGGTTTGGCCATGTCGGCCCTATATTTCAATTTCCGCTGCATACACTTTACTTCCGCTGCTATTTTATATATTCTCGCTGCAACTCTGATGTAGTATTTTTAAATTATCTATGAATGGGCTACTTGAATATTTTAAATCCTGAAAAACCATAGCCTTGCATCTCTATAGTAAGCTCGGAGAAACCGTGTCTTGCTAGAGAGGTGTGGCGGTGGCATCCCGGCCTGGGTTATCAAATCCGGGGTGTTACACTTTTATTGAATGAAATATAAAAGAATTGTAAGAGACTAATGGTACAATACTACAATGTTAATATGAAACATAAGAACTACAACTACATAGTATATAACAACAATTTCTTGCATATGCTTCTTTAGCTCCCTCGTGGTACTGTCCAATTTGCAATGATGCACAGACAAATCTGCCAACAATGATTGCGAAAAGAAAATTGAACCTGTCAAGAAAATAGAACATGAAAATTGCGAAAAGAACATAAATAAAAGAAAATTGGTGTCTTTCCACCAAAATTCTTAGAATAAATAGCGCCAATCTGCGAAAAATTTAATTCAAGATATTTACATATATACCAACCAATAAAGCAAACAACTTCGCTCACATCCAAAAAATAGCTAAAGGGGAGTTTCACTACAACAAATGACCACTGAAAATTGAACCGAGGGACTGCAACAAATAAATTACCCTTAGAACATTGCCGTGCAGAATATGAAATTATATAAATGACTGATATTTATAGTGTAATATGAGAGGTTTTTTGGAGGGATACAATTAATGGAAACTAATTAAAAACCATAATATTAGAATTTTCTTAATTAATTTGATGTGTGCGGGAAAAGCAAATTAATAGTACTACTTTTTTAGTAGAGTAAATATAATAGGAAAGATGAATATTATAGAACAAACAATCAATTGAATCCAATTATGATTTATAATCTATATTTATTTCTAACTAGATTTTTGACCCGCGCTTCGCGGGCGGTGTTTTTTCTTTATTTTTTGTCAAACCCATCTGTACTTGAGCATCTATGTTTCTCCATGAACTATAATAAAGCAATCAGTGATATCAGATCTCTTCCATAATCTCAAAACCAAATGTAAGATTCAAAGACAGACGTGCATACTTGTTTCATTGAGGAATCGGGATACACAACATAATAAGATGTCATGAGACATGAATGATGATGCATATTAAAATGTGGATTATAATTCACAATATCATCTTATAAATTATAAGCTAATCAACGGGGAAGAAGATCAAAAGATAATGTGTAAGAGTAAATCTTAAGCAGTAAGAGCTAATTGTTCCCAACAAATAGAATTAGAAACCATGGCCTAAAGGACTAAAGATGCATAGTCTCAAATATTAAAAGATGATTGTAGTGTAAACTTCAGTAAGACTATCGGAAAGCATTAACTATTACAAAGGTTTATGAGTTAATATGTTACTATAAATTACTCTTTTACACCCATTGCATGCAGATATAGATTGTCTGTTGCATTTGAATGAATAGCTTAAAATGATTTTTCAAGTTTTTATTATAAAAATTATATATACAAAATTTAATTATTTCCTCAAAAGGCTCCAGATAATTAAAAAAAAGAAAAAATAAAACTAAAAAAAATAAAAACAAAAATGGAATGGAGGGATTTTTACGAACACATTATATACTCTCTAATTTCCTATACAAAATTCACACATTGAGCAACCTAAATGTAGAAATATATCAAATTCATTGCCATTTGCATCTAGAATTCCTTACAAATCAAAACAAAATTGAACGAAAACCAAAGCGCTTAAACCCCATTCAAGAATCCTTAAATCTTATGCAAAATATAAAATTCTTGATCATTTGTATCATAAAAGGAGAGAATTCAAATAGGAACAGAATGATAGCAGAGAATTGATTCCATAGCATCATTATATCAATATTGTAGTATAAAATTGCTAAAATCACCTGAAATTGCTACAATCACACTGAATGATGTATGAGCAATCAAATTCAAATAGAAATAGAATGATATGAAAGAATTGATTCCATAGTATCATTATATCAATATTGTAGTATAAAAACTACTTATGTGGAGGTGTGATTATGTATGAAACTAGTATATAGTCATCTTGACATTCAATAACAATATGTAATGGCATTTGATTTATTTATTTACTTATGTATTGTAACTGTCAGTATATAAATCACTTTCACAATGACTATCCAATCATATTTGTTGTTATTGAATGAATTCAAACTATCATACTTCATTATATTTATCATTCATCTTAATATGAAGAATGATTTAACTGTGAAAAATGAATCCAAAAATGTATGATTAATAATTGAATATAAAATTAGTGGAGAAAAATAAGTTAAAACAATAAAGAAGTTTCCACTTTTTATACTTACATTTTAGCAAAATTAGCAGTTTTTCAACTATTATGGAATGATTGTCTTCCTCTTTTCCTTAGTAATAATATATAAGTGAATACATTTTTGGTACATTATTAAAAGTATTATGTATGTTATTAATGCTATGCACGTTTCGATGCACAGAATTGCTCTGTTCTATAGTCATATAATTAACACTTCAGGTTTTCTTTTTTTCTTGGCAATATATCAGCAAATGATATCGTAAAATCAACTAATAAATTTTTTGACCTTCTTGAGAAACTAAAAAAATACAAAATTTTGGATTATTTCATAAGAAAAAATTATTTTTTTCAATAATTATTTTTTCTTTATATTATTTTCTTTTATTAAAATTATTTTTATGATAAAAAATATATTTAAAAATTAAACATCATACAAAAAATCACGATTAAATTTTATAACAAATTATAATTTCTTATTAACTATATATATTTTGATAAATTATCTAAAAGATGATCATTATTAATTTTTTATTTTATTATATTTTTTGGTAAATATTGACACCTATGTGTCGTCAAATGTGTGTGTAAGCCTAAACTATACATTTTTTATTTTATTATATTGATTTAGGTTAATATTTTAGTCTTGAATTTTAATATAAATAATATAATATGTATTTGAAAATATTACTTATTCAATTAAGAATTTATAATGTACTGCTTTAACTAAATATGTCATAAATATCAAATATATATTTAATTTATTTTCAATTTATATTTTTATTAAAAAGTATATATGGAAAGATTTTCTCAAGATTTTCTTGTACTAACAAATAAATTTATTATCTAAGTATATAATATTTAAAAGATTAATCACGTGGCATGCAAATGTGTAATTTTTTTGGATGACTGTAAGTTTTTGTATTATTAATCAGCGCCTACGTAAAAACCTAAGGCATAATTACTATATAACCCTTGAAATTATATTTTTTCGCCCGCTGCACACGGGTGTTGAACTTATATGAAGATTATAAAATTAGAAGATAAATTTTTTTGAGTTATTACATAAGGTTCAAAGTCTTTGCTTAAATAGTGGTGAAAATGTTTGGAACAAAAAATTGAGGGAAATAAAGGAGAAAATAGGAGCATGGAAAGAAATTCAAACCCCAAATAGGCGGATATAATATAAAATATTTTTTTCCATCATTGAAAAACTAAATATATAGTTTCGCTTTCATATCTAAAATACTAAGAACAATTGGAAAAAAGATAACCTTTAATAATTCAAAATTCGAATTACTTCAAAACTATGTATGAGTACCACAAATCTTTACGTATAATTTATACTAAAATACTTCTTATATCCTTTTAGAGTACAAATTGGTTATAAAAAATTTGTAATAACAATTTAGTCCGACTTTCATATACGTTCTTATTTTATATCGGAATAGTTAACAATGAAGGATATTATGTTTAATAATTAAACTATGATGTGTTATTTTTTCATTTTCTTTATTTTTTCTTAAAAGAATGATGTAGAATTTTTTTAGAATAATATGATTTTTTTTAGGTGATGAATTAATTTATATTAATCAATTTTTTAGAATCAATGAACTGATTACACCATAAATAAAGTTTTTCAAATTTATTTAGAAATAATGAATTGACGTAAAAAAAATAATATAGTCCGAACAAACTAAAAAATATTTAGAATTTATATATTTAGGTATGTATGGATAATTAAATATATTAAAATACTAATAATATTATATGTTTGTTAATAATACTTAGTTTTCCTTTATATTATTTTGTTTATCAAACTTATATTTATGAGACTAAGTTTCAAAATTAGATCCGATATAAAAAATTCATGACTAAAATTTGATTTAATTTTTTATAATTGATTAAAATTTATAAATTTAATTATTTCATATATATTTAAATGAAATATTTATATCAAAAATATATTATTTAATTAATAATGTTCTTAATCTATAATTTTAATTTCGTTAAATTCCTTATATTTATATAAGATTATATTTTAATTAGCTACACATTTTAAAACTATTTAAATTTATTTAATAATATTATAATATGTCAATCTTTATTAAATATTATTATATATACAATCAAATAATTTATATTATATAGTTTTATATTTCTTAATATTTGAAATGATAAGTATACTTACTATAATTAAAAAAAACACATACTTACATTTTCCTTTATATTTTTTAGTTTATCAAAAATGTATTTGTGAGATTAAATTTTGAAAATTAAGCCTTGTATAAAATTTCATTAAATTTTTATAGTTCACTAAATTTTTTTAAATTTGATTATTCAATGTATTTTAATGAAGTATTTTTTATTTAAAATACGGTTATTATATTCCTTATGTTGATATAGAATTATACTTGTAGACATAAATTGAGCCTAAATTAAATTTATTTAATAATATTATAATAATATTTGTTAAAATATATATACAAACAAATAATTTATATTATATAGTTTTAATCAAAATACTAGATTTTTTCGCCCGCTACGTACGGGCGTTGAACTAATATAATGATATAAAATGTGAATATAGCTTTTTTTTTAAATTACATAAGATTCAAAGTCTTTTACTTAAATAGTTTTTGAATGCATGTAACCAAAATTAAAAGGAAAACATACAATCAGGTGGACATAATATAAAATAAATTATTTTTACTGTTAGAAAACTAAATATATAGGATTTGCTTTCATATCTAAAATTATGAGAGCAAGTGGAAAATAAATACCCTTTAACTATTCAAAATTAGAAAAAAAATATATTTTTGCATTATTAAGGCTGTCTGGTATTTATGTAGAATGAGTTATTATATTAAAGTGCAGTAAATAGTTGATGTGATGTTTGTTTGAAGGAGTAAAAATTTTCTAAATAAGAAAATGTGATAATTGTAGTGGGACGGAGCAAATAAGAAATGAGAGATTTGAAATGGGATTGAGGGAGTATTATTTTACTCCCTAATATGTTGTACATTTTGATTATTATCCCTAAAGTTTTTAATTATTTATACTTTTTTATTATCTTTTTATCGTTTAAAACTTATATTTTGTTAAGTAATGTACTTTAAATTTTTATTATAATTAGTTTTTATGGACTTATCTTTAATTTTATAAAATAAATTTTAATTATAATTACGCTTTAATTATATGTTAATTGTTAAAATAGTACTTTAGTCCATAACATGTTATCCAATTTTTTCTTTTCCTTATTGATTATGAAAAAAGTTTGGTAGTTAATATTTTCGTTTAATTTAATTAAATTTTTGTTATTTTTTAATTCATTATTATTATAACCCCTAAATTAAATTTATACTCCGATACTAAATTTTTTAGGGGTGTGTTTTTTAGCATATTTTTTTTATCATTATAAACTATGTTTTTCTATCTGGATAATGATATTTATTGTTTGAGAAATTCTAATAAAATAAAATTAAAAAAAATAAAAAATATGAAAAATAATGAAATTGAAAAAAAATCAAATAAAATAAAATAAGAATCTAAATATAATTAATAAAGAAATTACTTTCTAAAATTAAAGATATTACAATAAATATATTTTAATTTATCACTCATTATATGTTATTTTATTTTATTAAACAGTATTATAATCTAGTTTTATTAGTTAATTATATTTTTTGTATTTAAGTTAAAGAAAAATTAATTATTAAATACATTATTTCAAATTTTGTGCTAGTGGGAAACTTTTCAAATGTGACTGGGTGGAATGAGGTTATTTTCAAATTTTTAGGACAAAAATGAGATATTTTTAGAATTGATGACGTCGAATTTAATATTTTAAAAGGTAGAAGGGTAGAATTTTAAAACTAGATAAAAATTTAGGTGTATTTTTTGTAGAAAAAGATAAGGGTACAAATGACCAAGTTGTTAAGTTTAGGGTTATATTTTGGGAATATGTCAAATAATAATTAGCTAGTACTATATATTTATATTTAACTGTTTACTTTAGGCTATTTTTTGTAAAAAATAAAATGGTAAATGATATTTGATTGAATTCCCATGTTTTGTACCATGTTTGGACATGCAACATGATCACTTAATATTATAGCTTTTTTTGATATAAATATTGCTACAACCCAAACTATTTATTATTACCACAAATCTTTACGTATTGTTTATAGTAAAATACTTCTAATACTCTTTTATTATACTCCGAATTTTATATACATTTTTACTTTATATTGAAATAGATTGGGATTACTGGATAAAAATACATTTTTTTTATGTTGAAATAGATAAAGATTACCGGATTAATGATATTATGTCTAATAATTAAATTATGATGTGTTTTAGTTTTTTTTTCTTTTCTTTCTTTTATTCTTTAAAAAGAACAAAAAATTATGTAGAATTTGTTTAGAATGGTATAAAATTTTTAGGTGATTAGTCATTTTATATTAATCAATATTTTTAGAATTAATTTAATATTTACATCATATTTTTAATGAAATATTTTATTTAAAATATGGTTATTATATTCCTTATATTGATATAGATGTAACACCCCAGATTTTTTTTTTTATCAACGTCCAAGGGAATAAAAATTTATTCCGATCAATGTTGAAATATTTCCGAGAAGAAGAAAATAATTTATCACAATAAATTATTGCTCGGATATGAAACGCCGATAGATTTAAATTCAAAATGGAATAAAAGAGGGAAAGGAAGCCCGAAGACATTCCATGAATTGAGTAAAAATAATTGGAATTAAATTCAAGAAGGAAAAGAATTTTAATTCAAAGAACCCGTGAAGTCGAAAGAAATTCAAGGATACAAGTTATTACACGGGAATCAAAAGATGACGAATTGAAAGCCGACGAAACCAAGACCGACGGATTTAAGATTTTAACATGAAGTTCATTTGAGTCGAGATAAACTTAAGATAAGAATTTATGACCCGAGAATGACCCGAAAAATCGAGCCCGAAAATGTAGGAAGATAGAAGTCCGAAAGAGAGGAGGAAAAGCACGACGGATCGCACGACCCCGCCCGGACCGAAGTCCAGGCGCGTTTGGCGCGCTGTCCGCGCGGGAATTGGGGGATTCCCGCGCCAACCCCGCGTGGGTCGAAAAGTCGCGACAACGCGTTCGGTGGCGCGCACCCGGCGCGGCTTTTGGCCGATTCGCGCGCCAACCCCGCGTGGGAGGCCTGACAGCAACCTTTGTCGCGTTTTGGCGACTTTCTTGCCATATTCCTTGACCCCAAGTGAGGAATCTCGATCTATCACGGGAGGGAACATCTTTGGACGTTATGTAATCAATCATATCTCCATTTTCAGCCATTCTAATCAATCATTCACTCCCAAACTCTCCAAAAACTCTCTCTAAGCCAAACACCTTCCGGCGAACTTCCGGCGAACTTTCCGGCAACCAAATCCTACCAAGGTAGTGAGGAGATCAAGGATTTGCAAGCATTGGATTGTTGGTAAGGTGTCAATCAAGTTTCCTTATTGCTTTAAGATCATAATCAACCTTCTAACTTACGGATCTTTACTTGCAAACACGTTCGTATGCCAAAGGAGAAGAAGAACGTGTTGCGTAGATTCGTTCGTGGCGATTTTGGACAAATCGATCAACCTTAGAACGTTCAAGGAACTCACTCTCTGTAAGTTGATAACTTACATATCAATACGGGTGGTTTGAAGACATCCGAAACATTGAATCTTAAACGAAACGTTAAAATCGAACCTAAAAAACCCCAATCTACATATTTTCTGAAATCCGAACAAAACTCTTACTTCGAGCGTTCAAACCTGAAAACTCAAAACTAAGATTTTGATCCTAAGATCTTAAGCTATGTTGTGTAAAAATTTAAGAATTTTTCATCAAGTTTTGATACCCCAAATCAAGTCGGACATATTCTGCGTTTTTAAGAACTTTCAAAATTTTTCAGATTTCAAAACCGAACTTGATGAACTTATTTCTATCATTTCTAGTCCGAACCAATCTTCATGATCTAAACAAAAGTTATAGATCTATGAGTCTTGAATACCTCTGTAAAATTTCATGCATTTTCATCAAGTTTTGAAACCCCAAATCGAATCGGACATATTCTGCGTTTTAAAGAACTTTCAAAGGTTCACAGATTTCCTAACCGAACTTGATGAGCATATTTCTATCATTTCTAGTCCGATTCAATCTTTGAGTTCTAAACAAAAGTTGCATATAATCATGTCTAGTATGTGCCTATAAAATTTCAGAATTTTTGAAGCTCATTTGATATGTTAAAAAGTCAAATCTTTGAGATGTGTCAAACCTGAATCCTGACAGCATACTATTTGAGTAGAAAACTTGATTTTTGACATGCTTCCCATCGTTTTTACTAAAAACTCAAAACATGAAAGTTGTTCATTGGGATGTTTTTGAGCTACTGTGAAAATTTCAGATCAATCGCCTAAGAAATGGATTTTTAAACTGAAAAGGCGTAAACTGTGACATCGATCGATTTTTGAAATCTTTTAAACAACGATCGAAATCTTGTGATACGATAAAGCTATATTTTTGAAAATCCCGTTATACTAAAGTTGAAACAATATCGGTTACATAAAATCAGGGGGTGAGTGCTCTGCAGGGTGCCCTCCTAATTGTGCAATTTGTGCCAAAACGGCTATGACTATCACGCGCGAAAAATCAACAAAACGGCAACTTATATTCTGCCTATCCTCTCGGGTGTATCCGTATGGGTTACTCGAGGCTCGACGGAGCGGTACTGGATATGGCATATTTGGTCACAAGAGACCAACTGCCTACCCTCTCGAGTGTATCCGTATGGGTTACTCGAGGCTCGACGGAGTGGTACTGGGTATGGCGTATCGGCTGCGGCCGCCGGATCACCGGCTAGATGAGATGTTACTTATGAAATTGGCTGAGGCCGCCGGATCACCGGCTAACTGTTACTATTGATATCTGCCGTTATTATTATGGCCTATCCTCTCGAGTGTATCCGTATGGGTTACTCGAGGCTCGACGGAGCGGTACTGGATATGGCGTATTTGGTCACAAGAGACCAACTGCCTACCCTCTCGAGTGTATCCGTATGGGTTACTCGAGGCTCGACGGAGTGGTACTGGGTATGGCGTATCGGCTGCGGCCGCCGGATCACCGGCTAGATGATATGTTACTTATGAAATTGGCTGAGGCCGCCGGATCACCGGCTATATATTGTTGAGATGATGGCGTAACGGGAAATAAATTAAAAAGCTCAGATTTTACGAAATTGGCTGCGGCCGCCGGATTGCCGGCTAAATTAAAAATTGTTTTGATGGTAGCGTATCGGTGAAAATTTTTAAAGCTCAAATTTTTAATTACTTTCTTACGGCATTATTCACGTTTTTAAAACATGTCTTAAATAATTGCCCATGCTTAAGTTTTAAATTATGAAATTTAAATGTGTCTTTAAAGTATGCATTATCTTCGCATTCTTTTTAAAAAATGTTTTTATGCATGGCAAAAAGATTTATCTTAATTACTAAAAATCTAACCCCTTTATTGTCATGTAAGGATTAACTTACTCAGTATTTTATAATACTGATAAAAACCGTTGTTCAATTTTTTTTTATGTTACAGAGTACGAAGCATGATCATTCATTGGGGGATCATTTGGACACTTAATTATTTATTTTACATGACTTGCATGAACGGGTCTGTTTAACCCGTGGTTTGGCCATGTCGGCCCTATATTTCAAATTCCGCTGCATATACTTTACTTCCGCTGCTATTTTATATATTCTCGCTGCAACTCTGATGTAGTATTTTTAAATTATCTATGAATGGGCTATTTGAATATTTTAAATCCTGAAAAACCATAGCCTTACATCTCTTTAGTGAGCTCGGAGAAACCGTGTCTTGCTAAGGAGGTGTGGCGGTGGCATCCCGGCCTGGGTTATCAAATCCGGGGTGTTACAGAGTGGTATCAGAGCACGGATTATTTTAAAGCTATTTATTTTAAAGAATATATCTGATACCAGAGTGGTATCAGAGCCCGGACTATTTTAAAGCTATTTATTTTAAAGAAAATATCTGATACCAGAGTGGTATCAGAGCCCAGACTATTTTAAAACTACTATTTTAAAGAGTTCGGAATATTTTTAAAACTATTATTTTCAAGTATTATTATTTTTAAAGTTATCATTTCTAAACTAGTAATATATTTTAAAGATCCCAATTATTATTTTGAAGTTAAAGCCCAAAATTTTAGCCCAAAATTTTTTTTTTTAGAAGCCCAAATAATTTATTTCTTTCAGCCCAATATAGCGGCCCAAACTTTTTTTTTCCTTATTTTAACATATCCATGGAATAAATTTACTTTTAAAACCCATGGATAAATAAATATATGCATAAAATTTTTTTTCGGGGGGGATCATCACTACATGTGCATATTGCATTTCTATACCTTAGAGAACCTAGAAGCGTTATGTTGTAACCTAGATCTTTTCCTTGCGCTAGATGGCTAACCAAGACATGATGAACTTAATGATCAAAATGATGAACGCTCACTTTGATTCCCAACAAACCATACAACAAATGGAACATCGTATGGCCCAATTGGAGGCAAATCTGCACCATATGGGAAACTTAAGAGAGGCGGACCACCACCGCATAAACCAGCTCGAAGACCAAATCCAAACCCTTACTACACAAAATCTATGTTTAAAAGAGCTTGTTGATGCTCATGGGGATGACTTGAACCGCATTTTCGATGACCTACTACCGTCAAGTCCAGTGGAGGAAGATCCGGAAGAGGATCCTACCACTGTGCCGGAGGACGCCTAGAAACGATAGGAGGATCCTATTTTGGTATATCCTATCACTTGTACTAGAAATTCCTTTTAAGGAAATAAAATGCAAGATTTATCTATTTAGATAAATTTAAATCCGAAATTATAAAAACATAAAAACACACGATGCATCAACTATGCAGTACAAACAGAGATATGCACAGAATCAGAATAACGTCACAGTACAACATCCTAAAAGAAATACCAAACCAAGTCTAACTGAAAACACAAATGGAAAATACTAAAACAACCGCTGCTAACACGAGTCTAGAGAAAGCATAAACGGGAAACATAAAGTCACTGATCAGGAGGAGGGAACCGGCGACGCATGTAGTCATCCATCTGACGCATGTAGGCGTACATGTCCGTCAAGGTGGCCTGCTGCTCCGCCTGTCTCACAGTGAGCGTGTCCATACGATCCTGATACAGATCCATCCTAGCATCTAAGGCGTCAAAGCGATCCTGATAATGATCCATCCTAACACCCAAAGCGTCATAGCGAGCCTGCCCAGCTGCAAACCCGGCATCCATACTGATGCGCATCTCCTGCATCATCTGGAGCATCTGCGTCATGTCCTGACCCCGCGGTGGAACCACACCCTGCTGTGGAACCACAGGAGGAGGGAGTGGTCGCTCGGGAGGAACAACTAAGATCAAACCACCATCCTCAGGATGCGGGTGCAGTATAGCCCGAGGCGCTCCACGACGCAAGGTGCTGCGCCGGGCGGCATAAGACGGAACACGGTAGTGCTCACCTGGAGCTAAGGGATAGGGGTCCGTCTCGGGAGACGTGCGGATCCCCTGGGCAGCGCATAAGCCACAAATGAGGTGTGCGTGAGTGATCACCCTACTCCCTCGCCCCCGTCGTAACCCCCTCAGGTTGTCCGCAATGCAAGCGCCCACATTTACCCGGCCGCCCCGCGCGATAAAGCAGATAGTCTCAAAGACGTGATCTATGACGATATGACTACGGGTGATCGGCCGGATGCGTCCTAACCAAAGCTGGGCAAGTACACGCCAATGGGCATCCAAAGATGTCAGTCGCAACTCGTGGGGTTCCCCAGTCCGCGGGGGTACCTCGGTACACAAGACACCCCAGGCAGGGGCATAAACCCGACCCTCTGGCTGCGGACGGAACACGCCATCATCTGGAAGGCCGAAATAGGTGTTAATCGCCCGAGCACTGAAGTCTAAGTAGCGACCACGAACCCAGACTCGAGAGAGGTCGTCGTCTACCCCAAGACCACTGATGTTGGCGATAACCTCCATGGCTAGATAGCCGGAGGCAACGCCCTCGGGAGGATGTGCAAGACCGGTCCACTGGAGATGCCCCAACACGGCACTGATCCGGTCATCGCCCATATGATCGGGATACAAGCCTCGCTCGGGAACGTAAGCCCTCTTTCGACGAAGCTCGTCGAAATAGAAGTCCTGGGAGGCCATCGTATGGAAACGGAATCGATCATGCCGACGAGGACGTACCTCGTAAGGGAGGCCCCTGAGCCTCGGCTCTCGCTCCTCGTCCTCCTCGGACTCACTGTCGTCATCGCCGCCGCTATCATCACTATCCGGCATCCCCGGAGCGGCAGTGCTAGGGCCAGCAGTATCAAGTCGAGAAGCCCGTCTCTTGGCCCCCGGAAGGACCATAAGGAACGCCAAGATGAACCACAGAAAAAGAAACATCCTGCGAACACCCAATATCAAGGGTAAGACTAATTTTCAACACATCAATTCACAAGCAAAAATACATAAAGACATCATAAAAATGAAGTTCCAACGGGGAAAATCTAGGAGGAATTTAGACCCAATAGTTTGCCAATACATATTGGGAGAGAATCAAACCAAGGAACGTGCCCAAACAAATTCAAAAACCCATTGTGGCATTCTGTCGAACACCTTGTGTGCGCAATATATTAAGTTCAAAAATATGTTGTAAACACATGGCAACTAACCACGAAACCAAACAATTGCTTGAACAACAAATCATAATCACAAGTGTCAACAAACAACACCAACGAAACCACTTTTACACCAATAACACCAACAAAATCGAAAATTTCATAGTTCCCCTAAAGATCCAAGTTCTAGCAAGAAATTCCACAACTTAAGCACATATATACATACCAATACTTCCTAAACAATAGAAATGGCACCAAAGTACTACATACAACCATTAATTCGCGAGAATTAAGCCGAAAATGTCAAAACCCCAAATTACATGCCAAAACCCTAATTCCACAATTCAACCAAATTCTAACAAATCAAGGCATAAAACTAGAAATTGACAAGTGAAAATAGAAGATACATACCTTACAAAGAGAAATCGAAGTCGGGACTAGGAGAATCCGAGCACGAGGGGACGAATTTGAGAGGAAGTTGGGAAGAATTTCGGAAGGGAAAAGGGGCAAATGGCTCGCGCCCCGCGCGAGCCCTATTTACTGCCCCTGGGGGCGCCGCGCGGACCCGGCGCGGTAAACCCCCAAACCCCGCGCGGACCCCGCGCGGGTCAAAAATAAAAAAAAAAAAAATGATTTATTTACTCCTCCTCTGCTCTACAAAATACGTGTGCACGATCCGACCCATGTACTCCAACCGGAAGGAATTAAATTGGATGATGACTTGAGCTATGAGGAAATTCCGGTACAATTACTCGATGTTAAGGAGAGAGTATCAAGGAACAAAACTGTAAGGATGGTCAAGGTCTTGTGGTCCAACCACGAAATGGAGACGGCAACCTGGGAATTGGAAGCCAACATGCGACAACGTTACCCTACCCTCTTCCAAAACGACCGGACCACAGTTATGGGAACATAACTGTATTCTTAAGGGGGGGAGGCTGTAACACCCGAGGAAAACCAAATTCAAATTATTTTGAACTACGTAATGACTTGATCCCTTCACAGGGTACGTAGGCAACTTGGAAATTTCAATTCTGGGTTCAGTCAAACAATAATCAAACAATAATCAAACAATAATCAAACAACAAACGAAGATCAACAATCAAACAATAATCAAACAATAATCAAACAACAAACGACGATCAACAATCGAACAATAATTCAATAACACAATATCGCAATAGTAAACAAAAAGGACCATAACTCTTCGCGCGAGAAAAGCCGAAGCACAACTTCGAGGACGAAGTTGATTCTTAAGGGGGGAAGAGTGTAACACCCCAGATTTTTTTTTTATCAACGTCCAAGGGAATAAAAATTTATTCCGATCAATGTTGAAATATTTCCGAGAAGAAGAAAATAATTTATCACAATAAATTATTGCTCGGATATGAAACGCCGATAGATTTAAATTCAAAATGGAATAAAAGAGGGAAAGGAAACCCGAAGACATTCCATGAATTGAGTAAAAATAATTGGAATTAAATTTAAGAAGGAAAAGAATTTTAATTCCAAGAACCCGTGAAGTCGAAAGAAATTTAATGATACAAGTTATTACACGGGAATCAAAAGACGACGAATTGAAAGCCGACGAAACCGAGACCGACGGATTTAAGATTTTAACATGAAGTTCATTTGAGTCGAGATAAACTTAAGATAAGAATTTATGACCCGAGAATGACCCGAAAAATCGAGCCCGAAAACGTAAGAGGATAGAAGTCCGAAAGAAAGGAGGAAAAGCACGACGGATCGCACGACCCCGCCCGGACCGAAGTCCAGGCGAGAGTGGCGCGCACCCGGCGCGGGGTTTAGCCAAAAGGCGCGCCAACCCCGCGCCATCGCCGCGGCGACGTTTGTCGCGTTTTGGGTGGCGCGCACCCGGCGCGGACTTTGGCCGATTCGCGCGCCAACCCCGCGCCAACGTCCTGACAGCAGCCATTGTCGCGTTTTGGCGACTTTCTTGCCATATTCCTTGACCCCAACGTGAGAATCTTGCTTGGTCACGGGGGAGGCATCTTTTGGACGTCATTGGACGTCCATAACACTCCATTTTCAGTCATCAAACACCCCAAGCTCCTCCCAAACTCTCCAAAAACTCTCCCTAAGCCAAACACCTTCCGGTGAACTTCCGGCGAACTTTCCGGCAAGCAAATCCTACCAAAGTAGTGTGGAGATCAAGGATTTGCAGACATTGGATTGTTGGTAAGGTGTCAATCAAGTTTCCTTATTGTTCTAAGATCATAATCAACCTTCTAACTTACGGATCTTTACTTGCAAACACGTTCGTAGCCAAAGGAGAAGAAGAACGTGTTGCGTAGATTCGTTCGTGGCGATTTTGGACAAATCGATCAACCTTAGAACGTTCAAGGAACTCACTCTCTGTAAGTTGATAACTTACATATCAATACGGGTGGTTTGAAGACATCCGAAACATTGAATCTTAAACGAAACGTTAAAATCGAACCTAAAAAAACCCCAATCTACATATTTTCTGAAATCCGAACAAAACTCTTACTTCGAGTGTTCAAACCTGAAAACTCAAAACTAAGATTTTGATCCTAAGATCTTAAGCTATGTTGTGTAAAAATTTCAGAATTTTTCATCAAGTTTTGATACCCCAAATCAAGTCGGACATATTCTGCGTTTTTAAGAACTTTCAAAATTTTTCAGATTTCAAAACCGAACTTGATGAACTTATTTCTATCATTTCTAGTCCGAACCAATCTTCATGATCTAAACAAAAGTTATAGATCTATGAGTCTTGAATACCTCTGTAAAATTTCATGCATTTTCATCAAGTTTTGAAACCCCAAATCGAATCGGACATATTCTGCGTTTTAAAGAACTTTCAAAGGTTCACAGATTTCCTAACCGAACTTGATGAGCATATTTCTATCATTTCTAGTCCGATTCAATCTTTGAGTTCTAAACAAAAGTTGCATATAATCATGTCTAGTATGTGCCTATAAAATTTCAGAATTTTTGAAGCTCATTTGATATGTTAAAAAGTCAAATCTTTGAGATGTGTCAAACCTGAATCCTGACAGCATACTATTTGAGTAGAAAACTTGATTTTTGACATGCTTCCCATCGTTTTTACTAAAAACTCAAAACATGAAAGTTGTTCATTGGGATGTTTTTGAGCTACTGTGAAAATTTCAGATCAATCGCCTAAGAAATGGATTTTTAAACTGAAAAGGCGTAAACTGTGACATCGATCGATTTTTGAAATCTTTTAAACAACGATCGAAATCTTGTGATACGATAAAGCTATATTTTTGAAAATCCCGTTATACTAAAGTTGAAACAATATCGGTTACATAAAATCAGGGGGTGAGTGCTCTGCAGGGTGCCCTCCTAATTGTGCAATTTGTGCCAAAACGGCTATGACTATCACGCGCGAAAAATCAACAAAACGGCAACTTATATTCTGCCTATCCTCTCGGGTGTATCCGTATGGGTTACTCGAGGCTCGACGGAGCGGTACTGGATATGGCATATTTGGTCACAAGAGACCAACTGCCTACCCTCTCGAGTGTATCCGTATGGGTTACTCGAGGCTCGACGGAGTGGTACTGGGTATGGCGTATCGGCTGCGGCCGCCGGATCACCGGCTAGATGAGATGTTACTTATGAAATTGGCTGAGGCCGCCGGATCACCGGCTAACTGTTACTATTGATATCTGCCGTTATTATTATGGCCTATCCTCTCGAGTGTATCCGTATGGGTTACTCGAGGCTCGACGGAGCGGTACTGGATATGGCGTATTTGGTCACAAGAGACCAACTGCCTACCCTCTCGAGTGTATCCGTATGGGTTACTCGAGGCTCGACGGAGTGGTACTGGGTATGGCGTATCGGCTGCGGCCGCCGGATCACCGGCTAGATGATATGTTACTTATGAAATTGGCTGAGGCCGCCGGATCACCGGCTATATATTGTTGAGATGATGGCGTAACGGGAAATAAATTAAAAAGCTCAGATTTTACGAAATTGGCTGCGGCCGCCGGATTGCCGGCTAAATTAAAAATTGTTTTGATGGTAGCGTATCGGTGAAAATTTTTAAAGCTCAAATTTTTAATTACTTTCTTACGGCATTATTCACGTTTTTAAAACATGTCTTAAATAATTGCCCATGCTTAAGTTTTAAATTATGAAATTTAAATGTGTCTTTAAAGTATGCATTATCTTCGCATTCTTTTTAAAAAATGTTTTTATGCATGGCAAAAAGATTTATCTTAATTACTAAAAATCTAACCCCTTTATTGTCATGTAAGGATTAACTTACTCAGTATTTTATAATACTGATAAAAACCGTTGTTCAATTTTTTTTTCTGTTACAGAGTACGAAGCATGATCATTCATTGGGGGATCATTTGGACACTTAATTTGTAACACCCCGGATTTGATAACCCAGGCCGGGATGCCACCGCCACACCTCTCTAGCAAGACACGGTTTCTCCGAGCTTACTATAGAGATGTAAGGCTATGGTTTTTCAGGATTTAAAATATTCAAGTAGCCCATTCATAGATAATTTAAAAATACTACATCAGAGTTGCAGCGATAATAGATAAAATAGCAGCGGAAGTAAAGTGTTTGCAGCGGAATTTGAAATATAGGGCCGACATGGCCAAACCACGGGTTGAACAGACCCGTTCATGCAAGTCACGTAAAGTAAATAACTAAGTATCCCAAATGATCCCCCAATGAGTGATCATGCTTCGTACTCTGTAACAGAAAAAAATGAACAACGGGTTTTATCAGTATTATAAAATACTGAGTAAGTTAATCCTTACATGACAATCAAGGGGTTAGATTTTTAGTAATTAAGATGAAACTCTTTGCCATGCATAAAAACATTTTAAAAAGAATGCGAAGATAATGCATACTTTAAAGACACATTTAAATTTCGTAATTTAAAACTTAAGCATGGGCAATTATTTAAGACATGATTTAAAAACATGAATAATGCCGTAAGAAAGTAATTAAAAATTTGAGCTTTAAAAATTTTCACCGATACGCTACCATCAAAACGATATTTAAATTTAGCCGGCAATCCGGCGGCCGCAGCCAATTTCGTAAAATCTCAGCTTTTTAATTTATTTCCCGTTACGCCATTATCTCAACAATATATAGCCGGTGATCCGGCGGCCTCAGCCAATTTCATAAGTAACATCTCATCTAGCCGGTGATCCGGCGGCCGCAGCCGATACGCCATACCCAGTACCACTCCGTCGAGCCTCGAGTAACCCATACGGATACACTCGAGAGGGTAGGCAGTTGGTCTCTTGTGACCAAATACGCCATATCCAGTACCGCCCCGTCGAGCCTCGAGTAACCCATACGGATACACTCGAGAGGATAGGCCAAAATAATAACGGCAGATATCAATAGTAACAGTTAGCCGGTGATCCGGCGGCCTCAGCCAATTTCATAAGTAACATCTCATCTAGCCGGTGATCCGGCGGCCGCAGCCTATACGCCATACCCAGTACCACTCCGTCGAGCCTCGAGTAACCCATACGGATACACTCGAGAGGGTAGGCAGTTGGTCTCTTGTGACCAAATATGCCATATCCAGTACCGCTCCGTCGAGCCTCAAGTAACCCATACGGATACACTCGAGAGGATAGGCAAAATATAAGTTGCCGTTTTGTTGATTTTTCGCGCGTGATAGTCATAGCCGTTTTGGCACAAATTGCACAATTAGGAGGGCACCCTGCAGAGCACTCACCCCCTAAATTTTATGTAACCGATATTGTTTCAACTTTAGTATAACGGGATTTTCAAAAATATAGCTTTATCGTATCACAAGATTTCGATCGTTGTTTAAAAGATTTCAAAAATCGATCGATGTCACAGTTTACGCCTTTTCAGTTTAAAAATCCGCCTTTTAGGCGATTGATCTGAAATTTTCACAGTAGCTCAAAAACATCTCAATGAATAACTTTCATGTTTTGAGTTTTTAGTAAAAACGATGGGAAGCATGTCAAAAATCAAGTTTTCTACTCAAATAGTATGCTGTCAGGATTCAGGTTTGACACATCTCAAAGATTTGACTTTTTAACATATCAAATGAGCTTCAAAAATTCTGAAATTTTATATGCACATACTAGACATGATTATATGCAACTTTTGTTTAGAACTCAAAGATTGAATCGGACTAGAAATGATAGAAATATGCTCATCAAGTTCGGTTAAGAAATCTGTGAACCTTTGGAAATTCTTTAAAACGCAGAATATGTCCGATTCGATTTGGGGTTTCAAAACTTGATGAAAATGCATGAAATTTTACAGAGGTATTCAAGACTCATAGATCTATAACTTTTGTTTAGATCATGAAGATTGGTTCGGACTAGAAATGATAGAAATAAGTTCATCAAGTTCGGTTAAGAAATCTGAAATTTTTGAAAGTTCTTAAAAACGCAGAATATGTCCGGCTTGATTTGGGGTATCAAAACTTGATGAAAAATTCTGAAATTTTTACACAACATAGCTGAAGATCTTAGGATCAAAATCTTAGTTTTGAGTTTTCAGGTTTGAACGCTCGAAGTAAGAGTTTTGTTCGGATTTCAGAAAATACGTAGATTGGGGTTTTTAGGTTCGATTTTAACGTTTCGTTTAAGATTCAATGTTTCGGATGTCTTCAAACCACCCGTATTGATATGTAAGTTATCAACTTACAGTGAGTGAGTTCCTTGGACGTTCTAAGGTTGATCGATTTGTCCAAAATCGCCACGAACGAATCTACGCAACACGTTCTTCTTCTCCTTTGGCTACGAACGTGTTTGCAAGTAAAGATCCGTAAGTTAGAAGGTTGATTATGATCTTAAAGCAATAAGGAAACTTGATTGACACCTTACCAACAACCCAATGTCTGCAAATCCTTGATCTCTTCACTACCTTGATAGGATTTGGTCGCCGGAAAGTTCACCGGAAGTTCGCCGGAAGGTGTTTGGCTTAGGGAGAGTTTTTGGAGAGTTTGGGAGTGAATGATTGATTAGAATGGCTGCAAATGGAGGTAGGATTGATTACATAACGTCCAAAGATGTTCCCTCCCGTGATAGATCGAGATTCCTCACTTGGGGTCAAGGAATATGGCAAGAAAGTCGCCAAAACGCGACAAAGGTTGCTGTCAGGCCTCCCACGCGGGGTTGGCGCGCGAATCGGCCAAAAGCCGCGCCGGGTGCGCGCCACCGAACGCGTTGTCGCGACTTTTCGACCCACGCGGGGTTGGCGCGGGAATCCCCCAATTCCCGCGCGGACAGCGCGCCAAACACGCCTGGACTTCGGTCCGGGCGGGGTCGTGCGATCCGTCGTGCTTTTCCTCCTCTCTTTCGGACTTCTATCCTCTTACGTTTTCGGGCTCGATTTTTCGGGTCATTCTCGGGTCATAAATTCTTATCTTAAGTTTATCTTGACTCAAATGAACTTCATGTTAAAATCTTAAATCCGTCGGTCTCGGTTTCGTCGGCTTCTAATCCGTCGTCTTTTTATTCCCGTGTAATTCGACTTCACGGGTTCTTGGAATTAAAATTCTTTTCCTTTATAAACTTAACTCCAATTATTTTTACTCAATTCATGGAATGTCTTCGGGCTTCCTTTCCCTCTTTTATTCCATTTTGAATTTAAATCTATCGGCGTTTTATTTCCGAGCAATAATTTATTGTGATAAATTATTTTCTTCTTCTCGGAAATGTTTCAACATTGATCGGAATAAATTTTTATTCCCTTGGACGTTGATAAAAAATCTGGGGTGTTACATAATTATTTATTTTACATGACTTGCATGAACGGGTCTGTTTAACCCGTGGTTTGGCCATGTCGGCCCTATATTTCAAATTCCGCTGCATATACTTTACTTCCGCTGCTATTTTATATATTCTCGCTGCAACTCTGATGTAGTATTTTTAAATTATCTATGAATGGGCTATTTGAATATTTTAAATCCTGAAAAACCATAGCCTTACATCTCTTTAGTGAGCTCGGAGAAACCGTGTCTTGCTAAGGAGGTGTGGCGGTGGCATCCCGGCCTGGGTTATCAAATCCGGGGTGTTACAATAGAATTATATTTTTTTTAGACATAAATTTTTAACCTAATTAAATTTATTTAATAATATTATAATATTAATATTTTTTAAATATTATGTATTATCTATACAATCAAATAATTTATATATATAGTTGTAATCAATTATATCTTTTTAAAATACTTATGAAGATTTTTTCAAGATTTTGTTATATTAATTGATAGATTTATTTTCTAAATATAGATATTGATAATGTGTCTGATGACATGGCATTACTCAGCAATTACTCAGCAACTATCAGTCTGCCTACGTGTATTAATAAGAATCGTTGATTTAAAAATAAGTATATAATGACTGATTAAACCCTTAAAATTAAGAAGGATGAATTAAAATTAATAAGGACAAAGAGTCTGCACATGCCAAAAAGTATTCAGGATTTATTATATAGATATATTTTAAGTGTCATAAATTTTTTCATATCTTTTTAAAATATATATGGAGATTTTCTCAAGATTTTATGATATTAATAGTTAGATTTATTTTCTAAATATAGATATTGATGACGTGGAATGTGAGTTGGAATTAGTCAGCGATTAATCAGCGATGATGTGGATTAATTATAGCCATTGATTATAAAATGGTGGTATAATTACTAATAAAGCCCTAAAGATTAAAAAGAATCAGTTATATTTAATAAGGACAATACAGTCTGCACATGCCAAAAAGTATTCAGAATTTATTATCTATCTATATAATAAATCCTGAATACTTTTTGGCATTTGCAGACTGTATTGCCCTTATTAAATATACTTCATCCTTTTAATTTTAAGGATTATACTGTAATTATGCCTTAGGTTTCCACGTAAATGCTGATTAATCATCCAGAAACGTACAATCATCCAAATTAATTACACGTCAGCGCTGAATCATCCTACTTGCCAAGTCATCAATCTTTTAAATCTTATATTTAGGTAATAAATCTATTTATTAGTATAAGAAAATCTTGAAAAAATCTTTTCTTATATTTTAAAAAGATGGGATAATAAGTAAAATAGGCCACTAGAAGGAGGCTTTTCTAATTTTGGGCCATGAAAAGTTGATTTAGGTATTTGGACCACGAGAAGGAATTCGGGCCCCTTTATAGACCAAATGGCCGGAATAATTCTGGAACCGGGCCGATTTGGTTACACGCGCTGGTAAGGGTCCAAAAAGCGTGATCACGTTATTTTTTTGCTTGTGCGTTTTTTTTGACTAAAAAACGGGATCAGAAAGTTCCAAAATGTGAACCCCAACCTCGGACATAGATTCCAAAGCATTCTAGATTCGCGACATCCGTGTTGAAGACAACAAGAACCCTAATTTCAGACAAAACAATAACCATTTTTCGTGATTTTTGGCGGATTCGAGACAGAACCGTAAAGACTTGGAAGGAAATCTGTGAATCTTCCAAGCAAGGGAGCGTGCGCGAGGTGGAGGGTAATGGGGCTACGAAGAGCGGACGCGAAGCTCCGTTTAGCACCTCCAGCTTGGTATAAGTATTTTTTGTTTGGCGTTTTTGACGCTGACATTGTTTTCTCTGGAATTTTTTTACAGTATGCTTGTGTAGGATGCCGTGATGTTTTACTTATTATTCTTGTAGCACTCTAGGGCTCCCACAGAAGTTTGGGGAAATGAATATGTGTGGTAGGAATCAATGTTTTTGGAATTTAGTAAGGAAGATTTGCTGTTGTATTCGGTAGTGGTCTTCCATGAGAAAACACAAATTATTGTTCCCCTTCTATGCACCTCAAGCCGACAGATTTGGGACCACTTTGAAAAGATAATTATGTTAATAATTTGACATAAGAAGCCTTAATTAGTTTTTCCAGATGGCATATTCGCTTTGTTGTACTTGTATACTGTTTTGAAATCTGGGATTCTTGTTTTGACAGATCCCGGGTGTATATCAGTAAGTGTAGTGTTACACTTGGGTGGAGAGTGCGTCCATGTCCTTCGAGCACGGTAATATAACATTTGAGCTGTGTAATATCATCCTTCAGGTTATATAACATTCCATCTTTTTATATAACTCTTATATAACATTTGAGCTGTTTAATATTGTCACCAGGCACGGTAGGGAAATTCTTCTCACAGTGGCACGGGTGCTTCAACAGCTGCATCCACATTCTGAAAATTTAACTTCATCACTGGTTATATACAGATGATATGGCTGTTTTCATATTATATGGCTGTGTTCAGAAAATTATATGGTTGTTTTCAGATTCTAAACTTAGTTAATTAACTTTCAATATGGTCTGATCTCTTCATTATATTGTACTGCAATGTAGGCAAAGAGGAAGAAACTCAAGCCAAGGGCACCACCAAAACCTGCAGACGGGCAGGCTACTATATCTACACCTATACAGGTAGTTAATGACAAATTGTTCTAATACAAGCGTTTATTGCAATCTTCATATTAATAGCTAATTGAATGACTATCATAGCCGAGCTTATTACCACCACTATCTCCTGATGTAATGGAAGAGGCTGAAGAAGTTTTCGAGGAGTTTGTGTAAGGACCTACCACCGCTGCACCTTTCCTAATTCTTGGTCCCTCCATTAACCAACAAATGATGGATTGAGCACAATGGCTGCTGAAAAGACTGCCCCATCCAAAGGGGGATCATGGAAAGTCTCTCAATTCAACGTTGGCAAAAGTGGACCTCCAACACACAACTTGCGCTCATGGAAATAGGGTGGCAGCAAGGACTGATGTCCGTTGCAACTTGCGATTATGAAGTAGTGTAAATTTTTGTTGTCATGCTACTGAACTACTTGAAGTTTTTGGCGTGTTCTGGATTGTTGAACTACTTGGAAACTGGTACTAGTACTGCTTTTGTGGACAATGCTTTTGGATTCTCTTTTATTTCTTGTTTGTAGATTTGCTGTTTGGTTTTGTTTCAGAATAGAGGCACTGGTTTTGTTTCAGAAATAGCATATGTTCTGTTTGTTTTTGTTTCACAGGTAGAGGCACTGGTATTGTTCCAGAAATATCACTGGTGTCCTCATGGTTGGGCTTTTTCAGAGATATAGGCAATAGATGCAGTGCAAGAAATAGCACGGAAAATATTTTTGTTGTTTGGTTTAGCTGTTTCAAACATTTGTAGGGCTGTTTGGTTTTGCTGTTTCAGACAATTGTGGAGTTCTTAGTAGGTGGTGAGAAATTGCATAGGGGAACCCATTTGCTATTTGATCACAGCAAATTTCTATTGTTTAAGATATATTGTGTGCATGTGTGTTCAATTTTAGTCCGACCACAGCAAGCAAATCATTGAGGGAATTTTAGTCCAATCACAGAAAGATAAAACTCAACACAGTAAAACAAATGGAAACGAAAGAGAAGGATCGCGATCAATTTCAATCTTCTGCATTTCAAAAATAATGCAATATATCATTACCATATGACTTGGTTTTGCTGTTTCATAACAACAATTGGTTTTGAAACAACAATTTCTAAATGCAATATATTACTTACAATCAGCAGCAATTAGTTTTGAGCTGTTTGGTTTTACACTAACATAGATGATAGATTCAGTAAATATAACAAACTCAAACTCAAAAGCACTTTTGATTTATGACCAAACTCACAAGCTCAAAATTCGTATAACATGAGAATCATCATCAAACTACACATAAATCAAACATAGATCAAACTACACATAAAGCAAATATAAAATAAGAACTCAATTGGCAAATTTTCAGATTTTGCATTCACTATTCACAATAACTACACATTACATGCTTGCCAAAACATAGATCAAACAAGTCTAACTTTTTGGATGCATCCCTACGCACCATACAAGCAAGTTTAATATACCATAGCATTTTTCCACCTAATACTACCATAAAAGCCAAAACATACTAAACTTCCATTAATCTAAAACATGTCTTCCAACTAGCAGGATTAGTTCTTTTCAGTTGTGATCTACCCAAGTAACTTATATCTTGGGTGGCCATTTTTGGACACAACAAACACCGGAGAAGCCAACCATCCAACTAGCAAAATCCATATGGACAACACCACAGAAATAACTTTCTTCTCCTTCTTCAACATCGAATTTTCCTTTTTAATTATAACTTGCATCTTTTCCAGTTTCTTCGTATCCTTCTTCAACATAGAATTCTCCGTCTCCAGGCATTCGTTGCACTGTTCCATTTTTTCAATCTTTTTCTCATAAGCATCGCATGTATTTAGCAATCCAGAAATCAGTGATTGAGACCTCCTACACAGTTCCTCTTCCGCCCATTCAAATAAGCCACAACATCCCTCCTACACATCAAGCAAATTCTTTCAGAATTTCAAGAAGGTAACTGATGCATTAACAAGGGCTTTAACAATTCCTAATTTTTCCAAAACCATTCAATTTTATCTTTAAAAATTCCATTCATGCTAACTTCTTATGAAATTATTCAAACAATAATTCAATATTGCAAACCTCCAGCCAACCAAAACCTTACCCACCGTTCAACAAAAAAAATTAGGAACATTATAGAACCTTACCTGCCATTTGGGACAACTATAGAACATCCGACCGACTTTGGGTGCCTTTTCCAACTGGTCTTCACTCGAGCCCTCCACCCACAGGAACAAGTTTTGGTTCCAAGCCCAAACGAGGAAGCGCCACTGCTGTTCTCCTCCAAAAGCGTCATTATCGTCTCTTCCCACCAATATGCGCAGCTGCGATTTCAACAAATCGGATTCCTGGGATGAGATTACGGTGCCGATGGAACTCCCACTGTCGGCAGCTCGTCGTCCCTTTCACAGACCATTAATGTCGCCAAGCCCCAAGCCCTTTGTCAGCGGAGTATATCTTTCTCTCGCAGGTCAAATGAAATAAATGGCCCTGCCCGATCAATTTTGCACATTTTGGATGGGTTTCAGCCGGCGCGTGGGCTTCTCCTCGCGTGCTGAACACATAGCCCGCCATAGTGTATTTCCCAGCCATTCGGCCTATATTTCAGGCCCAATTTCCTTCTCATGGCCCAAATGCCTAAATCAACTTTTCGTGGTCCAAAATCAGAAAAGCCTCCTTCTAATGGCCTAATTTATTTATTATCTCTAAAAAGATATAATAATATATTTGATATTTATAATAAATTTAGTTAAACAATATATTATATTAGATAATAAATCTATTTGTTTGTATAAGAAAATATTTCTATAATATTTTAAAAATATATTTTAATTCAATCAATATATTATAAATTCTTTATTTGAATAATTTATATTTTCAAATATAATATTAATTATATTAAAATTCGAGCCTATTATACTAATATACATAAAATAAACACTACATAATTTTTTTTTAAAAAAATAGTATTTCATCAGTAAAAAAGTTTAATATATTATTTTATATACATAAAAATTAATATCATGATAATTTATCTTTTACATATATTTATTAGTCAATAATCTACTGTATAATTATTAATGCTACCTATATTCCTTTTTATATAAATGTAATATATACAATCAACATAGCGGGTGGAGTGAGTTAGAAAGATGAAAGTTTTAATATAGTTAATTAATTTAATTATACATATAATATTTATAATAGCAGGGTGGTAATTATGGATTAATTTCTATTTATATTTTATTTACATAACAAATTGAATTATACTTTTTTTTGTGAAACCGGGTATAATTGAATAATACTTTGGTATATGTATTATGAAAAAATTATTTTTTCTTCTGTCATTTTGAAAAAAATAGAAATTATATTTTATTAAAAATTTTGTTTTCATAAATATACTAAAATAATAATATCTATAATTTTAAATTAATTGAGTTAATAAGTTTGTATTAAAAAAATTAATACCCGTGCGCGAAGCGCGGGTGAAAAATCTAGTATAGATTAAAGGTAAATACGATCCAAGCAAATGAATAGTATTATTTTCTTAGTGGAGTAAGTATAACAATGAAAACAAATATTATAGAATAAAGAATAAATTGAATGCAATTATGACTTTCCTAATCTAATAGATATTTTTAAATATAAATATATAATGTGTGTGAGAGAAATCAATTTAGTAGATATTGTGAGGGAAATGAGGTTTTGGCGGGAAACTATGTGTGTAGAAAACCTTACTTTATACTATAATCTGGATATGGATATGGATATAGATATAGATATTTTTTAGGGTAATGATAGATATAATTTGATTACGTTCAAAAGGTAATTTAAATTTTTGGGATATATATTGTTTAATGGTAGATATAATTTAATTGTATTCGAAATATATATATATATAACATATTCATTGGTTTATTTGTTTTGGATTGTATAATTATGAGATTTCAGGAAGGAAAAAAAGTATTCAATATGATTGAGATTATATATAAAATGAATATATTTTCAATAGTTCAATTAAGAACTTATCTTTTTTGTTTTTCCCTCAAACATAAGAGTACTGTTTTCCTAAAAAAAATAAATTAAGAACTTATCTTACATTAGTTCAAATTAGAATTTCTCTTACAAATATAGATTTTGGTGGGAATTTTGTGAAATTTATTTACACTGTTTAGTTGCATTTTCCTGTTCATGTACAATTAAATAAACATAGAAAAAATACTAAAGACAAATTTCAAACTCTTTTATTGAATGAAATATAAAAGAATTGTGAGAAACTAATGGTACAATACTACAATGTTAATATTAAACATAAGAACTACAACTACATAGTATATAACAACAATTTCTTGCATATGCTTCTTTAGCTCCCTCGTGGTACTGTCCAATTTGCAATGATGCACATCATCCGTGTTGTTTTCTAATGAAGCTCATTGCTGCCAAAATTTCTAATGAAGTATTAAACATTAGTATATTAGATCATAGATAAACTCCAAAAAATATCTCATAAAAATAGAACATGCACAATAAAAGCTAATGATTGTGAAAAGAAAATTGAACCTGTCAAGAAAATAGAACATGAAAATTGCGAAAAGAACATAAATAAAAGAAAATTGTCTTTCCACCAAAATTCTTAGAATAAATAGCGCAATATGCGAAAAATTTAATTCAAGATATTCACATATATACCAACCAATAAAGCAAACAACTTCGCTCACATCCAAAAAATAGCTAAAGGGGAGTTTCACTACAACAAATGACCACTGAAAATTGAACCGAGGGACTGCAACAAATAAATTACCCTTAGAACATTGGCGTGCAGAATATGAAATTATATAAATGATTGATATTTATAGTGTAATATGAGAGGTTTTTTGGAGGGATACAATTAATGGAAACTAATTAAAAACCATAATATTAGAATTTTCTTAATTAATTTGATGTGAGCGTGTAACACCCCGGCCCGCTATGAAGCCGGAGGTGCCTTGAAGCTTCTTTCAGGATTGAAGTCTGGCCCCACAAGTCAACAGAACTCTTTCCAGTGCGCTTTGGCCTCACTCGCGCACACCCTGGGAGACTTCCCAGGAGGTCACCCATCCTTAAGACTACTCCACAGCAAACACGCTTAACTATGGAGTTCTTATGGAATGGTCACCAGAAAAGAAAGGTGCACCTTGTTGACATGAATAGATTTTTTAATCATTTTAAGCTATTCTTCCATACATTCTCTCGGGGTATTACAATCTCCCCCACTTGAGAACGCAACGTCCTCGTTGCGCCTCGATCGCCCAATCAAAGTCCCTCAGGATCTTTGCCCCGCTAGACGCCTGACTGGTACTCTCAGCACAGTGCGCGGTCGCAGGTTGGCTCTGATACCATTCTGTAACACCCCGGCCCGCTATGAAGCCGGAGGTGCCTTGAAGCTTCTTTCAGGATTGAAGTCTGGCCCCACAAGTCAACAGAACTCTTTCCAGTGCGCTTTGGCCTCACTCGCGCACACCCTGGGAGACTTCCCAGGAGGTCACCCATCCTTAAGACTACTCCACAGCAAGCACGCTTAACTATGGAGTTCTTATGGAATGGTCACCAGAAAAGAAAGGTACACCTTGTTGACATGAGTAGATTTTTCAATCATTTTAAGCTATTCTTCCATACATTCTCTCGGGGTATTACAGTGCGGGAAAAGCAAATTAATAGTACTACTTTCTTAGTAGAGTAAATATAATAGGAAAGATGAATATTATAGAATAATCAATCAATTGAATCCAATTATGATTTATAATCTATATTTATTTCTAATTAAAGGTAAATACGATCTAAGCAAATGAATAGTATTATTTTCTTAGTGGAGTAAGTATAACAATGAAAATGAATATTATAGAATAAAGAATAAATTGAATGCAATTATGACTTTCCTAATCTAATAGATATTTTTAAATATAAATATATAATGTGTGTGAGAGAAATCAATTTAGTAGATATTGTGAGGGAAATGAGGTTTTGGCGGGAAACTATGTGTGTAGAAAACCTTACTTTATACTATAATATAGATATAGATATAGATATAGATATAGATATTTTTTTTGAGTAAATGGTTTATTTCATTCAAACACCATATCAAATCCTCATGACTACAAAAATTGGTATAACCATAACCAGTCAAACTATCAACACCATCCGAGCCCTTCAAATTAAAATACTATTCAAATCAGCTTGAAACCACCACTTCAGCAACCACAGGCTCCTTCCTGGGGCGAGGCAGCGGCATCAAGATCCACAGCAGCCATTCATCGCAATCATCCTAAGCCCTCATCTCATTGGCATCAGCATCAAGACGAGGTAGCGGCATCAAGCCGAGATAGCTGCATCAAGGTTTCACGACAGCATTTCACAGCAGCATCCTTCAACCTCCTCTCATTTGCATCAGCATCACCACTATGCACCCATATCAGCAGCAAACACAACACTCGATCACACCATCCAGACAGTCTTCTTTCCATATATTTTCCGTCAACACCAGTTTGCAATAACAATCTCGATTAACACACCCAATCAAAAATCCCCAAAACTTACCTCATGATCACATCTCCCCTGCTTAAGGTATTCAATTTCAATGCATCGTAACTATGGGACTAGGGAAGTTTAAATCAAAGAAGACTATATATAGTAACGACAGGGTATGGAGGGGGGCAAACCGTTACTGAAATTGACCCAACTGATGAGGCAGGCTGCTACAACATGTGAAACTAAGCCTAAGAATAATCGAGGTTCAAACACATACAACTCTCAAACTCTCACACCAGCTACTTTCACCATAGACCACAAATCTGGTCCTCCATCACTCGATTCCAACACCTATTAACTTAATTCTTCAAGATTCTCTCTTCTCTTTTTCTACACTTTCTGCCAAATATTTTCCAACCTTTTACTCTTTTTTTTTTCATTATCTTTTTTCTTTTTTTTTTTTCTTTCTGGTTTCCCAAGAACCGAAGTTAGGAACAAAGAACTCAACACCAGACACCTTTAAACCAGAGATTCCCAATCATAATTCCCAAACCTGTTGGATATTTACCTCAAGCCAGGTAAACCACACCCACACCTTCCAAAATAATGTAACTCCCCTAAGGCTCCCAGCAAATGATTCCAACATTAACGAGCTATTCAGCTAAAAGGATATGGTCAATTTCCAAAAAATATCACAGCGGCACAGGACAACAAAGTGACTAACACAAGGAGAGGGATTACATTCAACGCATTTGAGTGAGGAGAAGGAAATAGAGTTTCTCAGAAGGTTCAAACCACGAAGGGGTAAACCTAGTGTCCATAAGTTTCGATGCACTGAAATGAAAAAAGCACGCTCGATATGACAATAAAGCAAATTCTAAAGGATCTTACCGATTAGTGTGTCAATAGCTTGATGTTTTTATCTCAAATCATCAGTCCATCCCATACCTCTTTTAAATCCAAAAATCCCCGATATTTTATCCGCTGGCTGGATATTCTCCTCTGTCGATCCTCCATCAGCAATTACATGTTCGAGCAGCGGACGCAGAATCAGCAATTCTCTGAGCAGCCACACTCGTATCTTCCTACCCCCCATGTTATCATCATCTATCCGCACCTTCCCAGAGTCAAATGAACCAGAAACTACATGGCAAAACCAAATTGACAAGACATGACACGGCTAAGCCAAAGGGACACAAAACGACACGGTAAATCGAAGTTGTAGGGCGCGGCCCGACCAAAACCAATAAAAAACTACCAGGAGAGAAATAGCCACTAAAATATCACACGACCATACAAGCATAACCATTCAATCAATAAACACCCTCACAACAAAACATGTAACACAAGACACAACATTAGCCAAGCAACTATAATCCCATAATGACACTTTGTAGGTAACATGCCCTTCCAGAAATAACACTTTCCAACCATCCGACTCAATCTAATTGCTATAGCCAAACTTCTAACTCTCTATCTCTTTTTTCTTTTTCTCTCTTTTTTTTTTCTTTTTCTCTTTTTTTTTCTTTCTTTTTTCTCTTTTTTCTCTTTTTTTTTTTACTTTTTTTTTTCACTCAGACAGCCATTTCCATCCCATATTCATTGTAAAGTGAAGCCCCCTCCTGCCAAATCAATTGCTCTACATGAGAGTCACAACCCCCTTCTAGGCCACTGACAGCGGACAAACAGACTCTATGCTTTACACCACCCCACTCTAAACTTTTAGCAGAGACTTTATTGCCAACTTACAACCGACCCACTACCCTTCACACCTTCAGAACCAGGATTCAATCACCCCTTCACCCTTTGCTCCAACTCTCGCCCAATAATCCGCAATGTCATTGCGTTCCCTCAAAATGTGTTGCATTCTAACCTCCCCCCCACATTTCATCAATGACACAATCGGGTTTAATAATCCAGCGATCCTCCAAGGGAAATTTTCTGGATTTCTCATCCAGCTAATGACGTTTTTCGAGTCGCATTCGAAGACTAGTCTCGGTAGAGGAAAGCCTTGATCCCGAATAATAGCTTTACACACTCTACTAAGAGCTGTCACCTCTGCTACAGTAGAATCTGAGATCCCAATACTGTCTGAAAGGATGAATATAATATTTCCTTCATCGTCTCTTATTACGCCTCCCACCCCTGCCGGTCCCGGATTACCGAAGGAGGACCCATCCGTATTCACCTTCCACCAACCTTTACTAGGCCTCTCCCAAACCAGCCCATTCCTGTCCCTCCTTATACTGCATGTGCTTCTCATAACCAGTGCCCTGGGGAAGATATTAACCTGACACCCCAGATTTATATCACACCCTTTATACTCCGCACCCCACCATATAGATGTTTTCCATCTAATTTCATCTACCACCAAATTACCATCGAATTGATTTCCATTGAAGATCACCCTATTCCTATGTTTCCAAATCGTCCAAAGTGTTGCCAACCCTGTCATATACCAGCTGCTCTTGAATTTCTTTACCAACTTGCAACCCATCCAATCTTTCAACAATTGCTCGACCTTTCCAGGCATAGCCCCAACCACTTCATAATCATTCATCATCCTGTACCACAGATCCATAATGGAGTCACACTTACAGAATAGATGGTCGGTGGATTCATTCTCCTTTCCGCACAATATACACTGAGCATCCGATGCCTGAATACATCCACGTTTTGCTAATATCTCCCGGACAGGGAGAGCCCCTCGAACTGCCTTCTATGCTAGCAATTTCACCTTCATTGGACAACGTATCTTCCATAGCCTTCTCCAAAAAGGGTCCATTTCATCTGCCCCAGTGTCGCTCGCCTTCTGCCAAGCAGATCTAGTTGTGAATCTCCCCGTGCATTCTTTCTCCCATATCAAACGATCACCCACAAAGCGACTCATTTGCTGGCCTTGTAACTTAGCCATCATTTCATTCCAAACATCCATTTCCCAATCGAATATAGATCTTCGCAGTTTTATATCCCATGTCCACTCCAGTCCGACCCACCTTCCGAACTCAGCCACCCTCCCCTCCTTATTACAAGCGAGAGCATATATTCTAGGGAATAGATCCCTTAAAGCACTGCCATCCCCCAACCAGTCATCTTTCCAAAAATTTGTTAACATACCATTGCCTACCTGTACTCGAAATCCAACCCCATGTCCTGCATTACCAAGATTTTCCCATGTGCTACATATACGTCCCCACATTGATCTACCAACCTTCTTTTCCGGCAACAATGTGCTCGAGCCTCCATAATATTTTGCCTGTATTACATCTTTCCACAATGCCTTCTCCATCCCAAATCTCCACCTCCATTTTAAAAGCAATATCATATTCAGTTTCTGTGATTCCCGTATCTGCAATCCACCTACATCTTTTTGTGAACAGATCGCCTCTCAATTAACCAAATGTATTTTTCTTTTGCCGTCCCATTCATTCCAGAAAAAGCTTCTTTTTAATTTTTCTAGACGATCTGCCACACCTTTAGGTATTTTAAACACTGACATGAAATAGGTTGGAAGGCAGCTCATAACAGATTTCACCAAGCATAATCGACCCGCTTGAGACAATAGCCGACCTTTCCACCGTGCCAATCTCTTCTCCACCTTTTCAATAATTGGTTGCCACAAACCCATTCCATTCGCTCTGCCACCAACTGGAAAACCCAGATACTTCATAGGCCAGCTCCCTACACCACACCCCAAGACAGCTGCTGCTTCACTAACAGACTCCATGGAACAGTTGATGCCGTAGATATTGCTTTTTCCATAGTTAATTCTTAGCCCTGTCGCTAAGGTTAGGCATCTCAGAATTCTCTTTACACTAATAACCTGATTCAACTCTCCTTCACAAAAAATAACTGCGTCATCCGCATACTGAAGGTGTGTTATATTCGGCCCACCACCCCCAGCATTTAGTCCCTTCACCAATCCCTCTTCCACTGCCCTTGTCATCATTCTATTAAAGATTTCAGCCACCATTACAAATAAATACGGTGATAGCGGATCGCCTTGCCTCAGGCCTTTCATCATCTTAAAAAATTTAGTAGGAGAACCATAATCAACACTGCTGCCTCCGCAATGGTGATACACTCATCAATCCAATTGATCCATCTCACATCAAAATGCACTGCCCTCATCACCTGGCCAAGACTCTTCCATGACACATTATCGTAGGCTTTGGCGAAGTCCAATTTAATCACGAATCCCTTGCGACCAGCTACATGATTCGAATGAAATAATTCCGCTGCTATCAGAACCCCGTCTACTATCTGCCTCCCTTTTACGAAAGTCATCTGTGATTTTCCAATTAAGCAATCCAACACCTCCTGCAACCTTTTTGCAAGAACCTTTGCCACTATCTTGTATACGCTGCCTATCAATGATATAGGCCTAAAAGCAGCAAACTCCATCGCATTCTCAATCTTAGGTATCAGCGTAATATATGACTTTCCAATCTCCTTAGGTAGCTTACCATCCAGCGCCAACTTCCTGAATACCTCCAAAATATCACCTTTTACTAAGTCCCAATACTTTTTGAAAAAGTTTATGTTGAATCCGTCTGGCCCTGGGGCTTTATTCCCGTCACAACTCCAAATAGCCTCCCGGATCTCTTCTTCTACAAAATCTCGTACCATCCAGTCCCTGTCCTTCTGTCCAACCTTCTCTAACCCAATACCACCCACATCAAAAATTATCTCATTTTGTTTGGAGAATGCGTCCTGGAAATACTGAAAAGCAACCTCCTTTATATCCCTCGGATCTTCCATCACTACTTCAGCCACTCTAACTGCCCCTATGTAGTTCCTTCTTTTATTAATCTCTGTGATCACATGGAAAAAGCGTGTATTTTGGTCCCCTCCTTAATTCATTTCACCCTAGATTTTTGGCACCACCTTTGCTCTTCGGCCAAAAACACTTGCTTTAATTCCCTTTTCTTTTCTTCCCAATTTTTCCTCATCCCAGCATCACCCCCACTCCTTTGGATACTTTCCTCGATAACACCAATTTCACCCAACAGGCTGTGAATACGCTTCTCCAACTCGTCCGCCCCGTACCCTTCCCAGTTCTTAATCCTCAATCGCAACTTTTTTAACCTTACCAGTAACCTAGCCCCGCCCTCTGGCCCCCCTTCTTCCCACGCCTTCCTCACCAATTCGTTGAACCATTTGTCCTCTAACCAGTAGTTGTAAAAACGAAAAGGCTTATACCCCCACGACTTCTCTTCCATTTCCAGACTTATGGGATAATGGTCTGATAATACTGAGTCACACCTCCTCTGCCTGACCGGATTTCTCAAGCATAACCATCCCGCCGATACCAAAAATCTATCCAGTCTGCTACACGCTCTGCCCCCCTCCCAATCCACGTGAATTGACCTCCTTCCAAAGGCAAGTCAATTAGCCCCAGCTGATTCATGAAGTCTCTGAACTCTCTGATGGAACCCGGATCCTCACTAGACCCAATCCTCTCCCCTTCCACCCCGATCGCATTAAAATCACCCAACAAGCACCATAGCTCACCATTGGCCGTATCAAACTTATGTATAAGGATCTGCCAGAAATCTGCCCTCTCCCGCCGATCGTTTGGTGCATGAATATTTATGATATTTACTACACCCTCCAGCCCGCCAACTTTCCCCTTCATCCACAAGTATCTATGGTCGCACTCTACTGCTTGCAGCCTACTGCTACTATCATCCCAAATAACTAACAATCCCCCCGCACTTCCCACAGCAGGTTGACACACGAACTCACATCCCCTATTTCCCCATAGTCTGGCCACCAATCCCCCCTTTATATCTCCCATCTTTGTCTCTTGAAAGCAAGCGATCCCCGGTCTCAACTTCTTGCACATCCTACTGACCGCCCTCCGTCTAACTCCTCCATTTAACCCTCTTAAATTACAAGATACTATCTTCATATCGAAATAACTAAGCAACTAAGGGACATTTCTTTCTTTACACCTCCTTAACCACCTCTTCCCACACTCTCCCTATAGCCTCAGTACTCCCCACCGTTAAGCCCAGCCCCAACCTTTTAGCAATTTCCAGAGTGGCTACTACTTCCGAACAGTCGAACAGCCTTACTCCCTCTTTCGTCCGAAAAGTCGAAAATTGTAATTCTGCAAAACCATCCCCCATCTTTCCCGAGTCGTGTAACCCCTTTATACTGGCTCTTCGGGGCGTACCTGGTACTTTAAGCCCCCTCTTGATTTTTCTCCTCTTCTTCCCTAATTTCCCCTCCAACACCTTTCTAAACGCCTCCTTAACCTCTTTTAGTTCTTGCAATTTCAATGACCTATTTTCGAGCTCCCCCCCATCTACCCCCTCAAATCCCGCTTCTGCCACCAAATTCCTTCCATGTATCCTTTCCACAAAGTTATCCTCCTCTTCCGATGACCTTTCTAGCTCTACTGGAGTAGATTGCCTACCCTTGTTTTCCATTGATTGATTGTCGCCCACTAGCTCCTCAAGCACCACCGCTTCCCCCCTACCGTTTCCTTTTACTGAAATGCCTCCACTTAGGGAGCTTTCTAGTTGTCCATCATTTTTCCTCCCATCCCCTACTAACGGCCCATTAACATCAAGGCTTATCTCCCCTTCCAGCCTATTAACCAATGATTCTGGCCCAACACCATACGCCTCCTCCTGCCCAGGGCCTGGCTCTACCAGCCACTCCTTATTAGATGGCCCACTCCACTCTAACTCCATATTCCCTTGTTGGTGCGAAGCCCTATCCACATCATTATAAACGGGTTCATCCCTGAGATTTTGTTGAGTTCCAGCCGCCACCTTTTGAACTTCTCGTTCCCCCCCATGCAATACACTGCAGTTATTGTAGTTTCCAGATGCCACCTTTTTCGTCTGTTGAACATCCCCATGCACTACTTGAGTGATACTGCCCACTTCCCGAAATACCTCAGTCCTGGACCCGTCATCTTTCTTCTCCGATAACGTCCTGACCGTTTCCCTTGTCGGAACGGTATCTCCGGCTCCAAGCACCTTTCCTTCCCACTCCATATCTTCAATCACCACATCTTCCCAGTAACATACCACGATCCTGATAGTGGATGACTGTTGTTCCACTTGAATCCTCGACGTTGACGGAATATAGACATCTTTGTTAATCTTAACCAGAACCCTTACCCTATCAATCCTCTTTCTTTCTCTTGTTGCCCCATCCACAGTAACAACTCTACCCCACCCTTTGACAATCCTCTGGATATTTTCCATGCTCCAAGCTTCGAACGGAAGTCCAAATAGGTATACCCAGACTAATTGTTTGCACTCCACTTGACCAGGAACCCACTTTCTCTTCCAGTTAATGAAAGTTATGTCCCGTCCATCTGAAATATATTCATCTCGAGATGCAACACTTCTGAAGACCACCACAAAGATGTGACCTCCACCGTACTTAACATCTCCACAATCGTTATACTCATTGTAAAGCCATTCTTGGAACATTTTTAAAGACTCGAGATTCCTTACCGCCACCACCGCCGACCTGGATAGCCATTCCTTGTCTGTATCTACTCCTTGAATCTTGATCTCGCCCTCCATGCCAACCATTTCCCCCTCTGCCAACCCACCCCTATCCCCCCTAACTACCTCCGCATACGACCGTTCATCTCGCCATGTCATTGTTGTGCACCTTCGCTTGTTCTCCTCATTCCGCTCTTCTTTCTTCTTCCCACTGATGTTATCAGATTTTCTACGCCAACTTGTGGCACGAGTACCTCGTGTAACCTGACTGTTCGGTCTCGCCCAGCACAACCTCAATCTACTTCCCATGCAGTCTTGGCCGTTCATCCTAGCCATAACTACCTCAGCTTCCTTTTTATTCCTAAACCTTACAAACCCAAATTTATATCCCTTTTCCGGCCATTTCCTAACTGGAAAATACCAATCCCTAACACTCGCCACCTTGCCAATATCCTTTAGAACTTGCCCATTGGAAGCTTCCACAGGGATATTGCCAATAAATACCCCCACCAGGTTCTCTCTGAAGGCACCTCTCCTATTCCCCGGATTTCCCATTCGAGCCTCACTTTTGTAAACTACCTTTCTGCCCCAACTACCATTCCCAAATATAAGATCCCTATCTCGAAACCCTTGCTGCCTTGCTGAGAAAACTGAATTCACCCTATTCCAGCCATGCAGATTGTCACCCCCCGAGCCAAGTGATTGCTTAGGCGAAGCCCAGGCTTTTCCCTGAACCCTAGATCTAACCGGAATCCACTCTCTCCCCGTCGCCGGAACCCCAACCCTCTCTCTCTCTCTCATACTCTCTCTCTATAGATATAGATATAGATAGATATTTTTTAGGGTAATGATAGATATAATTTGATTACGTTCAAAAAGTAATTTAAATTTTTGGGATATATATTTTTTAATGGTAGATATAATTTAATTGTATTCGAAATATATATATATATAACATATTCATTGGTTTATTTGTTTTGGATTGTATAATTATGAGATTTCAGGAAGGAAAAAAAGTATTCAATATGATTGAGATTATATATAAAATGAATATATTTTCAATAGTTCAATTAAGAACTTATCTTTTTTTTCCCCCTCAAACATAAGAGTACTGTTTTCCTAAAAAAAATAAATTAAGAACTTATCTTACATTAGTTCAAATTAGAATTTCTCTTACAAATATAGATTTTGGTGGGAATTTTGTGAAATTTATTTACACTTTTAGTTGCATTTTCCTGTTCATGTACAATTAAATAAACATAGAAAAAATACTACAGACAAATTTCAAACTCTTTTATTGAATGAAATATAAAAGAATTGTGAGAAACTAATGGTACAATACTACAATGTTAATATGAAACATAAGAACTACAATACATAGTATATAACAACAATTTCTTGCATATGCTTCTTTAGCTCCCTCATGGTACTGTCCAATTTGCAATGATGCACATCATCCATGTTGTTTTCTAATGAAGCTCATTGCTGCCAAAATTTCTAATGAAGTATTAAATATTAGTATATTAGATCATAGATAAACTCCAAAAAATATCTCATAAAAATAGAACATGCACAATAAAAGCTAATGATTGTGAAAAGAAAATTGAACCTGTCAAGAAAAGAGAACATGAAAATTGCGAAAAGAACATAAATAAAAGAAAATTGGTGTCTTTCCACCAAAATTCTTAGAATAAATAGCGCCAATATGCGAAAAAATTAATTCAAGATATTCACATATATACCAACCAATAAAGCAAACAACTTCGCTCACATCCAAAAAATAGCTAAAGGGGAGTTTCACTACAACAAATGACCACTGAAAATTGAACCGAGGGACTGCAACAAATAAATTACCCTTAGAACATTGGCGTGCAGAATATGAAATTATATAAATGATTGATATTTATAGTGTAATATGAGAGGTTTTTTGGAGGGATACAATTAATGGAAACTAATTAAAAACCATAATATTAGAATTTTCTTAATTAATTTGATGTGTGCGGGAAAAGCAAATTAATAGTACTACTTTCTTAGTAGAGTAAATATAATAGGAAAGATGAATATTATAGAATAAACAATCAATTGAATCCAATTATGATTTATAATCTATATTTATTTCTAATTAAAGGTAAATACGATCCAAGCAAATGAATAGTATTATTTTCTTAGTGGAGTAAGTATAACAATGAAAATGAATATTATAGAATAAAGAATAAATTGAATGCAATTATGACTTTCCTAATCTAATAGATATTTTTTAATATAAATAGATAATGTGTGTGAGAGAAATCAATTTAGTAGATATTGTGAGGGAAATGAGGTTTTGGCGGGAAACTATGTGTGTAGAAAACCTTACTTTATACTATAATATAGATATAGATATAGATATAGATATAGATAGATATTTTTTAGGGTAATGATAGATATAATTTGATTACGTTCAAAAGGTAATTTAAATTTTTGGGATATATATTTTTTAATGGTAGATATAATTTAATTGTATTCGAAATATATATATATATATATATAACATATTCATTGGTTTATTTGTTTTGGATTGTATAATTATGAGATTTTAGGAAGGAAAAAAAGTATTCAATATGATTGAGATTATATATAAAATGAATATATTTTCAATAGTTCAATTAAGAACTTATCTTTTTTTTTTTCCCTCAAGGATAAGAGTACTGTTTTCCTAAAAAAAACAAATCAAGAACTTATCTTACATTAGTTCAAATTAGAATTTCTCTTACAAATATAGATTTTGGTGGGAATTTTGTGAAATTTATTTACACTGTTTAGTTGCATTTTCCTGTTCATGTACAATTAAATAAACATAGAAAAAATACTACAGACAAATTTCAAACTCTTTTATGGAATGAAATATAAAAGAATTGTGAGAAACTAATGGTACAATACTACAATGTTAATATGAAACATAAGAACTACAACTACATAGTATATAACAACAATTTCTTGCATATGCTTCTTTAGCTCCCTCGTGGTACTGTCCAATTTGCAATGATGCACATCATCCGTGTTGTTTTCTAATGAAGCTCATTGCTGCCAAAATTTCTAATGAAGTATTAAACATTACTATTTTTTTTTTTGAGGGTAAGGATTCTTTTATTACCACAAACGATGCAACTTACAATTTTCAGTCCCCTTACATAATACAACTCAGTACCAGTATAGCTTTGCAATACCAATGTCTCAAGCCAACAATTTAAACCACATATACTCTAATCTTTGCTAACAATACTCACTACACTTACAATATGACTTCAGTCCGCAACCACCAATTCGCCTGGCTGGTAAAGTGTATCAGAATCTTTTCAGAAAATTGATGATGGATATCTTCATGTGTACAGAACGTAGGGTGTATCAAACTCTTCATCAGCACCCTCAACTAATACCAATCTTCAACTGTACCTTCACCTTGAGCTCCTTTTTCACCTTGAGCTCCTTTTTTCGCCCAATGATCCGCCAACGAGTTCCGCTCTCTAAACACATGAACAATCTTTACCAGACCTGCATACCTTAATAAGATCATAATTGGAGCCATTAGCTTATGGAATTTCCATGGAATTTCTTCTGGGTCTTGAAGCCATTTCACCACATTGGCCGAATCACACTCAATCACCATTTTTAGGAGTGGAAAACCTTGGTCCCGAACGATCGCCACGCAAACTCTATTGACAACAGTCATTTCGGCTTCATTAGAGTCCAAGAAGCCAATATGATCCGACAGGATGAAAATCGTCTTGCCCTCATCATCTCTGATTACGCCGCCAATCCCCGCCGGACCCAGGTTGCCTAACGAAGATCCATCTACATTTATCTTCCACCAGCTCTTATCCGGACGTTCCCATTAATGCCATAACGAGGTGTTTTACTTCTCCCATTCGAGACTGTCACCAGACCTTCAGGGAAGTTTTCTTCCAGATTTCCCAAGTTCACATCCCAAACCTTTGTCCAAACCTTCGTCCATAAGCTGACTCTCCAGCGAATAACATCCATCATCAAATTGATGTTGATTTGTTTCCCCCTAAATACCACACCGTTCCTCATTTCCCAGAGTGACCATACAATTGCTGCCCCAGTCGTCCACCACACTTCCCTATATGCCTTTTTCAATCTCGTGTTAAGCCACCACTCTATTAGATTCATTACCTTTCCCGGAATTACCCACTGAATATCAAACCAAGCCGCTCCCCAGTACCACACCGTTTTGGCAACATCACATCGGCAAAATAAGTGGTCAATGGATTCCACTTCCCCTCCACAACACGGGCATATTGCACTTCCTGGCGGTATGCAGTTCCGTTTCAGCAAAGTCTCCCGAACAGGCAAGCCTTCATTGACAGCTTTCCACATGAGAATCTTACTTTTCATTGGCCCTTTTATTTTCCAAAGGCGTCTCCAAAACCATTTCTTTTCCACCGTTTCCTTTTCGTCCGACCTTTTCCAGCAAGAGTTCGTAGTGAATTTTCCATTTGCATTCCCTTTCCAGCATACCCGATCCTTGACAAATCTACATAAACGTTGTCTGCCCAGCACCATCAACAATCTATTCCACATCTCTAACTCCCATCCAAATAATGGCCATCTCAATTGTATATTCCACTCCCACTCAAAACCATTCCAAGTCCCAAAGTCCCTAATCTTACCAGTTTTATTGACTGCCAAAGCAAATGCCCTTGGAAATAATTCCCTCAGTGCTCGTCCCTCTTCAATCCACACATCCTGCCAGAAGCTTACTAATTCACCATTTCCAACTTGAATTTTGAAACGGCCCCCATGGACCTCACCACCCACGTCTTCCCAGGTACTACTTATTTTACCCCATAAGGATCTCTCAAAACTTGGCTCCGGCACTAGCATATTCCTTCCTTCATAATATTTGGCTGTAATAACATCCTTCCACAATGAATTGTCCTGCCCATACCTCCATCTCCACTTCATCAACAATGCTCCATTAACACTTACAGTATTTGAAACCTGCAACCCGCCCTCATCCTTAAATTTGCATATCTGACCCCAGTTCATAGATAAACATTAGTATATTAGATCATAGATAAACTCCAAAAAATATCTCATAAAATAGAACATGCACAATAAAAGCTAATGATTGTGAAAAGAAAATTGAACCTGTTAAGAAAATAGAACATGAAAATTGCGAAAAGAACATAAATAAAAGAAAATTGGTGTCTTTCCACCAAAATTCTTAGAATAAATAGCGCCAATATGCGAAAAATTTAATTCAAGATATTCACATATATACCAACCAATAAAGCAAACAACTTCGCTCACATCCAAAAAATAGCTAAAGGGGAGTTTCACTACAACAAATGACCACTGAAAATTGAACCGAGGGACTGCAACAAATAAATTACCCTTAGAACATTGGCGTGCAGAATATGAAATTATATAAATGATTGATATTTATAGTGTAATATGAGAGGTTTTTTGGAGGGATACAATTAATGGAAACTAATTAAAAACCATAATATTAGAATTTTCTTAATTAATTTGATGTGTACGGGAAAAGCAAATTAATAGTACTACTTTCTTAGTAGAGTAAATATAACAGGAAAGATGAATATTATAGAATAAACAATCAATTGAATCCAATTATGATTTATAATCTATATTTATTTCTAATTAAAGGTAAATACGATCCAAGCAAATGAATAGTATTATTTTCTTAGTGGAGTAAGTATAACAATGAAAATGAATATTATAGAATAAAGAATAAATTGAATGCAATTATGACTTTCCTAATCTAATAGATATTTTTAAATATAAATATATAATGTGTGTGAGAGAAATCAATTTAGTAGATATTATTGTGAGGGAAATGAGGTTTTGGCGGAAAACTATGTGTGTAGAAAACCTTACTTTATACTATAATATAGATATATTTTTTTTTTGAGAGTCAATAAATGACTTTATTACCGAAAATGTTGGAGCCAACAGCCCCATCATCAACCAGGTACATATTGTTCTGTCAACAGGCGCTAACAACTCAATCTGATGCCTTGGCAATTGTAAAAAATTCCAACAAGCCTACCTCAACGATTCATATTACTGCCTAATATGCAACAGGTCTGTACCTGCCCAACCATACTCGATCAACAGAGGAAACAACACAACCATTCAGATCCCTTTCCTCAACAGAATATGCTGCCCGCCTCTCTACCACCTGAGTTCAGTCGTTAAAACCATGCCTCAATAGAAATCCCCCCTGCAGCCCCCTTCCTTGCCCATTCATCAGCCAAAGCGTTACACTCCCTAACTATGTGTTCAAATCTGACCTCTCCTCCACAACCCTTCACAGCGAGAATTGGACCAAGCAGGTGGTGAAACCTCCATGGAATTTTGCCCGGTTCATCTATCCATCTAACAACGTTAACCGAATCACACTCGAACACCATTTTAGGCAACGGGAAACCTTGGTCGCGAAGGATAGCAGCACAAGTCCTGCTAAGCGCTGTGACTTCAGCCTCGTTTGAATCCTTCCACCCAATAGCCTCGGACAGGACAAATATGACTCTGCCATCTTCATTTCTTATAACTCCCCCAATTCCAGCCGGCCCGGGATTGCCCAAAGATGATCCATCCGTGTTAACCTTCCACCAGCCCGGCTCCGGACATTTCCAAGCAACCCCTTCCCTCTCTCTACGATTCTTACAATGGGTAGGCAGCCTCGTACCCCCAACATGGCCGATATCAATATTCCCAAACGAATGGACATCCTCTCCAGTGGCTGCCTTCCACCAGACACCAATCCTCCACCTTACTTCAGAAATGATCAAATTTGTATCAAATGACATATTCTTGAAGACCACCCCGTTTCTGTGCTTCCAAACTGCCCACATAACAGCTGCCCCAACCAATCTCCACACTTCCTCCCTTCTCTTCCCTGGACACCACTCAACCCACCATGACAGCATCTGTCTCGCCGTTCCTGGCATCGCCCCTTATACACCGAACCAACCTACAACAGTATACCAAACCTCCAATACACCTGAACACCTGCAGAACAAGTGATCAATATATTCCACTTCATTATCACACACCGGGCAGCGTGCATAATCCCATTCGAGACACCCTCTTGCAGCAAGACAAAAGCGAACAGGTAATGCATCTTTAAAAATCTTCCACATCAGTAATTTAACTTTTCCCGGGCATTTGATTTTCCACAACTTCTTCCACAGATTCTGCCACTCCTCCTCCGTACCCCAACTTCCCCTTTTCCAGCACGACTTAGCTGTGAATCCGCCATTCGCTTCCCACCTCCATTTAATTGTATCCTCCAAAAATCTATTCATGGTATGTTCGTTTAGCCTATCCATCAGATTGCACCAGACCCCCACTTCCCAATCGTATAGCTGTCTTCTCCATTCTATTCTCCATTCCCAATTCATTCCCATCCATGAGCCAAACTCGTTTATCCTGCCATTTTTATTGCATGCTAGAGCGTACAATCGTGGAAATGCTTCTCTTAATTTGCCACAGCTTTCCAACCACATGTCATGCCAAAATCGCGTACGTTCCCCATTCCCCACCTGTATTATGAAATTACTTTCGTCACCCTCTCCCCCCAAATTGTCCCACGCCTTGCATATTTGCCCCCAAACAGACCTGCCCCTAACCACCTTCGGCACAAGTGGACTCTCGCCATCGTAATATTTCTCGTCGATTATATCTTTCCAGAACGCTTTATCTACCCCAAACCTCCACCTCTACTTTAACATCAAGGCATTGTTAAAGTTCTGTACCTGTCTGATCCCCAGTCCGCCCCTGAACACAGGTTCGCAGATAGCATCCCAGCTTATGGTATGTAATCTCTTATGTCCATCCCACTCATTCCAGAAAAAATTCCTCTTTAACCGTTCCAACCGTTCCGCCACACATCTCGGGACTCTGAATAAAGACAGAAAATAGAGTGGTAAATGACTAAGGACTGCTTTGATTAAACACAAGCGGCCAGCTTGAGATAATAAACGCGCCTTCCACCCCGTCAATTTCCTCTCAACCCTTTCGATCACCGGCTTCCAAATCTCCACTCCGTTCAGCCGGCCCCCAAGCGGAATACCAAGGTAATCCATCGGCCAAGCTCCTACCTTACAACCCATTACTGCCGCCGCTTCTCCAACCAGTCTGTCATCGCAATTAATTCCCAGAAGCAAACTCTTCCCGTAATTAATCCTCAACCCCGTCGCCAATGAGAAGCATCGGAGAATTCTTTTGATGCAAACAACCTGCCGTACCTCACCTTCGCAAAATAGGATCGTGTCGTCCGCGTACTGTAGATGGGACACAATCCGGCCACCTCCCTTTACCTCCAGCCCTTCCAGGATTCCCATCTGTCTTGCTTTGTTTAATATCCTGTTAAGGATTTCGGCGATCAACACAAAAAGGTAGGGAGATAACGGATCTCCCTGCCTTATTCCTTTATGTAGATTGAAGAATTTTGTTGGCGATCCGTTAATTAGCACAGCCGCTTTTGCTGAAGAAACACAGCTCCTCATCCATTCGGTCCATTTATTACCAAAATTCATTGCCTCCATAACTCTCAACATTGCCTCCCACGACACATTGTCGTATGCCTTCGCAAAATCTAATTTAATTACAAATCCCTTTCTCCCGGACGTTTTGGTAGAATTGATCACTTCTGATGCAATCAAGACCCCATCGAGGATTTGCCTCCCCTTTACAAACGCCATTTGTTCTTCCCCCACCACTTCACCGACAACACTTTTCAATCTATTAGCAAGTACTTTCGCCACTATCTTGTACACACTACCCACTAATGATATAGGGCGAAAATCCCCAAACTCTAACGGGTTAGCCACCTTTGGTATCAATGCAATGAAAGATTCCCCCACCTTCCTGGGCAGCTTACCCCCGCCCTCAAACCTCCTGAAAACGTCCATAAGATCATCTTTAAGCAGTTCCCAATACCTCTTATAGAAGGCAATATTGAATCCATCCGGCCCCGGTGCTTTGTTGCCATTGCAAGCCCATACTGCTGCCCTGACTTCCTCCAATTCGAAGCCCCTTGAAATCCACTCTTTATCCTGGTTCCCAATTGCTTTTAATCCCAGTCCGGCCACATTAAACACCACTGAATTGGAACTCTTGAACTGTTCTTTAAAAATTCATACGCCAATTCTTTCACTGCTCTCGGATCCTCAACCCATACACCGCCCGCCTTAATTCCCCCCAATATAGTTCCTTTTTCTCCTGGCCCCTGTAACCGCATGAAAGAACTTAGTGTTTTGATCTCCCTCCTTCACCCACTGTAACCTCGACTTTTGATACCATCTTCTCTCCTCATCTAAAAGTAAATTTTTTAGCTCTCTCTTTCTCCTCTCCCACACCTCCTTTTCAGCCCCAGCAATACTGCCTCATTGGAATGAATCTTCAATCTCACTGATCTCCTCTTGCGCTTTTTTGATGCGAGAGTCCAGTTCCTTATGATCATAGCCCTCCCACTCTTTTATTCTAACTTTCAAGCCCCGTAATCTGCTGCACAGCTTACAATCCCACCGTGGGCTATCCTCCTCCCACGCCTTGCGAACTAAATCACAAAATCTTCTATCTTCCATCCAATAGTTGAACACCCGGAAAGGCTTATAGCCCCACTCCTTTCCCCCAACTTCTAAACAGATTGGCGTGTGATCTGACAGCACCGATTCGCATAATTTTTGGACAACCTCTCCATCCAAACAAAGCCAATCCGCTGACAACAAGAACCTATCCAACCGACTCCGGGCACTCCCTCCCCTCCCAGCCCATGAGAACCTACCCCCCTCCAACGGTAAATCCACCAACCCCGCTCTATCAATGAAATCCCTAAAATCTCTAGAGGAAGCTCCGGCTGCCGACTCCCCTATTCTCTCTTCCTCCCCAACCACAGCGTTGAAATCCCCAGCTAAACACCACGACTCACCATTATTTACAACACACTTCTGTACCATCATCTCCCAAAATTCCCTTCTCTCGATTATGTCATTGGGTGCATGAATACATAACAAATTTAACATGTCGCTCACTCCCCGCACTTTACCTCTAATCCATAGAAATCTATGCTCCTTCTCCACAACTGAAAAATTAACACAGCTGTCGTCCCAGATTACAAGTAACCCCCCAGCACTACCCATTGAAGGTTGGAAACAAAACTTGCAATCGGATGATCCCCACAGTCTAAAAACAAGATTGCCCTTTACCTCAACCATCTTTGTCTCCTGTAAGCATACGACCGACGGTTTATGCTTCCTACACAGTCTCATGATAGCCCTTCTCCTCACCCCACCATTAAGCCCTCTCACATTACAACTGATGATCTTCATAATAATCGTGTACCACTCAGAGATCTCTTCCCTGCAATCCCTAGGATTCTCGTTCCACTTCCTCAGCAATCCTCTCCAATACCCTATCCTTTCCCATTAAGAGTCCCAGCCCCAACATCTCTGCCATGACCATTGTTTCCATTATCTCCGTGCGATCAACCAACCGAACCCCCACCTTACTTCTGAAGGTGGTAAATTGAAGTGGAGCGAACACTTCCCCAGATTCGTCACACATCGATGTTATCGCCAATCCTCCCCTCCTTGCCCCTGATTTGTTATGCCCCCCCTTCCTCTTTCGTTTCCCAGCAGCTCCTTTCCCAACGCTTGGGAGTCTGGCCAATGCCTCATTTATCGTCTCCATTTCCTCAGCCCACCTTGCCTCCGCAAGCTTTACCGCCTCCTGCTCAGGCAGCCCCCCTCCCGACCCAGATGATATCTCCTCGTTATTAAACCTTCGCGCCCCCTCCCCTTGAGAATGCACCTGCTCCAACAAAGTCTCCGGAATGACCTCAAGTGAGCGAGTATTCTCCCACTCTACACTGCCCGAGCTCCTCTCCCCTATTCTGGACTGCCTTAAAAGAACGATGGGATTCTCACAGCATTCTCCCACACCCACCCTAAGATCTCTCTGCCCCTTCTCTGTGTCCCGACTCGAGAAAATAAGTTCCTCACCATTGGGCCTGCCAATCACCTCTCTCTCACATTCCCCTACAATTGGCCTATCCGACACGACCGGCCCATCTGGCTCAGACGGCCCACCCTTACAATAGCCCAACTCCCCTACAAAGGGCCACCCCGGTTCAATATACCCCTTCTGGCCCGCAGAAATCCTTTCTAAATTACCAATACTGGCATTACCTTCTTTGGGAAACTCAGTACTTGATTGAATATTAAAACCAGCCGCCACCTTTTTGTTTTCCCCCTCCCCATGCATTCTCCCAAGTACCCTTTGCCCTTCCCCATGCAATCGAGTCCAGGATCTCCTGCCACTCGTCTTCTCCGGTACACTTTCCCCGCCCACCCCGATCACCTCCTCCCCGGCCACCCCGAACGCCTCCTCCGCCAGAATATTATTTTCAGTGAGATAGTTGGGCTCGTCAACTTCCACCACCTTGTCACAATAGTTTGGAACCAGTCTCACTATGAACCTTCTACCCTTAACCGTAATAGGCACTCGTGAGGGAATGTTTGCATTTTCTTTTACTCTCACCAAGATCCGAGCTCTATCCAGCCTCCTCTTTCCTTTTGTTTCACTTTCCATGTTCAATACTTTGCCCCATTTCTCAGTGATCCTTTGGAAGTTCTCTACACACCATACCATGTAAGGCAATCCGAAAACATACACCCACACCAACTGGTTTCGGACAACTGTTGTAACATCCCGATTAATTAACGCATAATTAATTTAATTAATTGTGGTTAATTAATAAAGAATTTACTATATGGATATTTTGTAGGTATGATTTTAGCAAAATGGAAGAATAAGTGGGTTCAAACCCACCAAAAAATAATAAGAGCTCAAGTGCTCAAATGTGTGCAATGTGGTCAATACAAGTGGTGTAACCCATTAACCCACCTTCCGACCCGACCCGAGACCCATGACCCGACCCGGGTTCTCTTGGAGTGTTAAAAATCAGATTTGGGGTTGGAAGACCCATTTCTTCCTCCTTCCCCTTCCCATTCCCGTCACTCTCTCTCGGTGAAGATAGGGTTCTTCATTTTGGTGAGAAATTGGTGTTTTCTTCCTCAAATCGGTTGGGGGATTGGTATTTATACCTTTGGTAAGTATTTTTCTAGCTTCTACACTTGATTTTGAGGATGTTTGAGTGGGTTTTGGAGTGATGGAAGTTGGTGACGGGAATTCAATTTTTGGGATGAATCTTTGTAGATCGGTTTGTGGGGAAGCTTGAATCCTTGTTTAAGGGTTCCAAATCAGTTTTGGGAGCTAAGGTAATGCTTTTGGTTGAGTAATTTCAGTTTTTGAGCTTCCAATGGTTTCATGTTGAAGAACTCATGTTCTTGGATGAATTTTTGATGTTTGGAGCTTGATTCTTGCAATATAGGCTTGGAATTTTAGATTGGAAGCTTGGAGGTTGAGGAGAGGAGCTTGGAGACTCGTCTACATCCAAGGCAAGGGATTATATTGCTTAAATTACGTGTTTGGGGGGTATTTGGGGTCGGATTCCGGCGAAATCGCCGGAAAAACTGATTGGAAAATCGGAGAAGACGATGAACAGTAACTGCTACAGTAACTGCTACAGTACTGCTACAGTAACTGTACAGTAGTTACCGCGGTAACTCGCATAGTTACCGCAGTAATTCGCCACAGTATTTACCACGGTAATTTGAACAGTAATTACCACGGTAATTTGAACAGTAATTACCACGGTAATTTGAACAGTAACTACCACAGTAACTTGTACAGTAGTTACCGCAGTAACTCACTACAGTAGTTACCGCAGTAACTCGCTACAGTAGTTACCGCAGTAACTTGCTACAGTAATTGCTACAGTAATTGCTACAGTAATTGCTACAGTATCACTACAGTACTGGGCTGCGTATGTCACGCGTTTTACGCGAGCGGGCGCGCAGTGAGCGCAGGAAGGCCCTGTTTGGCCCATTTTTGTGCAATTTTTATTCTATATTAATGTTTTCTTTGCACCAATTATTGTTATGACTTCCCCAAATGTTATTGGTAAACCGTGGGTTAATCGATTGGCCCGTGGGGGTTGTTGAATTGCTTAGAGGAACTGTTGAATTATTATATCATTAATGCCTTAGCCTAGAGGGCTATGTATTGAATTCCTTATATGTTGAGAAGCATGCGAACCTAGTGTGTAGGTGCTTGAATATCACTGTATTGTTATATGCATGTTATTGCAGTGGAATTGACGGTTATTAACCCGATGGGTTGTTATAATGTTTATGATTGATCGGGCAGCCTTTACCGGTGTTGTTGAGTCCCGATGACCCTGCGGGGTGGATTATTGGTTGTTATTCATTTTGGCCCTTTTGGGCTGGTTATTATAATGCATGGTATTGCATTATGGATGGATGGACATATTGGAAATGTCCGATCGGGCAGCCTTTACCGGTGTTGTTGAGTCCCGATGACCCTGCGGGGGTGGATTATTGTTGTTATTCATGTTGGCCCTTTTGGGCTGGTTATTATAATGCATGGTATTGCATTATGGATGGATGGACATATTGGAAATGTCCGATCGGGCAGCCTTTACCGGTGTTGTTGAGTCCCGATGACCCTGCGGGGTGGATTATTGTTGTTATTCATGTTGGCCCTTTTGGGCTGGTTATTATAATGCATGGTATTGCATTATGGATGGATGGACATATGGGAAATGTCTGATCGGGCAGCCTTTACCGGTGTTGTTGAGTCCCGATGGCCCTGCGGGGTGATTATTAGGCTGTGATGCCTGTGATTTGGCTGTTATGCCTGTGATTGGGCTGTGATGCCTGTGGTCCCTGCGGGGATGGTGTATGTTACCCTGTAACGGGTTGGAGTTGATGATATCCTCACCCGTGGGTTCATACCGCCCGGGTTTAGGTTGCCGGCTAGGCATATTCATTTGCATTTGCATATATGGTAGATAGGTGTATGTTAGGCCATGCATCACGTGCATAAATTGTATGATTGTGGTTGAAGCACCGGTATGGGACGGTGTGATGATTTATTTATGTCAATTGTATGATCGTGGTTGAAGCACCGGTATGGGACGGTGTGGTGTTTAACTGCTTTATTTATATTCTGCCGTTATTAATATGTTTATTTATCACCTATATTTACTACTTGAGATGTGGTTCTGTTTTCCCTTACTCCCCGGCACGTAGCCTTGCTCAGTACGTTGTACTGACCCCCTTTGCTTTTGTCTGTTTTATAGATCCTGCTGGAGGCGCTGGAGCATGATTTGGGTTTGGGGTATTGAGAGATAACATAGATAGGATTTTGTATGTTTATCTTACGTGATTATGTGATACTCTATTGTTTATCATGACTTGGATTTTATGCTAGTTGAGGCCTGTGTGCCTAGAATCTGCTTTCTGTCGGCCGGTGGCCTTATGTGATTTACGCTTTGGGCTGGTAGCCCTGTTTGAGATATTGGTATGCTGTTGAGAGGCTTGCAGTCTGGATGAGCAGCTGGAGTGTTTATTTGATTATGATGGTGAGTCCTCCTATGTGCTTATATGTTTTATTTGTTTTAGCTTCCGCATTAAACTGGATTAATCAGATGATCACTTTAGGTTTACCCAGTGTTGTACTAGCTATTTTAAATTAGCTGGCCACTAGTTTAGGATAGTTAGTACAGCGGTAACGTTTGCGAAAATCAGGTTTGAATTTTCGGGGCGTTACAGAGTGGTATCAGAGCCTGTGTGCTCTTTTATCTTATTAAAACTTGTGTAGACATAGGTGGTGAGCTGTGTGGGGTACATATAGCATAGAATTGCATTTTTACTATATCTGATTATTTCTACGGACACCAGGTTAATTCACAGTTGGGGAACTGTGAGGAAACCATGGTACTCCAGTCAGGATCCTTGTTATCTCACAGTCATTGAGGACTATGAATGACTTTTGATCGGTTATTTAATTTTGTCGTTTATATATACTGCTTTGTATATGATTGGTGATTTCTGTTAACACTGTTTGTTGATGTTGTAATCTAAGTTGGATGAGTAGTTTGGAAAGGCCTCATGGAAGCCTGGGCTATTCGAATAGCGATCCAAGCTGGATCAATGTGCTGAATGGTGTTCAGATGGGTTTGACGTACCCTCGAGAGTGAAATAGGGTACTGAGAAAATCTCCATACTGCGATAACCCACTGGGGTGATATAGATATTTGCAGTCCGCCTGCATCCGAAGGATGGTGGAAACCATTTCGAGGCTATGCCAGTGAGGGTATAGTCGGATTTGGTTAGAAAGAATAATAATGTGAAGTGGCATTGAATTGACACTGGCGTTGAATGCTTGTCGAGTAAGACGAGGCAAGGTGACTGTTCTGCATGGAAAGATCGGTAACGTGAAGGGGGCCGATATCACTAGGGCGAGGACGAACTAGGGGACTTCCTAGTATGTTGTCTTTATGTGATGGAAAAGTTACGTTGATTGGATAACGTTTTGTCATGTGTGTCATTCATGTATCATATGTGTTTCTTCTTGACTCTCTGGTTGAGAGATAAACCCGTTTCCCTGATATGGGAATTATTTATGTCGCATTTTGTGTTGCTGTTATTGTGTTTGATTCTGGAGTCTTATGTTCATTTGAGACTCTAAATTTCATTCGTAAGCATGGAGTAAATGCTACTACTGCTGCGAATCCTTCTGCCTTAGTACTGTGCAATTCAGAAGCCTCGTGTTCTTTAGTGGCTTTGCGATTTGTGCGAGAGCATGGAGTAGGACCGTTGGCGCCCTACCAGATGCTTGTTTCTTTACCTTCGGGTGATAATATTCGAAGTGATCATTTGATGCAAGATGTTGTGTTGAGCATCGAGAGTCGTGAATTCAGGGCTGACCTGGTGGTCTTTAGCCCGGCTGGTTTTGACGTACTATTGGGCATAGATTGGCTGTTTGCCATCGTGCTGTAATTGATTGTGGTGTTCCACGAATATCCTTTTTGGATTCTTTGGGTAACTGTGTTTCTTATCGACATCCGTTGATTCCACCTGTTATTGGTGTGGTTTCTGTTGCTTTGTTGTGTGACCTGATGCGCAGGGGTTGTTCTCTTTTCCTGTGGCAAATGAGGGATCTTCGAGCAGAATTTTCTGCTTCTTCGAATGTCCCTGTTGTATCTGAGTTCGGGAATGTCTATCCCGGTGAAATTCCTAGTCTCCCACCTGTTCGGGAGATTGATTTTACTATTGAGCTGATGTCTGATACAACTCCTATTTCTTGGGCTTCTTATCGTATGGCTTCTTCTGAATTGAAGGAGTTGAGGGATCAGTGATTGAGCTTACTAATAAGGGGTATATCTAGCCGAATAACTCGCATTGGGGAACTCCTGTTTTGTTTATTAATAAGAAGAGGGATCGATGAGGATGCTCATCGATTCCAGAGGTTTGAACCGAATCACGGGAAAAACAAGTATCCTTTACCTTGGATTGAGAATCTGTTTGATTAATTGAGAGGGGCCAGTGTATTCAGTAAGATTGATTTGAGATTGGGCTACCACCAGATAAGGGTGGCGGAGGCTGATAGGCCTAAGATAGCGTTCAGGACTTGTTGAGGACATTTGAATTCCCGGTCATGTCTTTTGGTTTGACTAACGCACTAGCGATCTTCATGGATCTCATGTATAGGGCATTACATCCCCTGCTGGCCGTGTGCGTGGTTGTGTTCATAGATGATATTATGGTTTATTCGCCGACGTGTGAGGCACACGCGGGTCACTTGAGAACAGTTTTGAATACATTATGAGAGCATAAGCTGTATGCTAAACTCTCCAAATGTGAATTTTGGTTGGAGAGTGTGTCTTTTCGGGGGCACATTATTTCCGGTAATGGTATGTCTGTTGATCCTGCAAAGGTAAAAGCTGTATTTAAATGGCAAGTCCCGAAGAATGTGGGGAAGATCCGAAGTTTCTTGGATCTTGTTGGTTACTACAGTAGGTTTATTGAGGGATTTTCTAGCATTGCTAGACCTCGGATGAGATTGTTCTGTAACGATGATAAATTCCAGTGGGATGATGATTGTAAGCAGGCGTTCGAACATTTGAAGAATGTAATGACAAAGGCATTTTTATTGACTCTACCTCATGAGTCAGGTGAGTACGAAGTTTTGACCAACACCTCACTTAAAGGTTTGGGTGGTGTGTTGATGCAGAATGAGAAGGTGATCAATAGAACTACCCGACGCATGATTTGGAGACGGAAGCGGTAGTTCATGTTTTGAAAATCTAGTGGCTCCCTCCGAGGCATTGTATGGGAGAAAGTGTAGGAGTCCATTATGTTGGAATGATCCAACAGATAAGGTGAATATGGGTCTTGAGATGATTGAGCAGACAATCGAGTTGGTGAAGATCATCAGGGATCGAATGAAAGAGGTTCAGGACAGACAGTGGAGTTATGCTGATTTAGCTCGTCGAGATGTGGAGTTTGAGGTTGGTGATAGCATATTTTTGCGGGTATCGCCTCTGAAAGGGGTACGCCGATTTGGTAAGAAGCCAAGCTGATTCCGAGATATATTGGATCCTATGAGATTGTTGAGATGGTTGGGAAAGTGACGTATATGTTGGCTTTGCCAGCAGAAGTGGGTCGAGCCCATGATGTATCCCATACCATACTTCCCAACTTAGGAAGTTTCTGTCTGATCCAGATAAGATCATTCAGCTTGATAAAGTTGAATTGGATGCTAGTCTTAAGTTCGAAGAGTTCCAGATCGGGTGATTGATACAAATGATGAGGTTCCGATGAATAAAACCATGTTGATGGTTAGGGTGTTGTGGTCTAGACACGGAGCTGAATATGCTACTTGGAGAAACTGATGAGCATATGAAACTGAAGTAGCCAGACTTTAATTTTTACTTCTCATAATGAAGTAACATTTTTCCCATTGATTATTCACGTGACCGATTATGCATTTCGGGGACGAAATGATCCTAAGGGGGAGAGATTGTAACATCCCGATTAATTAACGCATAATTAATTTAATTAATTGTGGTTAATTAATAAAGAATTTACTATATGGATATTTTGTAGGTATGATTTTAGCAAAATGGAAGAATAAGTGGGTTCAAACCCACCAAAAAATAATAAGAGCTCAAGTGCTCAAATGTGTGCAATGTGGTCAATACAAGTGGTGTAACCCATTAACCCACCTTCCGACCCGACCCGAGACCCATGACCCGACCCGGGTTCTCTTGGAGTGTTAAAAATCAGATTTGGGGTTGGAAGACCCATTTCTTCCTCCTTCCCCTTCCCATTCCCGTCACTCTCTCTCGGTGAAGATAGGGTTCTTCATTTTGGTGAGAAATTGGTGTTTTCTTCCTCAAATCGGTTGGGGGATTGGTATTTATACCTTTGGTAAGTATTTTTCTAGCTTCTACACTTGATTTTGAGGATGTTTGAGTGGGTTTTGGAGTGATGGAAGTTGGTGACGGGAATTCAATTTTTGGGATGAATCTTTGTAGATCGGTTTGTGGGGAAGCTTGAATCCTTGTTTAAGGGTTCCAAATCAGTTTTGAGAGCTAAGGTAATGCTTTTGGTTGAGTAATTTCAGTTTTTGAGCTTCCAATGGTTTCATGTTGAAGAACTCATGTTCTTGGATGAATTTTTGATGTTTGGAGCTTGATTCTTGCAATATAGGCTTGGAATTTTAGATTGGAAGCTTGGAGGTTGAGGAGAGGAGCTTGGAGACTCGTCTACATCCAAGGCAAGGGATTATATTGCTTAAATTACGTGTTTGGGGGGTATTTGGGGTCGGATTCCGGCGAAATCGCCGGAAAAACTGATTGGAAAATCGGAGAAGACGATGAACAGTAACTGCTACAGTAACTGCTACAGTACTGCTACAGTAACTGTACAGTAGTTACCGCGGTAACTCGCGTAGTTACCGCAGTAATTCGCCACAGTATTTACCACGGTAATTTGAACAGTAATTACCACGGTAATTTGAACAGTAATTACCACGGTAATTTGAACAGTAACTACCACAGTAACTTGTACAGTAGTTACCGCAGTAACTCACTACAGTAGTTACCGCAGTAACTCGCTACAGTAGTTACCGCAGTAACTTGCTACAGTAATCGCTACAGTAATTGCTACAGTAATTACTACAGTAATTGCTACAGTATCACTACAGTACTGGGCTGCGTATGTCACGCGTTTTACGCGAGCGGGCGCGCAGTGAGCGCAGGAAGGCCCTGTTTGGCCCATTTTTGTGCAATTTTTATTCTATATTAATGTTTTCTTTGCACCAATTATTGTTATGACTTCCCCAAATGTTATTGGTAAACCGTGGGTTAATCGATTGGCCCGTGGGGGTTGTTGAATTGCTTAGAGGAACTGTTGAATTATTATATCATTAATGCCTTAGCCTAGAGGGCTATGTATTGAATTCCTTATATGTTGAGAAGCATGCGAACCTAGTGTGTAGGTGCTTGAATATCACTGTATTGTTATATGCATGTTATTGCAGTGGAATTGACGGTTATTAACCCGATGGGTTGTTATAATGTTTATGATTGATCGGGCAGCCTTTACCGGTGTTGTTGAGTCCCGATGACCCTGCGGGGTGGATTATTGGTTGTTATTCATTTTGGCCCTTTTGGGCTGGTTATTATAATGCATGGTATTGCATTATGGATGGATGGACATATTGGAAATGTCCGATCGGGCAGCCTTTACCGGTGTTGTTGAGTCCCGATGACCCTGCGGGGGTGGATTATTGTTGTTATTCATGTTGGCCCTTTTGGGCTGGTTATTATAATGCATGGTATTGCATTATGGATGGATGGACATATTGGAAATGTCCGATCGGGCAGCCTTTACCGGTGTTGTTGAGTCCCGATGACCCTGCGGGGTGGATTATTGTTGTTATTCATGTTGGCCCTTTTGGGCTGGTTATTATAATGCATGGTATTGCATTATGGATGGATGGACATATTGGAAATGTCTGATCGGGCAGCCTTTACCGGTGTTGTTGAGTCCCGATGGCCCTACGGGGTGATTATTAGGCTGTGATGCCTGTGATTTGGCTGTTATGCCTGTGATTGGGCTGTGATGCCTGTGGTCCCTGCGGGGATGGTGTATGTTACCCTGTAACGGGTTGGAGTTGATGATATCCTCACCCGTGGGTTCATACCGCCCGGGTTTAGGTTGCCGGCTAGGCATATTCATTTGCATTTGCATATATGGTAGATAGGTGTATGTTAGGCCATGCATCACGTGCATAAATTGTATGATTGTGGTTGAAGCACCGGTATGGGACGGTGTGATGATTTATTTATGTCAATTGTATGATCGTGGTTGAAGCACCGGTATGGGACGGTGTGGTGTTTAACTGCTTTATTTATATTCTGCCGTTATTAATATGTTTATTTATCACCTATATTTACTACTTGAGATGTGGTTCTGTTTTCCCTTACTCCCCGGCACGTAGCCTTGCTCAGTACGTTGTACTGACCCCCTTTGCTTTTGTCTGTTTTATAGATCCTGCTGGAGGCGCTGGAGCATGATTTGGGTTTGGGGTATTGAGAGATAACATAGATAGGATTTTGTATGTTTATCTTACGTGATTATGTGATACTCTATTGTTTATCATGACTTGGATTTTATGCTAGTTGAGGCCTGTGTGCCTAGAATCTGCTTTCTGTCGGCCGGTGGCCTTATGTGATTTACGCTTTGGGCTGGTAGCCCTGTTTGAGATATTGGTATGCTGTTGAGAGGCTTGCAGTCTGGATGAGCAGCTGGAGTGTTTATTTGATTATGATGGTGAGTCCTCCTATGTGCTTATATGTTTTATTTGTTTTAGCTTCCGCATTAAACTGGATTAATCAGATGATCACTTTAGGTTTACCCAGTGTTGTACTAGCTATTTTAAATTAGCTGGCCACTAGTTTAGGATAGTTAGTACAGCGGTAACGTTTGCGAAAATCAGGTTTGAATTTTCGGGGCGTTACAACTGTTTCTTCCGTCCACCTTCTCTTCCATTCAACAAAGTCTCGGTCCCCTTGATCTTCCAGGAACCGGGCCCTTTTCTCCACCTCTCGGAAAACTACCACCATGACACAGCCTCCCCCGTATACCAAGTCCTCGCAAGCTGTATGTTCCTTGTATAACCAATCCTGGAAGTCATTCAACACCTCCAATCCTCGTATTTGCACCACCGCAGATCTCGCTAGCCAGTTCTGATCATCCTCTACAACCTTTAATTCCACCGTCTCTTCTGTCTTGTTCATGTTACCTTGGAAGCTCCCCCTCCTATCTCCCCTGGCTACCTCCGCATAAGAGCGATCATCCCTCCATGTCTCACGGAGCACCCCCCCTTCACCGTTTTGCTTTCCAGCTCCCATGTTGCTTCGATGGTAGTTTGTGCCTCCCAAACTCTTATTCCCTGCCTCTCCAACCTGTCCCCCATACCTCTTGCTGTCAACGGCCCAACTTGCAACAATTTTCCTGCCCTCCATTACCCTCCCATTCATGCTCCCTATAACCTTCTCAGCCTCCTCTCTGCTGTGAAATCTAAAAAACCCAAACTTACATCCTCTCACCTCCCATTTCCGAACTGGTATAAACCATTCCCTCACATTTGCCACTTTTTCAATCTCCTTGACCAATGATATAATGGCTATGCTCAACTGAACGTTGCCAATGTATACCCCTATGAGTTTCTTACGGCCGTTGGGGTCCCCAAATCTTTCTCTTCTGCCCGACGAACCCTCAGAAGTTTCCCCCACCGCCAACTTCTTCTTCCATCGGAGTCCACCGCCGCCACCGCCCCCCTGCATTCTCATATTTTACTATAATATAGATATAGATTATTATTATGAGATAATAAATTTTTTAGGCCATTAGAAGAAGGTATTTTCAGATTTGAGCATGATAAATTTATTTAAGGTTTTGGGCCGGCACAAGGAGCTCGGGCCTAAAAAATAAGTAAAATGGTCAGGCAGTTACAAGATGTGGGCCGCGTGACTTCAATCGCGGGCTAGCTGGAATTTTTAAAAAAAAAAAATAAAAATCCTAACACGTTACTTCATTGGGATGGGTTATTCCACTATCCCCAAATCCAATTTAATACGAGCAAGAACTGTAAATCTTCCACAAGAAGGTTGCAATGGGGGCGGAGCGAGGCGGTGCTCAGGCCGCGTGCGCAGATCTGCTTGGAGTGATGCGCAGGCGAGGAGGCCGGAAGGGAGAGCGGCACGAACGTAGGCAGGGGCGGCAATGGAGCAGGGGCGCTGGCATGCTCAGGGCTGAGTGGGGCAGCGAAGGGCGACGCTGAAGGGGAGATCTCTGGCAGCGAACGAACGGCGTTGGGGCGGCGCTGAAGGGGAGGTCATGGCAGCGAAGGAACGACGGTGGGGCGGCGCTGTTCATCAGTGTATTTCTGCGCTTCTGATTTTTTCGTCTTTCTCTTTTTGTTTTCTTTTCCCTATTTCAGGAATTCTTTGAATTTTTTTGAAACGGTTGAAGATTTAAATTTTAGAATTAAAACATTTATTACTCTCTCAAGGAGTGTGATGGTTGCTTTGTAATGAATTTCTTGATTTACCATGGGTCTTCTTGGGAGCGGGAGCAGGGCACTTGACATGTGCATTTTATCAACATCTTGAAATGGATTTCTTGATTTAGTTCTTGATCTTAAATTGGTTTTCTTGATCAGTTCTTGATCTTGAATTGGTTTTCTTGATTAAGTTCTTGATCTTATATGGGTTTCTTGATTTAGATTTTTTCTTTTCTGCAACGAAAGGGGATTTCTAAAGATTTATTTAAAGACAACATGTCGGCGCATGTCTTAATGGGGCTGTGTAATCCACGCAGCCCGAGCTTGGGCATTTTCCGGTCGTTTGGCCTCATATTGAGGCCCGATCTTCTTGTGTTAACTCAAAATCCTAAATAAATTTATCACGGCCTAAATCTGGAAATAACTCCTTCTAGTGGTCTAAAAAACATATCATCATCATCATCATCATCTGATATTTCCCCCAATATTGGTAATTGTTACACTTCCTTAGCCAAAACCTGCCATTATTTAAGCTCGTATTCTAATGGAGGAGAAGGCGGAATAGTAGATGTTTAAACTTGAAATCTTATTAGGGGGACAAGGTACGTATTTGAGCTAAATAATAAGTTTTTCGCCTTTTTCCATGATTTTTGTTTATTTTTTTGGTAAACAGTGACACTCATGTGTCGGCAAAGGTGTGTGGGAGCCCAAACCACACAAATTACAAATGGGATAAAGGGGAGGGATAGGGGGCCAGATGGGGATCGAACTCCCAATCTATGGTTGGGAGAAGGGGGACTTGACCGCTAGGGTAAGTCCCCAACCCCATGATTTTTGTTTATTGGTTTTAATTCATTTTTATTTTATTCACATTTGTTGAAATTCATACAAAAAACCTGTTGAAAATATATATATATATATTTCATTTATAAATATAAAAAAGCTATACACAAGTTACATATTTTATTTGAATTTAGAATTTACAATAATAAGTTATATTCTCTAATTTTTAGTCATTTGAATTATGTACTCCCTCCGTCCCATTCCAAATGTCCTACTTACTATTTTTGGATGTCCCATTACAAATGTCTTCTTTCTATAAATAGAAATAATTTTCACCTCCAACAACTATGTGGACCCCACCATATACTCACAAACAAACTCTACCTTAATTCCCGTGCCCAACAGTAACAAGACACTTGGAGTGGGACGGAGGGAATAGTAGATTTGATTGAAGTTACAAGTTACAACTTCCCATTAAAAAAATTACTTATATTTTTTGGTTTATCAATTTACATGTTTTGTTACACGCAAAAAAAAAAAAAAAAAAAATTACATGTTTTGTTTCTGTTGCATAAAATAATGCCGATAATTTGCACAGCTGAACTGCAACAAAGACCTTCAATAATTGCATAATTAAAAAAATATCTCTATTAAGTGCTTTATTTTAACGTGCAATAAAAGTCTTCATCGATGTTGATACAAGGACAAACAAAAATCATGATGAATACAATAAAAATAGGAAGAAGAATTATAGCAGTATACATCAACGACTTTAATAATTAAGCTGGCAAACTTATTCGAGTCTGGATGGGGTGCAGAATAATAGTAATATTCTACATATATATACTCTATATATATATATGTCCATCACATAACCATGATTGCTGGATCATTACTGTTAATAAAAGGAAAAAAAAAAAAACTCATCTAAAACATCTGTAACATGTATGATTAATTATATTGTCGCAGAAATAGAATAATAACCAATATATTGGTGCAATGGATAGGCTAGAGGTTGGGCCCACGCAATGCAGCTGTTGATCTTGGCCGTTAATTCATTGGCACGTTTTAATTTGAAGATACCGTTCTATTAAACTGTCGGCACGGCCTCTTGTGCATATCTATATAATATAGGAGTATAAAAATAATTCCTCATGAACAATAATCTATCTTTATAAATAGTAACATACCAATTCTCTCTCATAAAAATCCTTTTATGAACAGTAACATACTTATTTACTCAACATTCACTTTCTGCACGTAATCCAATACACATTTCTAATGATCAATAACTCATCAATAACTCAAAATGTGTACAAGTAAAAATTCTAAAAATTTGATATTATAAAACTATATGATGAGACGAATTTAATGAGATCCCACTTGATTATGTTTTTTCTTATATAAATGTTGTATAAACAGTAGCAAAAGTCAATCCATTTCACTATAAAAAAAATTAAAGAATTATATAAAAAACATAATTCACTTTCAAAATATAGGAGAAGCAAATTTGGACGAAATTTACATTAGATAATTTAATTTCATTAATTATTGTAGATAAAGAATACTACCAAATAAAGTACAGTATGTAACAAAAAGTTTATGGGTTGATATTATTTATTCTTTAAAAATAATTTCAATATTTGTTATTATTCTTAACAAATACTCCATAAATTGAAATTATAGTTTAAGAATATATTGTAAATTATTATTTCTATAAGTACTTTATAAATTGATAATATGTTCATTAATGAATAACAAATATTTGTATTAAATAAATTAACTAAATTATATTTTTCTAATTTAATTGGGAAATTTTTAATTTATCAACACTTTAGGGTAATCAATATCAATAATCAATTACAGAGTGCAATGTGATTTCACATACCTTTTGTCAATATATATATTAGATTTGAGTGTAGAAACTTTTTCTTATCTTTGCTTTTTCATTTTTTTGTCTTGTCAACTATTATTTGTAGTATAATATTTTTTTAAGATAGTAAATTATAATATATAAATATTGGTAATAGCATATGTGTCGATTGCTATGGAACGTATAGATGTACTCATGTAATGTTTAAAATAGTTTAAGTAGTTTGAGAAATGTAACCGACATAATAAAATTGAACAATTTTATTTGATAAATTTAATATTTTTATTCCATTATCTATATTTCCGCCCATTAGGCGGGGTAATACTAGTTTATGACAAAAACAATCGATGTACCATTAAAATCACCTAATAATCATTTATATTTTTATAGTATATACAAAAATTTGGCAATTCGAAGGTCCTTTAAAATTTAAATAGCATCTATGTCGCTTGAAGCCTATTTTAATGTGGAGGGTCGCACTCAACTTGTATTTCTAGGTTTTCCCATTGAACATCCAGATTCAAATTAATTTTACAATAATAGTGTGCTTCATTCGATAGTTTCTACGATCATTATTCTTACCTTGCATCTCTATAACTATATTTCATTTTATGTACGAAGTCACGCAGTTCATTTTATTATTTGGTCACTTTTTGCAAAAAAATACAAGGCAAATTTCATAAGTCTTGGAAAATAGGGAAAATCTAATAGAAAAAACCAATTTTATTCTGTTAAATGGCAATTGCTTAAAGTTTCATAACTACTAGTGAATATATGGAGTTTGCTCTCTCTTACACTAACACTACACGAATTTTTCCGAAAAAAATTAATGAACTAGACGACTGTAACGCCCCGAAAAATTCAAACATGATTTTCGCAAGCATTACCGCTGTACTAACTATCCTAAACTAGTAGCCAGCTAATTTAAAACAGCTAGTACAACACTGGGTAAACCTAAAGTGATCATCTGATTAATCCGGTTTAATGCGGAAGCTAAAACAAATAAAACATATAAGCACATAGGAGGTCTCACCATCATAATCAAATAAACACTCCAGCTGCTCATCCAGACTGCAAGCCTCTCAACAGCATACCAATATCTCAAACAGGGCTACCAGCCCAAAGTGTAAATCACATAAGGCCACTGGCCGACAGAAAGCAGATTATAGGCACACAGGCCTCAACTAGCATAAAATCCAAGTCATGATAAACAATAGAGTATCACATAATCACGTAAGATAAACATAAAAAGTCCTATCTATGTGATCTCTCAATACCCCAAACCCAAATCATGCTCCAGCGCCTCCAGCAGGATCTATAAAACAGACAAAAGCAAAGGGGGTCAGTACAACGTACTGAGCAAGGCTACGTGCCGGGGAGTAAGGGAAAACAGCACCATAATAATAATAACAATAATAATAATAATAATAATAATAATAATAATAATAATAATAATAATAATAATAATAATAAATAACAAAGCAGAATGTAAATAAAGCAGATAAACACCACACCGTCCCATACCGGTGCTTCAACCACGATCATACAATTGACATAAATAAATCATCACACCGTCTCATACCGGTGCTTCAACCACAGACATACAATTTATGCACGTGATGCATGGCCTAACATACACCTATCTACCCTATATGCAAATGCAAATGAATATGCCTAGCCGGCAACCTAAACCCGGGCGGTATGAACCCACGGGTGAGGATATCATCAACTCCAACCCGTTACAGGGTAACATACACCATCCCCGCAGGGACCACAGGCATCACAGCCCAATCACAGGCATAACAGCCAAATCACAGGCATCGCAGCCAAATCACAGGCATCACAGCCTAATAATCACCCCGCAGGGCCATCGGGACTCAACAACACCGGTAAAGGCTGCCCGATCGGACATTTCCAATATGTCCATCCATCCATAATGCAATACCATGCATTATAATAACCAGCCCAAAAGGGCCAACGGGAATAACAACCAATAATCCACCCCGCAGGGTCATCGGGACTCAACAACACCGGTAAAGGCTGCCCGATCGGACATTTCCAATATGTCCATCCATCCATAATGCAATACCATGCATTATAATAACCAGCCCAAAATGGCCAACAGGAATAACAACCAATAATCCACCCCGCAGGGTCATCGGGACTCAACAACACCGGTAAAGGCTGCCCGATCGAACATTTCCAATATGTTCGTAATCTCATAATGCAATATCATGCATTATAATAACCACCCCAAAAGGGTAACAGATATAACAGTCAATAATACACCCCGCATGGGCCATCGGGACTCAACAACACCTGTGAAGGTTGCCCGATCTATAATAAATATCATAACAACCCATCGGGTTAATAACCGTCAATTCCAATGCAATAACATGCATATGACAATACAGTGATATTCAAGCACCTAGACACTAGGTTCGCATGCTTCTCAACATATAAGGAATTCAATACATAGCCCCCTAGGCTAAGCATTAATGATATAATAATTCAACAGTTTCCCTAAGCAATTCAACAACCCCCACGGGCCAATTGATTAACCCATGGTTTACCAATAACATTTGGGGAAGTCATAACAATAATTGGTGCAAAGAAAACATAATTATATGATCAAAATCGCACAAAAAGGGGCCAAACAGGGCATTTCTACGCTCACTGCGCACCCGCGCGCGTAAAACGCGTGGCATACGCAGCCCAGTACTGTAGCCAGTACTGTAGCAATTACTGTAGCGATTACTGTAGCGATTACTGTAGCGAGTTACTGCGGTAACTAATGTAGCGAGTTACTGCGGTAACTACTGTACAAGTTACCGTGGTGGTTACTGTTCAAATTACCGTGGTAATTACTGTTCAAATTACCGTGGTAATTACTGTGGCGAATTACTGCGGTAACTACGCGAGTTACCTCGGTAACTACTGTACAGTTACTGTAGCAGTACTGTAGCAGTTACTGTTCATCGTCTTCTCCGATTTTCCAATCGGTTTTCCGGCGATTTCGCCGGAATCCGACCCCCAAATACCCCCCAAACACGTAATTTAAGCAATATAATCCCTTGCCTGATGTCTTCCAACAAAAATCGGGCCTCCAATTCGTCGATTACAAGCTTCAATCGAACTAAATCAACCCAAAACCTAAAATCAACAACCAACTCCAAAATCAACACCATTAAGCTCACGAACATATCTAAAACATATATTTGAGTCTAAATATTCAAGGATTAAAGCTTAACTCAACAAAATACAAAAACCCCCAATTTTATCACTCACGGTCAACACCCAAAACCACCTCCAAATCTTAACAAAATTAAGAACTAATAACAATAAATCACTTACCAAAAGCATGAATATGAATTTCTCAACTTGATTTCAAGCCAATATTGAAGATTGTTCTTGGCCAAGGAGGGCTACGGGAAGAAGAAATGGAGAGAGGAAGAAGAAAGGAAAAAAATGAGGAAAGGGGAGAAAAGTGAGGAAGGTGGGTCTCAAACCCACTTCTCATTTTTAATAAAAATTATATCCGGATCGGGTCATGATGTTGTGTCTCCTCCCAACTTCTTTTATTCTAACAAGTCGCGGTCCATTTATTTAAGCACTTTGGCTCTTATTAACTTATGGGTTTGCTACCCACTTATTCTTCCACTTCATTAAAATCATACCTACAAAATATCCATATAATAAATCCTTTGTTAATTAACCACAATTAATTAAATTAATTATGCGTTAATTAATCGGGATGTTACAATCTCTCCCCCTTAGGATCATTTCGTCCCCGAAATGCATAATCGGTCACGTGAATAATCAATGGGAAAAATGTTACTTCATTATAAGAAGTAAAAATTAAAGTCAGGCTACTTCAGTTTCATATGCTCCTCAGTTTTTCCAAGTAGCATATTCAGCTCCGTGTCTAGACCACAACACCCTAACCATCAACATGGTTTTATTCATCGGAACCTCATCATTTGTATCAATCACCCGATCTGGAACTCTTCGAACTTAAGACTAGCATCCAATTCAACTTTATCAAGCTGAATGATCTTATCTGGATCAGACAGAAACTTCATAAGTTGGGAAGTATGGTATGGAATACATCATGGGCTCGACCCACTTCTGCTGGCAAAGCCAACATATACGTCACTTTCCCAACCATCTCAAAAATCTCATAGGATCCAATATATCTCGGAATCAGCTTGGCTTCTTACCAAATCGGCGTACCCCTTTCAGAGGCGATACCCGCAAAATACGCTATCACCAACCTCAAACTCCACATCTCGACGAGCTAAATCAGCATAGCTCCACTGTCTGTCCTGAACCTCTTTCATTCGATCCCTGATGATCTTCACCAACTCGATTGTCTGCTCAATCATCTCAAGACCCACATTCACCTTATCTGTTGGATCATTCCAACATAATGGACTCCTACACTTTCTCCCATACAATGCCTCGGAGGGAGCCACTAGATTTTCAAAACATGAACTACCGCTTCCGTCTCCAAATCATGCGTCGGGTAGTTCTATTGATCACATTCTCATTCTGCATCAACACACCACCCAAACCTTTAAGTGAGGTGTTGGTCAAAACTTCGTACTCACCTGACTCATGAGGTAGAGTCAATAAAAATGCCTTTGTCATTACATTCTTCAAATGTTCGAACGCCTGCTTACAATCATCATCCCACTGGAATTTATCATCGTTACAGAACAATCTCATCCGAGGTCTAGCAATGCTAGAAAATCCCTCAATAAACCTACTGTAGTAACCAACAAGATCCAAGAAACTTCGGATCTTCCCCACATTCTTCGGGACTTGCCATTTAAATACAGCTTTTACCTTAGCAGGATCAACAGACATACCATTACCGGAAATAATGTGCCCCCGAAAAGACACACTCTCCAACCAAAATTCACATTTGGAGAGTTTAGCATACAGCTTATGCTCTCATAATGTATTCAAAACTGTTCTCAAGTGACCCGCGTGTGCCTCACGCGTCGGCGAATAAACCATAATATCATCTATGAACACAACCACGCACACGGCCAGCAGGGGATGTAATGCTCTATACATGAGATCCATGAAGATCGCTAATGCGTTAGTCAAACCAAAAGACATGACCGGGAATTCAAATGTCCTCAACAAGTCCTGAACGCTATCTTAGGCCTATCAGCCTCCACCACCCTTATCTGGTGGTAGCCCAATCTCAAATCAATCTTACTGAATACACTGGCCCCTCTCAACTAATCAAACAGATTCTCAATCCAAGGTAAAGGATACTTGTTTTTCCCGTGATTCGGTTCAAACCTCTGGAATCGATGCGCATCCTCATCGATCCCTCTTCTTATTAATAAACAAAACAGGAGTTCCCCAATGCGAGCTATTCGGCTAGATATACCCATTATTAGTAAGCTCAATCACTGATCCCTCAACTCCTTCAATTCAGAAGAAGCCATACGATAAGAAGCCCAAGAAATAGGAGCTGCATCAGACATCAGCTCAATAGTAAAATCAATCTCCCGAACAGGTGGGAGACCAGGAATTTCACCGGGATAGACATCCCCGAACTCAGACACAACAGGGACATTCGAAGAAGCAGAAAATTCTGCTCGAAGATCCTCATTTGCCACAGGGAAAGAGAACAACCCCTGAATATCAAGTCACACAGCAAAGCAACAGAAGCCACACCAATAACAGGTGAAATCAAAGGATGTCGGTAAGAAACACACTTACCCAAAGAATCCTAAAAGGATATTCGTGGAATATCACAATCAATCACAGCATGATGGCAAAATAGCCAATCCATGCCCAGTAGTACGTCAAAAATCAGTCAGGCTATAGACCACCAGGTCAGCCCTCTGAATTCATGACCCTTGATGCTCAACACATCATCTTGCACCAAATGATCACTACAAATATTATCACCCGAAGGTAAAGAAACTAGCATATGGTAGGGCGCCAACGGTCCTACTCCGTGCTCTTGCACAATTCGCAAGCCACTAAAGAACACGAGGCTTCCGAATCGCACAGTACTAAGGCAGAAGGATTCGCAGTAGTGATAGCATCTACTCCATGCTTACGAATGAAATTCAGAGCCCCGAATGAACATGAGACTCCAGAATCAAACACAATAACCGCAACACAAAATGCGACATAAATAATTCCCATTACAGGGAAACGAGTTTATCTCTCAACCAGAGAGTCAAGAAGAAACACCTACGATACAAGAATTACACACATGCCAAAACGTTATCCAATCAACGTAACGTTTCCATCACATAAAGACGACATACTAGGAAGTCCCCTAGTTCGGACTCGCCCTAGTGATATCGGCCCCCTTCACGTTACCGATCTTTCCATGCAGAACAGTCACCTTGCCTCGTCTCACGCGACAAGCATTCAACGCCAGTGTCAATTCAATGCCACTTCACATTATTATTCTTTCTAACCAAATCCGACTATACCCTCACTGGCATAGCCTCGAAATGGTTTCCACCATCCTTCGGATGCAGGCGGACTGCAAATATCTATATCACCCCAGTGGGTTGTCGCAGTAGGGAGACTTTCTCAGTACCCTATTTCACTCTCGAGGGTACGTCAAACCCATCTGAACACCATTCAGCACATTGATCCAGCTTGGATCGCCATTCGAATAGCCCAGGCTTCCATGAGGCCTTTCCAAACTATTCCTCCAACTTAGATTACAACATCAGCAAACAGTGTTAGCAGAAATCACCAATCATATACAAAGCAGTATATATAAACGACAAAATTAAATAACCGATCAAAAGTCATTCATAGTCCTCAATGACTGTGAGATAACAAGGATCCTGACTGGAGTACCATGGTTTCCTCACAGTTCCCCAACTGTGAATTAACCTGGTATCCGTAGAAATAATCAGATATAGTAAAAATGCAATTCTATGCTATATGTACCCCACACACAGCTCACCACCTATGTCTACACAAGTTTTAATAAGATAAAAGAGCACACAGGCTCTGATACCACTCTGTAACGCCCCGAAAAATTCAAACATGATTTTCGCAAGCATTACCGCTGTACTAACTATCCTAAACTAGTAGCCAGCTAATTTAAAACAGCTAGTACAACACTGGGTAAACCTAAAGTGATCATCTGATTAATCCGGTTTAATGCGGAAGCTAAAACAAATAAAACATATAAGCACATAGGAGGTCTCACCATCATAATCAAATAAACACTCCAGCTGCTCATCCAGACTGCAAGCCTCTCAACAGCATACCAATATCTCAAACAGGGCTACCAGCCCAAAGTGTAAATCACATAAGGCCACTGGCCGACAGAAAGCAGATTATAGGCACACATGCCTCAACTAGCATAAAATCCAAGTCATGATAAACAATAGAGTATCACATAATCACGTAAGATAAACATAAAAAGTCCTATCTATGTGATCTCTCAATACCCCAAACCCAAATCATGCTCCAGCGCCTCCAGCAGGATCTATAAAACAGACAAAAGCAAAGGGGGTCAGTACAACGTACTGAGCAAGGCTACGTGCCGGGGAGTAAGGGAAAACAGCACCATAATAATAATAACAATAATAATAATAATAATAATAATAATAATAATAATAATAATAATAATAATAATAATAATAAATAACAAAGCAGAATGTAAATAAAGCAGATAAACACCACACCGTCCCATACCGGTGCTTCAACCACGATCATACAATTGACATAAATAAATCATCACACCGTCTCATACCGGTGCTTCAACCACAGACATACAATTTATGCACGTGATGCATGGCCTAACATACACCTATCTACCCTATATGCAAATGCAAATGAATATGCCTAGCCGGCAACCTAAACCCGGGCGGTATGAACCCACGGGTGAGGATATCATCAACTCCAACCCGTTACAGGGTAACATACACCATCCCCGCAGGGACCACAGGCATCACAGCCCAATCACAGGCATAACAGCCAAATCACAGGCATCGCAGCCAAATCACAGGCATCACAGCCTAATAATCACCCCGCAGGGCCATCGGGACTCAACAACACCGGTAAAGGCTGCCCGATCGGACATTTCCAATATGTCCATCCATCCATAATGCAATACCATGCATTATAATAACCAGCCCAAAAGGGCCAACGGGAATAACAACCAATAATCCACCCCGCAGGGTCATCGGGACTCAACAACACCGGTAAAGGCTGCCCGATCGGACATTTCCAATATGTCCATCCATCCATAATGCAATACCATGCATTATAATAACCAGCCCAAAATGGCCAACAGGAATAACAACCAATAATCCACCCCGCAGGGTCATCGGGACTCAACAACACCGGTAAAGGCTGCCCGATCGAACATTTCCAATATGTTCGTAATCTCATAATGCAATATCATGCATTATAATAACCACCCCAAAAGGGTAACAGATATAACAGTCAATAATACACCCCGCATGGGCCATCGGGACTCAACAACACCTGTGAAGGTTGCCCGATCTATCATAAATATCATAACAACCCATCGGGTTAATAACCGTCAATTCCAATGCAATAACATGCATATGACAATACAGTGATATTCAAGCACCTAGACACTAGGTTCGCATGCTTCTCAACATATAAGGAATTCAATACATAGCCCCCTAGGCTAAGCATTAATGATATAATAATTCAACAGTTTCCCTAAGCAATTCAACAACCCCCACGGGCCAATTGATTAACCCATGGTTTACCAATAACATTTGGGGAAGTCATAACAATAATTGGTGCAAAGAAAACATAATTATATGATCAAAATCGCACAAAAAGGGGCCAAACAGGGCATTTCTACGCTCACTGCGCACCCGCGCGCGTAAAACGCGTGGCATACGCAGCCCAGTACTGTAGCCAGTACTGTAGCAATTACTGTAGCGATTACTGTAGCGATTACTGTAGCGAGTTACTGCGGTAACTAATGTAGCGAGTTACTGCGGTAACTACTGTACAAGTTACCGTGGTGGTTACTGTTCAAATTACCGTGGTAATTACTGTTCAAATTACCGTGGTAATTACTGTGGCGAATTACTGCGGTAACTACGCGAGTTACCGCGGTAACTACTGTACAGTTACTGTAGCAGTACTGTAGCAGTTACTGTTCATCGTCTTCTCCGATTTTCCAATCGGTTTTCCGGCGATTTCGCCGGAATCCGACCCCCAAATACCCCCCAAACACGTAATTTAAGCAATATAATCCCTTGCCTGATGTCTTCCAACAAAAATCGGCCTCCAATTCGTCGATTACAAGCTTCAATCGAACTAAATCAACCCAAAACCTAAAATCAACAACCAACTCCAAAATCAACACCATTAAGCTCACGAACATATCTAAAACATATATTTGAGTCTAAATATTCAAGGATTAAAGCTTAACTCAACAAAATACAAAAACCCCCAATTTTATCACTCACGGTCAACACCCAAAACCACCTCCAAATCTTAACAAAATTAAGAACTAATAACAATAAATCACTTACCAAAAGCATGAATATGAATTTCTCAACTTGATTTCAAGCCAATATTGAAGATTGTTCTTGGCCAAGGAGGGCTACGGGAAGAAGAAATGGAGAGAGGAAGAAGAAAGGAAAAAAATGAGGAAAGGGGAGAAAAGTGAGGAAGGTGGGTCTCAAACCCACTTCTCATTTTTAATAAAAATTATATCCGGATCGGGTCATGATGTTGTGTCTCCTCCCAACTTCTTTTATTCTAACAAGTCGCGGTCCATTTATTTAAGCACTTTGGCTCTTATTAACTTATGGGTTTGCTACCCACTTATTCTTCCACTTCATTAAAATCATACCTACAAAATATCCATATAATAAATCCTTTGTTAATTAACCACAATTAATTAAATTAATTATGCGTTAATTAATCGGGATGTTACAACGACGAATGTCATCGCCTAAAGTTTCATTGCCTACCGTTCATCACCTTGTGGGCCAGACGACGACATGTCCCTTCGGAAATTCTTTTGTAGTATAAATTAAATATTACTTCCTCCGTGTTTTTTTTATAAGTGATAGATTGGAGGTTTTGTCACTGTTCATTGAGTAACTTTGATTTGAGTTTTTAATACAATTATATAAGATAAAATATAGTCAAGTGGGATCTTGTTAGATTCGTCTAATCGCATAGATTTAGAATATCAAATTTTCGTAATTTTTATATGAATGCAATTTGAGTTATTGATGATTAAAAACGTGTATTGGACTGCGTGAAATATGGGTCCGTGACATTTAAAAAAGAACGGAGGAAGCATATAATTAATATTCAGACCATCTCCAACCCAACTCTCTATTTTTTGCAGGAGCTACAGTGTAAATCTCTATTTTTGCAGGATTAAATAAATATCCCCAATAAATTCTATTTTTGTATTACTTTTAAAATTTTTAGATAATACCAATATTATTCTTCACCCAAAAAATAATATATATATATATATATATATATATTATTTTTTATCATATTTTTTTAGATAATACCAATATTTTTAGATAATACCAATATATATATATATATATATATATATATTTTTTATCATACTTCAAATACACAGATTCATAAAAAAAAATGCAGGGATGAACAGTGTTCCGCCCATTTGGGCGGAACACTGTCGCACCCTCCCAAATGGGAGGGTGCTTTCCCCATTTTTTCAGGGTGGGTTGGAGCCCGCACCCTGCAATTACACCCTGCAAATTTGCCATTTGCAGGGTGCGTTGGAGTTGCTCTCATGTCTAAAACGGGAAAAAAGGATGAGAAGTTTCCCAAGTGGTCAAGTCCTTTGACTTCCAACCTTCAAGTTGGGGGGGGAGGGGGTTCGATTCCCCACGTGACCCCTACCACTCCCTTTTATCTATTTATAAATTATATGACATTGATTCCCACTACCACATTTTCTGATTTCAGCTTCACGAAAAGAAAAAGGAAAAAAAAAACACTTAAAAAACGGGGAGACTAAGTGGACATAATTTTTGCTTTGGTAAAATAAAATAGAAAAAGTAATTTGCATCTATTAAACAATGAAGCTGAGCCTAGCTCTAATTAAAAAGTAGTTGTTAAGGACAGATTAACTCGTGTCCTATACTCCTACACATAGATTGGAAGAATTTCCATCATTTATTTGATGTGGGATCCCAGGAGCTTCTGATCTGGCATGCATGGAATATACTGTATACAGGACCGGCCTGGGCATAGGCCCAAGGTGCCGGTCCTGGGCATAGGCCCAAGGTGCCATTGCCCAGTGCCCATTGGAATTTGGGGGCCCCATGTATTAGTATAGTATTATTTAATTAATAGGATTTAGAAATTCTTTTTCTTTCTTTAATTAGCCTTGGTCTTGTGTGGAATTTATCTTAAAAAATTACTCCAGCATCGTTGCTTCCTAGCTTCTTTTCATTGGAAATTTTTCTTTTTATTTCTTTAATTATCCAAAGATTATGGTTTCATTTCCCATTTTCTGTTCCTCCAAACCCAAATTCATATTTTTGGGTAAAATGTATCGGCAAATGTGTATGTGAGCTCAACCCACATAAATTACAAAGGGATAAAATGGAGTGATAGGGGCTGGGTAGGAATCGAACCCCAACCTATGGTTGGAAAGGAGGGAACACGACTACTTGGGTCAAACATCATTCCCTCCAAACCCAAATTCTTCTCATTCAATTGGTAATTTTATCTATTTCTAATTGAGTGGAAGGAAAATAAATTGCTCAAAAATTAGCCAATGATGCAGATTTTTTGAGAATATCATTTGTGTCTTTTGCGTTGATATACTTTCCAACCTCTGTTGTTGTTACTAGAAAGTACAGGCCGCGGGGGCCTTTGTCTCTGACTAAAGTTTGAACTGCCTTGGCTTCTGGCTCCAAACCAATATTTAAATACAAGCTTTTCTCGTATATGATTTGTTTGACCAAAATATACTTCGCGGACATTACCTGTTTCATATAACCAAATGAATGGTAAAAATGAAGCAGTAATCTCTCTGTTATTAGTATATGGCCTAGGGTCCATAAAATGTCAGGACGACCCTGATTATATAATAAGAAACATGACTGATAGATGTATGTGTTTAATAGTAGATGTATGTATAATAAGAAACGTGACAGAGTTGAGATTTGTTTAAAAACATTCAACAACAAACACACATATTACAACAAGCGTACGAAAGTGGAAACACACAGAAGCACTACACTGGTACGTATATAACTAGTGATTTGTCTCCGGTTATTTTACATACAGTGCATGCAATTACACCTAGCTTCTTATTCATTTCATTTTCTTCCAACCTCAAACCATGCACCACTTATATATATGGCGTCTTTCAACTTCTTCAAGCCACATAGTAGAGCGGATTGGGCACCTTGAAGGTTCTTGCGCCCGCCGCCGGACCACTGAGATCGCTCCACTAGTCCCCAATGTTCCCAATTATCGTGTACCCTTCCTTCACCAGCTCTTCCTTCTTCTCCGATTTGTACTGCTGGGCTGTCTTCCCATTATCAGCTTCCGTCCTGCATCAGATTAAATTAGCCGGATACATTAAATAAATAAGCTTTCATTTTAAACCAGGGAAGAATTAATATTTAGGGCAAAACGCCGCCGCTGAACGACGTACCAGAGGATCAGCTTCTCCCAGCCATCGACACCAACATTTCTCAAATTCTTATACCTAGCCTCTCTGAAATCGTCGAACGTTCCTGATATGATCACGATTTTAAATCCTTTGTTTTGAACCTCGTTGTACAATGCCACCACGTCTTCGATTCCGGGCAGCTCTCCGGCGGCTATCCACTCGCTGAACTTGGCCTCGTCGAATGGAAACCCTCTGCATACATACATACATACATACATAAATAGTTGTAACAACACACATACAGTTCAATTAATTATTATACACTAGGTACAAAAAAAAAATTGCATTTTAATTCTCAGATACGTAAGTTTTACACTATTATTAAAACCTATTTATTGTCGATTTGTCAGAACTTTAAAAAAAAAATTGAATGCAGGGAAAATGTACGGACCCGTAGTTGACGTCGGGTCGACTGTAATAAGAAAGATCGGAGAGGAGAGTTTCGTCGAGGTCGAAGACCCAAATGTCCTTGCCGTTCTGGGAGGGGTTGAGGGTGGTTAGATGCATGCTGGCATAGCCGACGACTGTACGGATGTCGGATTGATACTGGGTGAGGCCCCCGAGGGGGGATTTGTTGACGTAATCAGCGATGTAGGAGACACATTCATCGGGGACAACTGACTAGTCACGGGCGTTGTTGGTCTCGGCGGCCCATTTCCAGCTGACGCAGTCGATGTCCGGGCGGCTGAGGCCATCGGAGTGGAGGAGAATGGGGTTCGATTCCTGGAATTCGAGTAGTCGGGCATGGGCTATGGCGGCCATTAGAGTAGTGAAGAGGATGGGGATCATCATCATTTTCATGATTGGTTAATTAGGAGGAGGAGTATTTTAGAAAGGAAAAAAAGTGTATTTGGTGGTGAGTAGGGGGTAAGATGTTGCGGGTTTATATAGTGGAGGAGTAGGGGGAATGGGTTTCATGTTGGGATGAAATTACGGAAATAGGACTGCACAAATGGATCGTGGCATTGACTGCGGAAAATGTAAAATTCTAAAACGATGAAGTATTTGACATTTTTTTTTCTTCTTACAACAATACGAAATGATTAGATCAAAATTAAATAATAAACAGTGCCAAAAGTCAAACACCAAAAATATTGGGACGGAAGGAATATTTGTTGTTTATGTTAGGTTCCCAGCAAGTGCAAGTTATATTCTTTATGCAGGTGGTTCAACAAACCAAGTTCAAACTATCACAATGAACACACTAGTCAAACCAACCAGTGTAAACACAGAACATGCACAACGGAATAGATAATACTAGAATCAAATGCGCATAAAGAATAAATGAGACACAGCAAGTTGATGACCCAGTTCGGCGTTCGGCCTACGTCTGGGTGATACCAATCCAGGAGGATATTTTACTATGTGTTAATCAATGGCAAACAACCACACACAATAGCAAAATATGTAAAGTGTCTTCACTCCGAACTCCAAGTGGAAGGTTGTAGTAAATCCCCTTGCAGAAATCCCCTTCTACTTCAACCCTCAAAGCACCCCGCCTTGAGCTCCACTTGCAGGACCCTAAAGCTTTGATGTTCAACTTCCTTGTCAAGCCTTGGACTTACTCCTTAAATGCCTCTTGCGATAATACTTAAGAAGTTCTAGACACGGATCAAACAAAGGCGTGTCCAAGGCTTCTCAATCACACAACAGCAAATAGTTGTCGGCGCACTCTAGGCTGTTGATCGAGTGAGAGAATATGTCTTGCAACGATATTACAGATGAGAGCTTTCTCAGATATTCGAAAGAATGAATAATGAATCTCTTAGTTCTTCCCACTTGAAAATCTCCTTCTTAAACCAAAAATTACTCAACGGGATTTGAATAATTTTTCCATTTAGAGAAATAGCCGTTGGGAGGATATGAGTTGTGAGTAACAGCTCTTTTCTAAGTAGAGAGGTAATCCCTGCAAGAAATGTTAGTTTATACCTACTCTAATCAGAAAAGCGCCATTGGACCCAATTTCATTCTTGATCTCAGCAATCTTTCACTCCTTGGGTCATGCTGGACAACCGATGCAACAGATGAGGTTCTATCTATCTAGGTTCAATCATCGGTTTTGAACTTCCCACAAAACACTAGACTCAACAATCTCCCCCTTTTTGGCAGGAAGTGAGCCAGCATATACAAATGATAAACCGATGATGAATTTCTAATAAAATACAAAAACCTCAGCTATCATCCTGACTATAAGCTCTTTACAAAAAAAAAGTACATAACATGAAATAGAGCTTGTACATCCATGAAACATGAAATATCATTCATATCCATGAGATCATAGAAGCACAAGTCATTGTCCAACAATAGTTCCAACAGCAAACCACCATAACCATCAAAACAAAACATAAAAATCCCAACAGTAGCAAGAGTTTATCAAAGCAACCGTAAACATATTGAAAAAGAAGGGTTAGATAGATATTACCAAACATCAGGAGGAGGGACTTGATTCAGCATTGGATTTGAAATTTGTGACTCCCCCTCTGGATCAACTTCTTTGGCCAAACTTCATCCAGACTCCTCTCCAGAATCAGCATTATCTCCATCTCCACCAGTAGGTATCTCCTGGTCATCATCTGGCTCTATAAACATGGCTGACCCAGCTTCATCATCCTCTGACCAGTAGTCGGGCAGGAAGGCTAAGGCCTGTTCAAATCTGCTCTCTTCTTGTTGAATGATAGCTCGGAGCTCTTTGAACCTTCCAAGTGCTTGAGTCAGAATTTATTTAGCTCTAGTCAAGGCACTCTGATTGCTCAGAGAGCCATCTGCACCTGGTATGTCAGGGACTTTGGTCTGGAGCTTTTGCGAGATGACAAATTCAAAGATCTTTTCTTTAGGAGCACTTTTGTTTCCACCAATTTTCAAAGATTTCAGAAACAACTGGATGAGGGCCGGGTAAGGCAGCAAAGTCTTGTGGTCAGCAGCTAAAGATTCAACAATATTGGTCATTTGAGTGAGTACCAGTTGACCATAGTTGATGGGGACCTTCTGATCAATAACATATATCAGGTGGCACATCTCTTGAGTGACCAGAGAGTGATTCCCAGTAGGCATCACATTTGAAGCACAGAATTTGTACAGTATGTAGAACTTTCGTGTAAGAAATTTGGGCTGCACCGCCTTCCCTGGCATCTTCCTCACTTTGGTCTTGGTGATAGCATAAGCCACCTTGTTGCTGTCAAAAGAGACTCCATTCTCCAGAATGCCATCAAAGTCCACATCAGGTAATTCCAGTAGGGTATTGATCTTTGAGGCAGTGATCGCATATAGGACACCTCTGGTGAAATTTTTGTTGAACTAAGGGGGTTCCAGGATTGATCACATCCTTTCTCAGATTGACATAGAAATGCATAACAAGTTCGGGCTGGAAACTGTTGACAAGAGTGGCCCACCCTAACAGACCTCGGTCATTTGTTGACTCGAAGTAGCAGAGGGTTCTTCCACAGCAATGGAACCTTAAGAAGGTTTGGACTGTCTTGTTTCATCTGTCTGAGAAGGTGGAGTCGTGATTGGATTTGGCTGAGGTATAGGCTCCACCACTTCACTTGATTTCTTTGACTTCTTGGTCTTGGAAGGTGCAGTAGAATCTTTGACAACGGCCGATTCAGTGACCTTGGATTTAGAAGGGGGGTCAAACACAGGTTTGATGATATTCAAAGGTACAACATCAATAACATCCCCTTGTGGAGTGGATCCTTAAACTTCTGAACTGGGCTTGGAGGCCTTTTTAGTTGTAGAGGTAGACTTGGCCTTCGAGACTTCTTGAACAGGAAATGCGGGCTTTAGAGATTCCACACCTTTCTTCTTTATAAGAGACATGGTAACAGGGCCCAAATTCGATAGTCGAGCTTCCTCTTCACTTTCTTTCTCCCCAGTAGAGGTAGTGCCTTGTGCCGTAGAAGATCCTGAAACTTGGACGTTAGTAGAGACAAAAGGTTTCTTAGACTTCTTTGTACCTTTCTTTGACGATTTCTTTGCAGGGTTCGAAACGGTAGCAGCTGCAGCCAAGGTTTCCTGGAGAATCCATCACGGTGGTTGTCTGAGATGGTGCGCTATCATCTCCTTTAATAGTTGAGTCTCCTGGAACACTTGTGGGAGTAACCGTTTGAGTAGTGGGGTTCGTGGCCACGTTTACAGAGGCAGTTGGCTCCCCCAGAACTGCTACACCAGCATCATGGAGTTCACTTTGGATGTCCAATGGGTCCAAAACACCTTGAGATGAGGTAGTTGTGGCAGTCGATTGAGTGGCATTTGCCTTCTTCTGAGAAGCAGTAACCCCCTTTTTCGACTTAGGGTTCCGAGGCGTAGGAGGTTTTCTCTGCCCTGGACTCGAATCCTTAGACCCTCGAGTTTGAACCATCTTCCTGCACTCACAAAAACTTAACAAGAATGCAGAACAAGGTTTTACACTGGAGATGGTAAGAGATCGAACGAGAACGACGATACAACTTCTAAGAGACAAATAAGATATAATCAAAAAGAAATGAAAGACATCAACTCCCTTCTAATGTCAAATCCTTCCCGCCAGAGGTATCTAGCGTCATCATTACAGAGAACGGGCTTTATGGGCCGCGGTAATAAATGGCATTGGGCTTCTTCATGGGCCTCAACTAATCTCCCCCTGGAAAAAAATAATCCTGCAACCCAAACTTATTAGAAAATAGAGATAATAGATTTGAGAGGAAGGATTAACCATGTACATCAATGGGGAGATCCGAATGACACTTCTTCATACAATGTAACATAAACCAAGATCCTTTCTTAGTGACTCAAATCGATCATTGTTCAGAGCCTTGGTAAATATATCAGCCTGTTGAAGTTCAGTTCCGACATGTTGAATGAACACCACCCTGTCCTCAACTAGTTCCCTGATGTCGTGATGTCAAATGTCAATGTGCTTGGTCCGGCTATGTTGAACTGGATTCTTAGCAATGTTGATAGCACTCATGTTGTCACACATCAAGAGTAACTCTTTCTGTTCAATACCATAATCCTTTAACATTTGCTTCATCCATAATAGTTGGGCACAACAACTTCCAGCAGCTAGGTATCCATCCTCAGCAGTGGACAATGAGATTGAACTCTGCTTCTTGTTGTACCAGCTTACCAAGTTGGTTCCAACATAGAAGCAACCACCTGTTGTGCTCTTATGATCATCCATGCATCCAGCCCAATCAGCATCACTATAACCTGCAAGTTGAAGACTTGAGTCTTTGGAATACCAGATGCCAAGGTTAGTTGTTCCTGAGATGTACCTTATAATCCTCTTAGCAGCATGTAGATGAGACTCCTTAGGATTTGCCTGATACCTGGCACATACTCCCACTGCATAACTTATGTCGGGTCTGCTAGCAGCTAGATAGAGAAGGCTCCCAATAATACTTCGATATAATTTGGGATCAACATCCTTTCCAGAGGGGTCTTGACTGATCTTATCATTCATGCCTATGGGAGTTCTAGCAGGCTTGCTTGATTCTATTCCAAACTTCCTCACGATATTCTTGGCATACTTGGCTTAACTGAGGAACATCCCTTCGTTCTTCTGAGTAACATGTAGACCAAGAAAATGGGTCAATTCTCCAACTAGGCTCATCTCGAACTCTTTGCTCATGATCTTGATGAATTCATCCTTGAGGATGTGAGATGTGGATCCAAAGACGATGTCATCCACATAAATCTGAGCAACAATGAACCCTTTAGCTTCCTTTCTGATAAATAAGGTTTGATCAGTACTTCCTCTTTCATAGTCATGATCCAGTAGATAGGTTGAGAGTCTCTCATACCAAGCCCTGGGGGCTTGCTTCAGGCCATACAAGGCCTTGTGAAGCTTGTATACATGATCCGGATGATGAGGGTCTTCAAACCATTTTGGTTGTTCCACATAAGCATCCTCTTTCAACCAACCATTTAAGAAGGCACTTTTTACATCCATCTGGAAAAGTTTGAATTCAAAAGAGCATGCTACAACCAAGAGCAAACGAACAGCTTCCAGTCTGGCCACTGGTGCGAAGGTCTCACTGAAGTCAACACCCTCAACCTGTGTATACCCTTGAGCCACCAGTCTTGCCTTGTTCCTGGTGATGTTGCCATCTTCATCTGTCTTATTCATGAATATCCATTTGGTCCCGACGACATTTACATTGGTTGGTCTCTCCACCAGTTCCCATACTTCATTTCTGGCAAATTGCTGAAGCTCCTCTTGCATGGCAGCAGTCCATTGCTCATCACAGAGTGCTTTTTCCACTTTGGTTGGTTCAATCCTTGAGGTGAAGCAATGAAGTAAAGCCAACTCTTTATCGTTGATTTTCTTCTTGTTCCTTATTCTCCTGCCTTCGTTAATATCTCCAAGAAAATCATTCTCATCATGATTTTTGTGAACCTTGCTCCCACAGGCAGGAGTTCGTGGATCATGGTTCGATTCGTTGGATTTAACGTCCTTTTCTGCAGGTTTCTCATCTTGAGAGACAGTTGGGGATTCCTTCTCGGGACAGACTTCATTTACTATTCCTTCGATAGGAACTGGCTCAGGAACTTGGTTGGGCTTGTCTTCGATGATGATATTGGTTGATTCGACTACTTTCCTTGAGGAAGGAAGATACACTCGATAAGCTTTGCTGGTAGATGAGTATCCCACAAATACTCCCTCTGTGCTCTTCTCTTGGAACTTTCCGGATAGATTCCTGTCATTTAAAACAAAGCACTTGCTTCCAAATATATGAAAATAAGAAATGGTTGTTCTTTTACATTTCCACAATTCATATGGAGTCTTCAAGGTCTTTGATCTCATATGAACACGGTTACTAACATAGCATGCAGTATGCACTGCTTCTGTCCAGAGGAACTGAGGGACATCCTTCGAATTTAGCATGATTCTGGCCATTTCTTGGATTGTCCTGTTCTTCCTTTCCACCACACCATTTTATTGTGGGGTTCGGGGAGTAGAGAACTCATGTTTTATCCCATGCTCACCGCAGAACTCTTCAAACAATTGACTCTCAAATTCACCACCGTGATCACTTCTGATTCTTTTGAGTTTGCATTCCTTCTCAGTTGTGATCTGGTTGTGTAGGTTGATGAAGGATTTGAGTGCTTCGCTCTTTTCCTTGAGAAAGGCAACCCAAGTATATCGAGAAAAGTCATCAACACAAAATAGAACGTAGTGCTTACCTCCTAAACTCTTTACTTCAGTTGGGCCGAAGAGGTCCATATGTATGAGTTCAAAGCATTGGGTTGAACCAGACTGTTCGATCGCCTTGTGTGAGGTCTTGTACTGTTTGTTTCTTGCACAATCATCACAGACCTCAGTGTCGGATTTCTTCATGGGAGGAAGACCTTAAATAGCTACTGTTTTGCTGAGTTTGATCAGGTCTTTGAAGTTGAGGTGACCCAATCTCTCATGCCACAGCTGGGTTTGTAGAGAACCTGCACTTTCAGTTAGAAAGCAAGATTGTGCCAAGGTATAACAATTGTTTTTGGACCGAAGTCCTTTCAACACACAGTCATCTCTAGAGTTGAGAACTTCACACTGTTCCCAATCAAAACACACTTTCATTTTGTTGTCACAAAGCTGGCTGATGCTAATGAGATTAGCACACAGACCTTCCACATAGTAGACAGGATTGAGAGCAAGGAGTCCTTTGTCTCCGATTGAACCCTGTCCAGCCACCTTACCTCTACCACCATCACCAAAGATAACATAGCGTCCATCAATCTTTTGAAAGTCAGATAAAAGGCTTTTGTTACCTGTTATGTGTCTGGAACATCTGCTGTCAAAATACCAGCACACTTTCTTTCCAGTTTTGCTCACAGAGTGGAAAGCCATGTTGCACAGGAAAGCTCCTTTGATTTGCCATTATATTCTGAAGATGCTTCTTTTTAGTTCTTCACTTGGCCAAATCATGGGTCTTCCTGAGACAGCATCTCTGGCAAGGAGGCAACAGGTGTCAGCTCTGCGTCCAAAGGTCTTACAGTACACACACTCTAGAGGAACAACAGCTGGGGTATGCTTCTTCACCTTCCTTTCATTTGACTGAAGTAGTAACCTTTTTGGGGGACTCCCCAGAGCTTTCTTCTGAGGAGTGTCCTTCCTTGACAAATAGTCTGTCTGTGGAGCTACTGCAGCCTTTAACATAACCAATTCCTCTTCTATCCCCATGTGCCTTGGAGGAAGAGAGTATTTCGGAGAGGACATCATTTCCTTTGTTCAGTCTGTTGGCAAGATCTTCTGATTTGGTGACTTTTGAGTTAAGTTCTTGGATCTGAGAAGATAAGCTAGCTACCTGCTCTTGTAGATCCTGTCTTTGACTAGTGATAGCAGCAACTTGTTCAATAAGGGCACCATTAATAGTAGTGAGGCTGAATACTTGTTCACTCAACCCAATCTCTTCTTGTTGGAAATTGTCTCGTTGAGAAGTGAGTTCTGAGACTTGACTAGACAGGACACCATTATTAGTGGTGAGATCAGTCACTTGAACAGACAGTTCATCCACCCTAGGGGTGTGCATCGGTCGGTTCGGTTAACCGAACCGAACCAAACTTCAAAACCGAATTAAAAACCGAATTTTTTTTAAAAACCAAAACCGAACCAAAATTACTGAAAACCGAAATAACCAAATCGAAATATTTCGGTTCGGTTATACCGGTTAACCGAACCGAACCGAATTGCTTTTCTAGAAAATAAAATATTTTTTGATCAAAAACATCTCTATTACCATTTTCAAATCTGTAAATTCGCTCTGTCAAACAAAAATATCTTATCTACATATAACTATGAGTGCAAAATAGTAAACCATTCCAAATTGTACCGTTCAAATTACACACAAATGAAATTACAAAATAAAGAAACAGTCACCGAATAGTTCAAGTACGAAACAATATAAAAGTCTCAAAACTCTCAACAGTAGTTATCACTTATCATCCACACAAAGAGTCACCGAATAGGGGTATTATTTTGTATTTATTATATAATGGCATAATGTATTTTATATTTTTTTAGTATATAATTCAAATTTCGGTTCGGTTCGGTTAACCGAATTGTAGATTTTTAAAAACCAAAAACCGAACCGAAAACCGAAATTTTGAATTTTCAAAACAAAAAACCAAACCGAAATCCAAAAACCGAACCAAATTGAAAAATTCGGTTCGGTTTGGTCGGTTTGTTCGGTTTCGACCAAAATTTGCACACCCCTAATCCACCCTGACACAATAATCCATGTTGCTAGGTTCAAGTCGAGCAACCAAGTATTCCAACTCATCTCGTCTGTTTTCTGCATTACGAAGTTCATCCCACCTAGAGTAGTACAAGCATCTAAGATCCTCATGTTTTTCACTCAGATTAGCATGTTCTCTTCTCAATTCCACCAATTCAATCATTGCTTCTTCTAGCTGTCTTTCGAACTCAGAAAGCTTCTCCTGGGTCTCATCATATAACTTGCGAAGAGTTTCAATACTTTTTTCTTCTTCCCTGTTAGAGGAGGAGCAAGCAATTTCATTAGTAATAAAAGAAGTGACACAGGAAGGAGGACGTTCATCGGCTTCTGACTTAGAGTCAGTGTCCCATGATCCTGCAAAGGCAACTCCTGTTTCATCATCACTTTCACTGGAGCTGCTTTCCTCTTCATCACTGAAGGTAGCACAGAAGGTTTTCTTTGAATTGGTTGATTTGTTCTTTAGATTGCCACAGTTAGCTCTCACATGCCCGAAGCCTTTGCACTCATAGCATTGTGGCCCTTTAGAATCTGAAGATTCTTTGGGGAACTTCTTGGAAGACTCGCCAACCTTGTTCTTCTCAGACCTTTTACTGAAGGAGTTTTCTCCCTTTTTGTTGCCAAACTGCTTGGACCTCTTGTCCCTTAGAATCCTAGCCACCTTTTTGGACAGCAGGATAAGATCCTCTTCATCACTATCTGAATCTGGTTCACCAGTAGGAAGTTCAGTCGAGGGTTTGGACTCTGTCTTGAAGGCAACAGCTTTTCCTGTGAATTTTTTGCAATGGTCCATCTCTCATGACTGCAAGATTCCCATGAGTTCATCCACAGAGATAGTAGCATAGTCCTTTTGGAGTTCCAGGGCAGCAATCTTAGCATTGAATCGTTCAGGAAGAGTACCTACAATTTTTCTTACTATCTCCTGAGCGGAGTAGATCTTATGAAGTTGTTGGGCTTGGTTGGTTAGAGTACGAATTCTACCAAAGTAACTATTAATAGATTCATGCTCATCCATAGCAAGTTTATGAAAAAGTACTTCAATAGAAATAATCTTAGAAGTTCTTACAGAGGCAGACCTTTCGTGAGAATTTACCAAAATCTCACATGCTTCAAAGGTCGTGGTGCAGGTAGAGATCAGACAGTATTGGTCGTCAGTCACTGTTATAGCATTTCTCAGCTGGAGTCCACTCTTTCTTGTCCTTAGGTTTAGTAGACCCATCAACAGTAACAGAGGGTGCTATGTATTTCTCAAGAACTGCATCCCAAGCTTGATCATCAATAAACATTAAGTAAGATCTCATCTTGTTTTTCTAGAAAGAAAAGTTGCTTCCATCCAGAAGAGGAGGTTGACTGAAGTTCCACTTGTGACTCATCTTGCTTCAGGGATCTCTTAGATTGAGTGTGGCTCTGATACCACTTGTTAGGTTCCCAGCAAGTGCAAGTTATATTCTTTATGCAGGTGGTTCAACAAACCAAGTTCAAACTATCACAATGAACACACTAATCAAAAAAACCAGTGTAAACACAGAACATGCACAGCGGAATAGATAATACTAGAATCAAATGCGCATAAAGAATAAATGAGACACATCAAGTTGATAGCCCAGTTCGGCCTTCGGCCTACGTCTGGAGGATACCAATCCAGGAGGATATTTTACTATGTGTTAATCAATGGCAAACAACGACACACAGTAGCAAAATATGTAAAGTGTCTTCACTCCGAACTCCAAGTGGAAGGTTGTAGTGACCAAAAACCTCCAGCCTTTGGTATAGAAATCCCCTTCTACTTCAACCCTCAAAGCACCCCGCCTTGAGCTCCACTTGCTGGACCCTGTGAAACACTCCCTCCGAAGTTTGAGAAGAATAAAGCTTTGATGTTCAACTTCCTTGTCAAGCCTTGGACTTACTCCTTAAATGCCTCTTCTGATAACACTTAAGAAGTTCTAGACACGGATCAAACAAAGGCGTGTCCAAGGCTTCTCGATCACACAACAACAAATAGTTGTCGGCGCACACTAGGCTGTTGATCGAGTGAGAGAATATGTCTTGCAACGATATTTTAGATGAGAGCTTTCTCAGATATTCGAAAGAATGAATAATGAATCTCTTAGTTCTTCCCACTTGAAAGTCTCCTTCTTAAACCAAAAATTACTCAACGGGATTTGAATAATTTTTCCATTTAGGGAAATAGCCGTTGGGAGGATATGAGTTGTGAGTAACAGCTCTTTTCTAAGTAGAGAGGTAATCCCTGCAAAAAATGTTACACTACAAAAAAATCGCCGGGAGACGAGGACACGTTTTCCTCACCTATGTCCTCGCCTACACGTTTTCCTCGCCTATGTCCTCGCCCCACGCTACGTTTTCCTCGCCTATGTCCTCGCCTACAGCGTGGGGCGAGGACATAGGCGAGGAAAACGTGTCCTCGCCTTGATGATCATCGGGTTCCCATGTTAGTCGACAGTGTCCTCGCCTGTAGGCGAGGACTTTAGCGAGGAAATGGGCGAGGACGGTGGCGAGGATGAGGGCGAGGAACGGGACGAGGAATTGGGCGAGGAAACAGGCGATGAAACAAGCGAGGAAACCTTAGCTCATTTTTCTAAGCACGAGGCGACGACATGGATTTGTCGCCCATGTCCTCGCCTCCCTTTTTTTTAAAAACAAAAAAAATATTATCTTTTCCTGATGCCAAATCTGCAATTTGCTGAATTCAAATAAAATGCAATTTTTCATATCACTCAAGACAAAACTACAATCAAGATAAAACATAGTTCACTCAAGAAAGCTGTAATTTCTATTCACTAAAGATAAAACATATAGTTCACTCAAGAAATCTGTTCTATTCACTCAAGATAAATCATAGTTCATATATATTCAAGTACTATATAAATACATATTCAACTACTATGAAAGCCGAAAACCTTCCTGAGATCGAGATTGAATGCAGAAGCGCTTCAACAGCCCAATGATTCCCTATATGAACAACGAAAGGACTCCACTAATCAAAAGGGTGCAGCATATGACCTCTTAGGAGTAGTATCCGAGTGTTGTAGCCCCAAGTTCTGCTCCCAAGCACCATAAACATCTCTTCTCTGAAAGAGGAAAATATTTTATCGAACTTAAATTAAGATTACATAAAAATGGTGTTATTTCAAGAAATGAGATAAACAAGCCAACCATGTAAAGAGAAAACAATTGTCATATTATCCAATGGCTTATAGTCCAGAAAATTATTTTATCAATGCTCATACCTTATAATTAGAATATTGTTGCAGATATTGTCTTTCTTTGGCTTATAGTCCAGAAAATAATTAGAAAATTATTTCAATTTTTTCTCATGCTCATGCTCATACTCATGATATGTTTCTGTCCACGTGAATAGGGAAAAAGAGAACACATTGGATTTTTTTACTGCAGCTTCCAGTCTAGTTCAAAGGTGCACTATATTTTTGCATTTAGTCAAATAACAAACAAATGATGAGGAAGTAAAAAATGTGAACTATCACCAAAAGTAGTATTGAATAAAATCTGATATTTATTCAGCAAAGGAGATATCAAAATAAATTCCATGAGAATTTGTGAGAAACATAATATTTGCAGAAACCCGGTGATTCCTAATGAGATAATACAAATACCAATTCTTACCCGGAATCATGGTACATGATTGTCCTCATCTCGCCAGTTAACACCTGAACATTTTGCTTTCCAAGTAAAATAACTATATATCACACTGGTCCACTAGACAAAAGTATTTTATACAACCCCCCGGCCAAGTGCCTGTTGTTCCTTTCAACAGCAGCATGCTGTAAGCAACCAAAAAGAGTATCAGATCAAAAATCCATATGGTATTCTAAAGAACCAATTTTTTAGAAGCAAGTAATTGTAATTCTATATCAAAACATCCACATTTCAGAACGTATCATAATTCTATATCCTCCAAATATGCAATTTTGCTGAATTCAAATGTAATGCAATTTTCCATAAATCTTTCTTTTTTCCTGTAAAGGTGATCAAAAAGATTTTGGAATATATACATATGTACACAATGATGAACATCCGAAGGATTCCCAAAATCAACAGCCAAATGACTCCACTAGCAGCTACAATATTCGAGTCTATTCTCATGTCTAACAGATTTCCTACGTCATAAAAAAAATATATTTTGACCTCTGGAAATAGATAGTAGTATAACTGCAAATTAAATAGTGCAAATTAAATAGTAGATAAAGACAACATCCCATTATAACTATCATTTCTATTGATGCATATATAAAGTGGAGGAATATTTGGACTCATTACATCACATACACAATTAATTAAATTCACAAAACATCTGATAAAGACACCCGCAAAGTCTGAGACATATCACAAGTATGTCTCAATTACACGATTGTAATCACAAAACAATGTATACTCAAGAATATTCCCAAGATAGTCAATGTCTAGCTTTCCCGAATTAAGCACCTGTAAATTTGAAAAATGAATTAACAATTGGATAATCCAGAAAGCTCGAAGCAACCTGGAGATCACAGACACAGAGACAAAGTGTGAAACAAAGCAGAATGCAACTACTACCACAAACCTGGGTTAGAATTTTTAGATCAACAGTTTCAATAATATCCTGTCTCCAGCCATGAGGGGAAATTGAACAGATTTCATCCTTCACCTCTTCATCAACTCCACAAAATGATTGTAGTTTGGTTCATCATGTCTCACGGATTCAATGATAGCATTCCAGAATGCCCTTTCCATTGTATGTTTTACCTTTGGCTGGTCAACACAAGATGTCGAGTTAAAATCAATGTCTTAAAATTTAATGTTCAAATTAAACATTATAGTTATATCCTCTAAAAAAACATTATATGTTTTTTTGTAAGTGTCTTGGTTTTCGTTGTAAACCGTCTTTCGTTGTGGAATAAAAAGTTATATCCTCTAAAAAAAAATTAAACATTATACTCCCTCCGTCCCATTATTTATGTCTTACTTTCCTTTTTTGGTTGTCCCAACACTTTTGTCACATTCCATTTTAGGAAATAATTAAAATATTAATCACTAAACTTACTCCATCACATCACATAAATAAATAAATATCATTAATAAATTCAACTCACAACTATCACATCACACATAAATAAATCAATTAAAAATTCAAACTCATTACCATCACATCACACAAATTCCTAATTTACCCCTACTTTAAACACTAATCTACCCCTACATCAAATACTAACAATCCCACATAAAATACCGTGCCCAAAAGTTTTGAGACACTTTAAGTGGGACGGAGGGAGTAGTATATTAGGGAAGTGCAAAGTCTCAAACCATCACGTCTTATGTACACCAGATGAACTGGAGCTATACACAAAAGCAAGCTTTCTTCAACATAAATTATCTACAAAATGGAATAAATTCATTTTAATTATTCATTCAACCAGCAACAAGCTACCCTTCCACAGCATAGAAAAATCACTTCAAGGAAGAATATAGAATTAGATCAGACGAATAGGCAGGGATATGGTAGTAATAGCTTTCCTGATCATTAAAAATAGGATAAAATGAGATGAAAACCTGTTTTTGGATAGCTTTAATATCATGTGACAGGGGAACACTATCACCTTCTGCTCTTGCAAGTTTGTATCATTGAAAGTTCAAGACAAGCAGCCCTAACCAAATCCTGCTTTCTTGAATCAGTTTGCAGCTTGCAAGTTTGTTCGACAATGCTTTTTGAACTTATTCCAACGCCATGATATTTTGTCAAGGCATAGAAGTTAAATATCAGATTCTTGGATTGAGAAGAATCTGAGGCAAGTACAAAAGGAGAAGTATCAAAGGAAATTCTAGTAATATGAGGCAGAAACACAACTTAAGAGAATTAAGATATATGCAAAAACATATTGTCTGAATCACCTTGCTAATGTTTTCAATAATATGTCACCATACCCCCATACTCCTGTATGATCTCCCAGCCATATAAAGTAGCATTATGTATGGCCTTTTTCTCTGCATTAAGTATTATGTCCGTTTTCTCCAATAAATCAAAACGACAGAGAGAATATCACTTGCGTTAAATATAAAGTCAACACAACACCTACAAGAAACAACAGAATAACACCAATATATAACTGAAGAAAGTCTAACCTTTTCCACTTTCAATAATGAATTCAGTTGTAGCCGACAAAGGTTTGTGTAGGTATTCTCTCGCTATATCTACAGTTACCGGATACTATGACGCCATTTAAATTTGGGCATTGGATATTCCTTTCAGAAAAATAGAATCCATCTAAAAACGCAAGATGAAACAAAAATAAAAAAGCATAAATACAAAAAAATTCCCAGGTTTCATAAAACTTTTCCAGGTTCTCTGCTTTTGAATTTTTCAAAAATACAGAAAAAGGTATCTAGCACAAGATGCATTTGCATTCAATATTCAAGTACTAAATGTTAGAACACTGGGCATTAATTACAAACACCTAAGGAAGTTTGTAAGGAAAAGCAAGTATTACAATATTATGCTACAAGAACCTCAGGCTCCCCTCATAACTACATTTAGTTCAAGACACATCAACTTCAATTGCTTATTAATGTTAATAAACCAATCAATAGGACTAAGAAATAGAAAATAGATGAATTATTATGCTACTTGACCAAAACACATTGTGCTCGGACATGAATCCCAGACTCATGGCAGAGGGGGGGAAGGTATACCAAACCATCTCAACAACAACAAATATTAAGCAACCGGGCAAGTATGGTCAGAAATTATATATACCTGAAAATGGACAAATCTAAACCAGCAACCAACACAATTCCACAACTGACAGACATATCAAACCAAGATTACCTTGAATTCAATTTCTACACATAGATCTGAATTAGAAATCAATTAGGCCAGGTACCTGAGAGTAGACACAGTCTTCAAAGCCTTCCTTTGCTTTTCCTTGTCATCCTGCAAATCCAACTTCGGAACAAATTTCTGCTAAAAGTTAGCCCAATAAAAAAAAATTAAAATTGCATCAAACCAATCAGAATAAAAACGAAAATGAAAAGAATAAAAAAAACAAAACTAGGAATTTTTTCCTAACAACAGATGGCAACGATTTAGGAACAAATTCTTCAATTTAGGCAAAGATAGCCCTATGGGTCGGTAATGCCACAAGTTATATCACCTAACAATTAAATTTCACAAAATTGAAACAGAATGAACTGAGAAAATCGGAAGCTAGATTAAAATGTTTGATCAAGGAACTTGCAATTAGACCATATAATATTGCCACAAGGGTTTTGCTAAAAACGAAAATGGAACACCAACAATCAAACAAATACTACGTAAACACGGCCAAAACATAAATTAATCGAAAGTCAAAATACAACGATAAATTGGAAGAGAGCGTCGAACCTCTGGAGTTTCAGATGCGAGATGAGAGCAGCGCAGGAAGAGAGGAGGATGACGACGGTGGCTGACGAAAGAAAGAGGAACGGGAGCACGGGCAAATGGGGGATCCGACTCCGATGAAGGCGTTCGTTCCTTTTCTGAAAAGAAATGGACATCTTCCCAAATTTGCTCTGTAAATCTCTAAATCTTCTCCATGGATTTCAATTTCTCTTCATTCGTGAGAGCTGCAGTGCGTGGGTGCGTGTGGGAGATTTGACGGGCTAGGGTTACTAAATTCAATGTGAAGGCGACAATACACAGTTTTTCCTCGCCCTGATCCTCACTAGAAAGGCGACGCACATGACTTTCTCACCCCTATCCTCGCTATCGGGCGAGGGAGTCTTTTCCTCACCTCCATTGTCGCTTCCAGGCGAGGAAAGTAGTTGTCCTCGCCACAGTATCGTCGCCTGGGAGCGGGATTCTTGTAGTGTTAGTCTATACCTACTCTAATCAGAAAAGAGCCCTTGAACCCAATTCCATTCTTGATCTCAGCAATCTTTCACTCCTTGAGTTATGCTGGACAACCGATGCAACAAATGAGGTTCTATCTATCTAGGTTCAATCATCGGTTTTGAACTTCCCACAAAACACTAGACTCAACAGTTTAGGGGTCTGTCTTAGCATCTAACATAATGATTCATTTTTCAACGGGCACTCTAATATATATATTTCAACAAAATTAGAATATAGTACTATAATTCAACGAAACTAGATATGCAATTAATATTTATTTCATCATTTTCAACGGTTTTTATTTTCTTTTATTTCTTTTCCAGTGAAAACTCTTATTATATTTCAGCGAAATTTAACTCATGCTTTAGTGAGATCTCATATACATTTAAGATTTTGTTATATTGTAACTATATATTGTACTTTCTTAATCATTTAGTTATTTGTTCCACCACCTACAAGAGTTTTCGTTTTACTATCGAATTCAATCTCAAAAATCTCGTTAAAATGGTAGAATCTTACAATGTTCGTATAATTTATTTGTTAGAACATATAATTCGTTGAATATACCTATAAACTTATAGTTAATCGCTTATTTTGTTCTAGTGTGTTGACAAGACTATGTGTAACGTATTAATTGTTATATTGAACTCATTCTATCATTGTTTGGTTTGCTTACATTCAATCCTATATATAATTCGACCAAAAAATCCATGATACTTTTTAATTCATATGAAATCATTTATTTATCTGTGGACTTGATCTATAGAATGGTATAAATGATTCGGATCTGTAAAAATATCCGTATATCCGAAACAAATTAAAAATGAACATATAGAATAGAAATTCCGTAATAGAAATTAAAACATTATATATTTTTTTTGGGTGAAAACATCATAATTTTTTTGACGTATGGTGTTGTACAATTTAATCTATAGATAGCAACTTCTATATTGTGACAATTTAATTTATTTATAGATAGCAACTTCTATTCACAATGCTCCATTACTAAATTTGTAATTTAATTTATTTTCCTTACTCTAACTATATTTTGACAATGATTTTAAAATTAACAATGACCTAGCTACTCATCAATGGGAGCCAAGTCTTTCCTTTCTCCTTCCAAAAAATAAAAAAAAAAATAATAAAAATAACACAAAAGAAGGAAAAAAAATTACTCCAATAACTATTGTAACAAAAATCAAAATACAATAATAAAAAATATAGTACTTCGTGAAGTATATCTCAAAAAGTATGGCTAAGCTTAAAATTTGAATTTTGTGAATATTTCTTTTTGGCTTCTATGTTAAATAGTGATCATACCTAGCCTATCTCGGCTGTACCGCCAAAAGAAAAGAAAAAAGAAATTAGTGATCATACCCCAACTTCACTAAAAGTGTAGCTATCCACATGTTAGGTACAAAAAGGAAAAATAAAAAATTATTGTTAGGGGAATCAAAATCAGATAACCTAGGCCGCCCACGTGATAAAACCTTGTTCTTTGGATCTTTTAAATTATTGTTTGGGGAATCAAAATCAGATGACCTAGGCCGCCATGTGATGAAACCTTGTTCTTTGGATATTTTAAATTGTACTACTAACATGTTAGGCACAAGAAGGGAAAAAAAAAAAACATTAAAAAAAGCGGGTACAGACAAACCACCACAGTAAATAGTGGAGCAAGTTGTTCATTTAATCATTTTGTTTGTATATTTAAACCTCCTCCAATCGTATATCCATTCATCAACTACAATCTCGATTCTCAGGCAGCAAAAGCACACACATACACACTGTAAGAAAACTTCATCATATCATATCATATCATGGGTGATGCTCTTGTTTCTGCTGTGGCTAATCGTCTTGTAGCCAAAGCTGAAGAGTTGATTCGATATGAGTTCAATTTGGTGTGGGGTGCGAAGAAGGAGGTTCTGAACCTCGCCGATAAGCTCAAGACAATCACAGACGTTCTGAATGATGCTGACAAGAAAGGCTTCACCGATGCAACCACCAAACGTTGGCTGAACCGTCTGGAAGAAACATGTCAGGAGATGGAGGACGTGTTGGACGAATGGGATTATTATGTTCTTCTCCAACAGAAGATGGATCATAAGGTACACATGAGTTGTCTTCCACCACTACCATCATGTTTATGTTTCAAGAAGCTCTCTAATCGTCGTCGTATTGCCTTGAAAATTCAACAAGTCAAAGCAACACTTGATCAAATTTTAAGGGAGGAGAAGCAATTTGATTTTGTCAAGAGTCATCCAATTGATCCCCTGGATAGATCGTGGCGAGTTCCATCTACTTCTTTTGCCAAATTAGTTGACATTCCTAGTAGGCAACGCGACCAAAAAGTCCTTTTGGAAAACATTTTGAGCAATGTAGATGTTGGTCAAGGGCAATCAGGCATGCAAGTTATCTCTATTGTTGGGTCAGGGGGAATTGGGAAAACCAGTCTAGCCCAACTAGTTTACAATGATAGTGAAGTCGAGAGTCGTTATCCCTTAAGAATTTGGGTGTGTGTTTCAGATCGCTTTAAGGCAGTAACCATTGCCAAAAAAATAATCGAGAAAGCCGGAGGTAGTCCCCCAGACAGCGAAGAGCTAGACGACTCGGTTCTACAAGACTTAAAAAACTCTATTCAAGGCAGAAAATTTCTTTTAATGTTGGATGATGTGTGGAATGAAAATTATGGTATGTGGGAGCCCTTGAAAAATCACCTTGATGAGTTTGGTGGTGTAGGTAGTAAAATATTTGTGACAACAAGAAAGGAAAATGTGGCTAGAATAATGGGGAGTGTGAAGAGTAGTGATATACACCATCTAGGAGTACTTTCTGATGAGGACTGTTGGTCAGTATTATGTCACACCGCATGTTTTGATAGTTATGAAATTGGTGAAATAGAGCGTGAAAAATTTAAAAAAATTGGCATGGAAATAGTGAGTAAATGCAAGGGTTTGCCGCTTGCAGCAAAGGCGTTGGGTAGTGTTTTGTTGCAAAAGACTCCTAGCTTGAGCCATTGGGAGAGTATAGCAAAAAGTGAAATATGGAAATTGGAGCAAGCAGAAGTTGAACTCTTTCCACATTTGGCTTTGAGCTATAACGAATTGCCCCTGGCGCTTAAGCGTTGTTTCTCATATTGTGCCGTTTATCCTAAAGATCACGAGATTGATGTGGAGGGCCTAATAAGTAATTGGTTGGCTTTGGGGTATCTGGGGTTTGATGATGAGAGTGGCCAGCTGGATTTGGAGACTAAAGGGCGGGACTACTTTAATAGTTTAGCAATGCGGTCTTTGTTTCTTGAATTCCAATGGGGCGAGCTTGCTAATGAACAAGTAATTGTGCGTTGCAAAATGCACGACATAGTTCATGATTTTGCTCAATTTCTTAGGAAGAAGAATACTACTACAAGCAGCAGCGTTGGTGCAGCAAACAACAAGTGTTGTGAAGTTTGTAGTGGCCCTGCATTAGTTTCCCACGCCAAAGAATACCGCAGTTTATGGTTTGAGGATGGAACTCCCACATATATCTGTGATTGTCTCATAAACTTGAGGCTATTTCGTACGTGTAGTGATAATTATCACTTAGCAGATGAGATTCCATTTCCTAGGGGAGTAGAAAAATTGATTCACTTAAGGAAGTTGAACTTGTCCTACACAAAGCCAACTATGGAACATCTTAAAGCCATTTGCAAGCTCTATAGTTTGAAGATTCTCATTCTCTGTTACTGCGATTTACACGAGATTCCAGATGAAATTGGAAATTTGACTCGACTGAGATATTTGGATTTGTACGAAAATTCGTTGTTACGAGAGTTGCCTGCAAGATTGTGTGAATTGCATGAATTGCGAAGTTTGAATATTTCTTGGTGTTGTGGTCTTTCTGGACTACCTCAAGGAATCCAAAGGCTCACAAAGCTCAGACATTTCTTTACATTAGGCGCCTTTGAAGATGGGTCGTCGTTCCCAAGTGAGGCAGTGGGACAATTTACTGGTCTTCACACGTTGACAGAATTTCGGGGCAAGTTGGGTTACTTGAAGAATTTGAACCACCTTATGGGAAAGGTCAGGTTGGATATCGAACCAGCTGTCAGCGGTTGTTCCCAAGAGGAGGAGGATGTCGTTGACGAGGCGGGGAAAGCAGAATTGAAGAAAAAGGAGGACATTCGGAAGCTAACATTGCATTTCGATTACCCGGATATGAATGGAGGAGAAATTGTTGTAGAGGAGAAGGTGTTGGATGCACTGGAGCCACATCCAAACCTGGATTGTCTTGAAGTTATATCCTACAAGGGCTACAAATTGGCCAATTGGATCGCGTCACCCTTAAACCAAGTCAGGAAAATTGGTTTATATCGTCTGAGGAACCTAACATCTATTCCATACTTGGGAAATCTGCCATGCTTGGAAGTCCTAGAAATGACACACATGCATAAATTGGAATATGTGGGATTGGAGTTTGTGGGCTTAGCAACAAAACAAGAGGAGGATATTATTGAATCATCGCCGCCGCCGTCGTCATCAGGTAGCATTGTGAGTTTTCCAATGTTGAAGACGCTGATGCTGTTAGGATGGATTAATTTGAAGGAGTGGGAGGACATACCAGAAGAAGAGGCTGAAAAAGAAAAAGAAGAAGAAGAAGAAGAAGAAGAAGAAGAAGAAGCAGCAGCTTCCGTGGCAAAAGGGTTAAGAGTGTTCCCTTCCCTGAAAGAGCTGTCGATTTGGGAATGCCCAAGATTGAGGGCGCTGCCTCGTCGCCTATTGCGCAGAGCATCATCATCCTTAGAGAAGTTGTACATTGAGAAATCGGGACAGCTATGGCAACATTATGAAGCTAACAAGAATGACACGGCTTGGAATTTCATTTCCAACATTCCCCATGTCGAAATACGTCCAAGTTGAGTGTTCTTCTGCCACATAAGTATATAATTTAGATGCTTGCTTGTGTTGTGTTGTTTATGATAATTATTTGTTTCCATCAACTTACAACAAACAAATGCTGTCTTATTGAATGTATGTGTGTACATTTTATTCGAAATCTGAAACTGGTAATTTCCTACTGCATGCAGATTATTGCTGCTTAAATAATGCTCCTACTAGTACATTAGAAAACAACCATTTTCTGGAAATATGCATATGATATGAGCGTTTGTATGAGCAGAGAATCAGAGTGAACAAACCCCCTTATTAATTACCAAGGCTTCAAATTCAAGATTCGTGTTATGTTTTATACTCACATAATCTGCTTCAAGTAAAAGCATACATACTTAGAAAAAGTAATAGACAGCCGGATCGAGTTTTAGAGGCGAGGAAAGAGTTTGATTTTACCATACAATAAGCAAACCACTTACTTTGTTGAATTAAAGCCACGCAAATTAGCAAAAGAGGCCTTTTATTTGAAGATTCCAGCTTTAAAATACTTATTAATTATGAGTGTATACAGTCAATTTTTTGAAAGCAAAATGAGGCACCGGAGGGAATAAATTAGTGATGACTGTGCTTGTGAAAGCAATACGGGTTCAGGTATGGAGTGAACAGCTGGAGTTGGACGGCTGGTCAGCTACAGGATGCATTTTAATTTTTCTTTTTCAAAAAACAAATTGGGGGACGATGTTTGTTTATGCTGTGTAGTGACAAGTCTGGAAAATTTTGTGGATTAGAAATTGTAAATATTTTAGAGAATGTTTTGATTCTTTTATTTGAAAAGAGTTTCAAGTTAAAATGATGTAAGTGCAGTATTATACATGGAAGACGATGAACCCATTCGGACATCTATCTATAAAATCTATATCTAATATAATAAATACTATCCATGAATGTGTCTACCCAAGAGAATACTTGTCTGCATGAATTATATTGCGGTTTTAAGTGGGTGAATAATAAGTACATGCATATGGTCGCATTGTTCAATCATTGTTATGGAAAACGTATCTAAAAAAGATATGGAGCATATCTTTGCTTTATGTTTGTGGTTTAGGCCTTGGGGATTGATGGATCATATTCATACCTATAAATGTTTGTTGTGATTTATTTAAGGGGAAACTAAATTGTCTCCAACTCACCTTGTATTTTGCTATTTTTGCAGGGTGGGGCTACAACCCACCCCGCATTTTTGTAGAAAGCATCCTCCCATTTGGGAGGGTGCTACAGTATCCCTCTCATTTGAGAGGAACACTATTCACACCCTACTTTTTTTTTCTTCTTCATTTTTTTATTTTTTTTTAAATTTTAAAATTTATATATTATCATAAATTAATTTAAAAATATTATCAATTGAAAAATTATGGATCAATTGCAAATTTAATTTTTTAAGCATTTAAAAAGTAATTTAAAATGGAATATATAGGAAATATTCTTTAATCCTGCAAAAATAAAGGGATGGGTTGGAGATGAAGTTATTGTAGTCATCCTGCAAAAATAGAAATTTACACCCTGCAAAAATAGAAATTTACACTGTAGCTCCTGCAAAAATAGAGGATTGAGTTGGAGATGGTCTAAGTATATCACCACTCATAAAAATTGTGCACCACAACCCGGACCCATGATCAAAACTCAAATTCAAATCAAAATAAAATAGCAACCAACTTCTTGCTTAACCAATTAGAGTTCCAATTCACTCAAAATAAAATACCACCACCACCGTCGCCGCCGCCGCCGCCGCCACCACCATCATCATCATCATATTTCCCCCAAATATTGGTAATTGTTACACTTCGCCAAAACCTGCCATTATTTAAGCTCATATTCTAATGGAGGAGAAGGCGGAATAGTAGATGTTTATTTAAACTTGTAATCTTATTGGGGGGACAAGGTACGTATTTGAGCTAAATAATCAGTTTTTCGCCTTTTTCCATGATTTTTGTTTATTGGTTTTAATTCATTTTTATTTTATTCACAGGTGTTGAAATTCATACAAAAAACCTGTTGAAAATACATATATAGTATATCACTTTAGTTAGGGTGCGATTGCCCATTTTGACTTGATGTACTGCGGTGCATCAAGTCCGTTGATTCAATTTGTAAATTGATGGTTGAGATTAACTTGAAGGTTAAAATAGTAAATTTGTTAGATTTAATTTTGTTAACAAACAATTGATCGTCTATTCAGTCTATAAGAACCGCATGGCAAGTTAAAACTGGTAATTTAACCCACATTCCCATTTTAAAAACTGGTAAGTTAACCCACATTCCCATAAGACAATAAATTTTAAAAAGGGATAATTGATTTAAGTTTAAAAGAACCGCATGGCAAGAGACAACATGGTGGTGAGCTAGTATTGACGAGGACACGTATTTAACCGCATATTACCGCATAGGAGTACTCGATACTCCTTGATGATGTCTAAACCTATAGCACCGGTGCCCTAACCTAGGCCCGCATGCGAGGTTAGCGGTTAGACCCACAATACCACATCGTCAAAGGTTCGTCAACCTGGAGTTAATTAATTTTGACAGAGGGGGCGAGTTACGTCGCTAGAGACCCGTCACGGTCCTGCCCCTCAACCGCACAATCCGCATAAACCACATAAGCATCAACTCGTCAACACTAACTAACCGGACACAACAAAATAACCATGTTTAACCAAAACTGGGACTTTAAGATTTAATCGAAGCTAGCAGCACCCAGGGAACGTTATAAGGAATGAGTTCCATAATTCACTACAAATAAATTATAAGAACAACTAATTGCATATTTTAAATCACGATGATGACAAAAGATCAGTCAAATGAGCAGATGCTAGCTGACGTGTGTATACCATCCTATATATGTACACCTGTGGCCACTCTAATTTATACAGAATGTAAAACCACCATCCAGGGAAGTAAAGTTAAAGGATAAGTAATAGGTTTCACCAATTAAGAAATAAATTAGAGGCCTTCCAGAACCTACACGAAGAAAACAACAAACTGCATTCCACATGACAGAGGAAGATTTATAATTGAACCAGAAACCCATGAACCACACCCCGACAATTCAAAGACAATTTGATTAGATTGGGGAAATGAAGAATTTAGGGAGTGGATGAATTAACTTACAACAATCAAATCGTGTTAAGCAAAAGGGAGTGAAGGCACTGGAAGTTTTAGCAAGGGTGGAGTACGTCTGGTATTCTCCAAACTCCAGAAGTGAATATCAATTTAGGGTTTAGACAGTGGTTATCTATAGTGCCATAAGAAATCTAGAATTGGCAGGTTTTGCAAGGACATAAGTTATGGGATTGGTGGGTTTAATGTACAGGAAAATGATCAATTTTTTTTTGACAGATGATAATGGCCAAAATTGACCATTATTTTCAATCTATTTCCGTGTCTAATATGGACATTTGATCGCATTCCGGTCTTATTTAAATAAGAAATCAGTTGAATTTGACAGATTTATGCTAGTTTGTATAAATAATAAGCTGGTATGGAAAAATACAAAAATATTGTTATTTTCATTAAATTCATATTAAAAATCCAAAAACATGATAAAAATATTAAAAATCCAACATTTGATAATTATGGTTTAGTAACATTTGTTCGGTGGAACACGGGTTCATTAAACGAATCACTAGCCAAATAATCAAGTGGAATAAATACTCATATATATATATATATATATATATTATCTTATATTTAGATGTATATATTTATAATTTTATGTTTATTTATTTCTATTTCTGTTTTCTGCTATAATTAAGAAATAATTGGTCCACTAATCACTTTTAATTTTAATTAATTGCAGGTGATTTAAATTAATTTGGTCTAAGAGTTGCAGACTTGCATTTCCAATCCAATTTGATCAAGCCCAGTCCAAAGCCTCCATAGGCCCAATCTCCATTAGCCCACTCCAACATTTTCTCAAGCCCAACACCACCTTACCCTTACCCTAACCCTAGCCCTCAACCTGCCGCCGGCGCCGCCGCCGCCGCCGGCCATCTCACCTCTGACTAGGGTTGTAAACGAACCGAATCGAACCGAATACCACAGTATTCGCTTTGATTTGATAAGCTTTTCGAATATTATCGAATCGAATCGAATTATTCTATAAGGTAATTTAATAATTAATAAAATTAATTTTAATTATTAAACTTAAATATTTAATTTGATTTATAGATCAAATTTAATATTTTAATATTATATATAAATATAGTTATATTAACTAGTAAATATACTCACTAAAATTAAAATTTTAAATTATTTAACAAAATAAATTTATATATTTATATAATTTTAATATAAAATCGAATATCGAATCGAATCAAATATTAATCGAATATTAAAATTCCGAATAATTTCGAATCGAACCAAAAATATTTGATTCTTTTACAACCCTACCTCTGACCATTTATTCCGTTCATCTTCCCCGTACTCCGGCGAGCTCAACCACCCCAAACTCCTCCTTCTCCGAGCCCCCATCCCCAAATTCCAGATTCCATCTTCACCACCATCCCTCCGGCGAGATCCGCCATTTTTCCAAATCACAATTCGAGCCTCCATCTCCATTCGCTCCACCAGATCCGGCAACAACTCCGGCGCTCTCCATCCCATTTCAATTTTCATCTCCACCCTCAACCTCCGCCATCTCCGCCCTCATTATTTTTCCGACCAGATAACCCCAAACGGCCACCGCCGCACATCCAAGCTCCGCCACAACCATTCAACCTCAGACCCCCCTCCGGAGCTCCGCCGCTGCTCAGCCCTCGCATCCATTTCTCCGCCTCCGTTCCCGACCAAGCTCCGGATCTCCGCCACAAGCGCAGCTCACAGCTATCGCCTCCCTCAAGCTCTCCTGCCGCCGCAGCCACCATTCCCGTCGAGCGCCGCCGTCGCACCACTACTCCATCCAAGCTCCTCCGGCAGCCCACCCATCTCCGGCGAGCTTGCTCCATTTCCTGCTCCAACAACAATCGCCCCTCTCTACTTCCCCAATTTCAGAAAACAAGCAAGAAGAAAGTGAAAATGGAAGACGAAATGGACGAGAAGAATGAAAGAAAGAAAACTGGAACAGACGAGAAAATGAAGAAGAAAGAAGAAAGAAAGATGGAGAGGAAAGAGAGAATGGGGAAGAAAATAAATGATAAAAGAGAAAAGAAAAGAATAAAAGAGAGAGAAATTTTATCCGGTCGCTAAACAGACCCCGGTCACTAAACAAATCCGGGTCGAGATGCCATGTATAGCGACACGGAGCATAGGAACATGGAAATTGCTTAAGGACTGGGATGTTTAGAGACACAAAATCCGTGTCGCTAAACAAACACCGGGTCGAGATACCATGGACCGCGACCGGGTGTTCCGCGACACAGAAAATGGTTAGAGACTGGGAGTACCAAGACATAAAATCTGTGTCGCGGAACAATGTTCCGCGACACATGGATCGCGACCGCTACTGGGCATTCCGCGACAATGATTGAATTGAGACAGAGAGACAGAGCACGTGACACACACATGCCATTCCATTTTGATTTCCCACATGGTCAATAGAATGCAAGGTCCCTGGACTTCAAGTCCCGCAGACATAACATTTTCGTCTTCTTCCTCTGGACCTCGAGCTCCCGCCCCCTCCTGTGCGCCATCCTGGAGCTAAAAATTGTGTCCTGAACCAGATTTGTTCCGCGAACAGGCACAATTGTTTAGCGACTGGTGGGCCTTGAATGGGCCTAGGGCTTAATTCCACCACTCTATAAATATATCCTCCCAACCCCTTTGAACAGTAACCTAGCCACACTTGTAATTTAATTTCTGTTCTTGGGGTACCACTGTGCTCTCAAGTAGTTAGTGTAGATAGTTTTATTTTTTTGCAATGTAGATTCTAGTGTAGTTTTAGTTTGATATCTGTAATAAATTAGTGTGGCTAGTGTTCACTTTTTTTCAGCTTATGTTATTTTTGTATTTTGGGTTAAAAACACTTAATCTATAGGTGTATTTTAAACCATATTTTGTTGGAATGATCAAGGTTTTGCTTCCCAAAATTCTGTTATGGACTCCTCTTCATGGGTTGCTACTGTTTGTTGCATATTGGGCCTCTTGATCATTTTCTTATTTTTTTACAGTTAGGTTTAATGCTTGTTTTTAGATTCAATAAGTGCATAAACACTTAATAAGTATCCTTTGATAGATTTAAGGTAGTTTTTATTTTAATTTTATTTTGTTAGCATAGTTTATATACAGTTTTAGTTTTTGTCTTGTTTTATTTATTTGTTTAGTGTTCTGTTCTTATCTAGTTTAGTTTTTAGGTAGTTTATTTCTTTATTTTACTTTTAGTTTTAGTTCATTAGATCTAGAAAGGGATGGTATTAAAGTGTTTGTGCATTTTTATTTAAAATTGCATGTCCTAAATTGTATTGCATCACGTTGCAACCCTACGGCTTGCAACATAATTTTCCCGTTGTGATCCCACGGATCACAACGCACTCCCCTGCAATGCAATATTAGGCGTTATGCTGCCAAAATTTTTATAAAAATTTTTAAAACCCCTCGGTCGCGAAACCCGTGGCGCGGACCCATGGTCCGCGACACACTCCTTGATTAGCGACAGAGGACCCAAAACTTGCAATTTTATTCTGGAAGGGCTCTGTCGCGGACCCACGGTCCGCGACACACTCCTTGTTCCGCGACCAGGAATTATGCCTTTGTTGTATTTTCAAACCTTGTGTCGCTGAACCCCTGTCACGGACCTACGGTCCGCGACACACTCCTTGTTCCGCGACACAACAACCCTAATTTTCAGAATATCCAATTTCTCTTATTTCCCACCTTTCTGTCGAGATCCCCCTGTCGCAGACCCACGGTCCGCGACACAAACTCTGTTCCACGACAGGCTTGGCATCTTTTTGCCAAATTTTTATTCTCCATCTCACCCCATTAATTAATTGAACCTTTATATTAATATTTTGATGTTGAAATCCAATGATCTCAACCCATGATTATTTTGATATAAAGAACTTTGTTCAATTTCCATTAAAAGACTCTTCTACAAAAATCAAACTCTAATGATCTAAGTATATAATCCGGACTGTAATTAATTAATTAATTATGGAATGAGTGATTATTTAGACATAAAGAGTGATTATGGAATAATTTCCATACCCTTGCATGAGAAACCAATATCTCTCATACAAGATGACCCAAAAATATTTTCTTTTATTTATTTTGTCTATACCCGTGTTGTGTGAAACAGCTAGTAAGGAATATATCAGACTAATGTTGGCGGGTATTCCCACACGGATAAACTAGCTTGTAGTCTGAATATTAATTACTAGTTGTTATTTTGCATGGTCCGAATAGTGGTCGGTGGAAGCCTTGGCGGTTCGTCCATCCGGGATTATAATAGCTGCTCAGCTGACCCCTATCCGGATACAGTTTCTTTTTCTTTATCTTAATTTCAAACCTGAATTCCGAGTTGTAGTAATGTTAGATGATATTTGCCAATACCGTCTAATAATTTCTGCTGTAAAAGAGCATGTGGGTTTTTACTTCCAACTTCACGGATAGTGGAGGTCTAAGTGACAGTGCCAACTGACATATAAGGCCATCCCGCTATCTAAAAATCATTCCATCCAAATGAGAGGGAAATTGGACAGCAGATGTTTGCAGTCCACCCAATCGTTTTGTCATCTTTTTAGCCAAAAATAAATTCTTCTCATCTCCGGCTATTTCATCTTTGTGTTCCAACTTCTGTCTAAACCCACCTTATATTTTGGGTTATTTAATTTTACACTTCTCTATAAAATTATGCATGATATTATTATGTAAATATTGTGGTCTAATTATTTTGGGATCCTTCCCTTGGACATAGAAGTCTTGATTTTAATCAGATGTCTCACAATAAATTTCCAACAAAAATTCGTTTATAAAATCCGGATCTGAGTAAGGGATAAATTCCACAGTTATGACTAATTCATATCCGACTGGGGGTTGATTTTGGGAAATTAGAAGCAGAGTCAGCGATTAGGTCTCACCTAGACTGAAAGGGTCTGTGTTCTTATTGAGAGTCTAGTACCTGTTTAGGGAATGGTTTTCAATATCTATTATTTTCCAAAATTGCTTTGTGTTGGAAATCTTATATTAAATATTGCACCGACTCAGAGTCCATTTGGATTCAGACGAGGTGTAATAGATAATACTAGAAGAACAACATGTGGGCCTTGGTTATTTTCTAAGGTAGGGGTGAGTTCCTTTCAACTGCTATCTTCTTCTGCCAATGCCTATTTTTGAGTCCTGAGTGAGTGCATCCGGAACGAACTAATCTATTAGTTCGTTTCATTAGTTTGTATCTCATAACCACCCGACGGGAAGTGAACACTGCGAGCGGTTCACCGAGAATAGGGAATTCTTGATCCACACCCAGTCATTCTGACTGGGGGCTTTCTTTTACTACCAGGGTCAGACTTTCAAAAACCTCCGAGTGATAGGATTTTAACTGCTTTCTTTAGAGGTCACTCGGTTGTATTGAGAGTTGTGTAACTGCTACTAGGACTGATAGTTAAGGGATAGTTCAGGGCTTGGTTAGAATCTTTGGGTGTGACATGGGGGATGATAGGAGTACTTGGCATATCAACTAATGTTATGTTAGGTGTTGCTTATCCACCACAGATAAATAACATACCTCGGCAGGGGCAGTTATTAATTTGTGGTATCTTAGATTTTGAGGTCTTAAGAGCATGTAAATTCTCGCTGTAAGTACCTGTCTGTTAAAGGGAACATAGTGGAGAAGGCATGAGAGTTAGCTAACTGACGAATTATCCCAAGCAAAGATCTGTGTAATTAAAATGGAAGTTTAATTGTGTTTTATCTGAATCTTGTCCAATTTTTATTATTTTCTTCCTGTCCCTTCTGTCTCATTTTAAATATGCTTTTTTAGAATAATTTTAACCGCTTTCTTAGAATAATTTTATTGCTTTCTTAGATTAAATTTAATTCGCTTTCTAGATTAATTTTATCTGCTTTATTTTAATTGCTTTCATAACTTAGTTTAAATTCTGTCAAGTAGATGGTAGTTTAAAACACAAACTTAAATCGAGTAACCGAGTGGAAAATCTTAGTAAATGACGTGGGCCCTGCTTCCATCGCACATCCTCCAGTGAACGATCTGGTACTTACTATAAATACTGCAATTTTTGACTCCGTGCGCTTTTGGGGGCACAGTTTCTTAACACGAGTAAATAAAAACGTGACAACCTATAAATATATCCCTAATCCCAACTCCACCTTCATAAATTGGTTTTATTAAATAAAATCGAACACCAGGATTATGACCTTTCTGAAAATGCTCATGTAGTGGGAACTTGTCAAAAGTTTCATGGCAAGGATCTTCAAGGCAGGAAATTGTAAAAAGTTTCATGCCGGGGAGGTCCACAATGCCGTTTGAAATCAAAGTTTCCCGCATGAGTAATAAAAAGAGAAATATATCCTTAAACCCCTTTCCCACGAATCATAACTCTTTTCTTTTAATAAATTGAACTTGATATATTTTATATAAAATACTCGTGTTAATGAAATTTGTCAAAAGTTTCAACAGACTTTAGAAATTGGTTTTAGTATAGTGGACGGTTATGCAAGGTAAATGGCAAGAATTGTGATCCACACTAATTGGCTGCTACCCTACCTTTTCCATAGTCTAATTTATCCAAACTTCAGCTTTATCCAAACTAACTTTTTCAATGCATAGTGTAAATTTATCCAAATTATTAAATGTGTAAAATAGTGAAATTGATCCCAATTTTAAAAAAACAAGGTATTACTAGTAATGTCCAAGACCATGTAAGGTTTTGATTGCCAATAGAGTGCCAAATATAAAATAATAATAATGAAATAATAATAATAATAATAATAATAATAATGATAATAATAATAAGCGAAACGAATTTCTCGGGTATCACAATTAATGTCATCCGGGTCGGGTTGGGGCAGACGGGTCGGATCATGGGTAAGGTTGGTGGGCTTGGGTTTGGGCCATTCTCTTGGTAGGTTAGTGAAATTTTCTTTCCATTGGGCTTATCTTCTTAATTCAATTATCTCCCTCATGGGCAAAGGCCCTTTATCTCTTATTCAATGAGCCCAAGCTAGTTTCTTGCCTTCAACTAATTGTAATTAATTTAATTAGTTATAAATTAATTACCCGAGATGTTACAATTCCTCCCCCTTGGGATCATTCGTCCTCGAATGACACATGGTTATTGTACACATCTGTTATTTGCGACCTTTGTCACCTTCATCTCATTACGTTAAACAGTGTTACTTTTCGTATACACTATTCTTTCTCTGAATTACGTGGGGGCTTTCGTATGGATTCATGTCTACAATAGACCTAATGAGTCGATAGACTCGATTCCAGCTTTTTTTTACTTCCCAACTGGACTTATGAATTGAACTTAGCTTGCATACCCAAGTTCTTCCCCTTCATTCCGAGTCTTAAGCCTTATTCCAACACTTTTAACAGATAGATAGTCCCGCCATAAGTTTGCTACCCGTTTTTAGTTTGTGAGTCTTGAGCTCATTTAACGTCTTTTCATAAGCATTCTTATATGTTACACTATACGTTCCAAGATTGGATAACGTTGTCGACGTCAATTCCCCAGTTTCAATACCTCACGTTGTATAGTAGTTCTCTCAATCTCATAGTTTCGCCGTTGGAACATTGGAATTATAATGGATTCCTCGGTTTTCTGCATGCCCATTTCGGACTTTAGTACATATCACTTCGAGTATCCTATTAAAATACAATTTCCGTCCGTTGGTTCGATAACGCTCTTAGCTTTCTTCTCATATGGAGGTATAATATCCACTACTCGTAACTGCTACGACAGATACTCAGTCCTTAAATTGGACCGTATTCTGTCTCAATTCGGTTTCGATTATTTACTGCCAACTTGATGATCCTCACCCGATAGTATTACGAATCATTTTCCAAGTCTCCGAAGTTGAGGATACTACATGTGGCATTATTGCAATCGTTCAACGAATATCCTTGATTTGACTGGAACTAATTATAGCCTGCAAAAGAAACAAGTGATTTCTATCTCACAATAGAAAGCCAGGTTGAGTTTCCCAATATTTTGGAATTCCATGATAGCATCGAGAACCATATACTTGAATGCTAATGGGGGGGGGGGGGAGAAATGCTAATAAATCAAATATTACTGTGCATGAAACCCTATGAAGATAAACATGTAGGGCATCTTCCTTTATAGCAAAATGCCTTATATTAGGAAGAGGCCTCAGCTAACAAGTTGAAGCGATCAACGGTATTACAGATATGATACCGCCACGCATAAAAGCACAATTGATTGCTTCCAGGCATTTCACTTGAAACTTGATAATAGTACGTTTCAAAGAAACCTATTCGTTCTTGTACTATTGGTTAGAAATAGACTCGTAATTCTATAATAGAACGAGGGAGGGTATCTTTTAAATTAGTTCCAAGACAATGCCAACCGGGAACTCGAACGTGGTTGGATGACATAAGAGAAACCTAGCATCACGAGATGTTTCTCCCTCTTTCACTGGAACCAAATACACAACCCTGTATTCAGTCAACAAAATCCAAATTATTTCACATATTCCATTTTAAGCGGTAGCCTTTTCTCTAATGCTACGTCGACTTCCAGCAGGTCGATTAGATGGGTCGTCTTTAAATGAGCTCACCATTGGTTGGTAATCCGCGAGTCTCAAGCTCTTGTCATGATTCTTCTTTCATTCTTATACGGCTTGCATCACGATTTCTTATATGCAATCGTTATGTTGGCTTGAAAGCTCTGTATTTTGTTGTATCTCATCGCACAATTCTCTCGTCGGTCTCGTGTTTTTACCATTGAAATGCTGGAAATTTAATACAATCCACTCCGGTTTCATGCTTACGAATCAAAATATAGTGAATTTTATCCCGAGAGCCATCTCAATCTATGGCTTGTAGCGTTCATCTTGATGGCATTCCTAGATTCTATCTCATTCTGATGATATCTTACACAATTCTTAAATGTTAAAGCCGTTAATAATCCCATAAGAATTTCCTGTTTGGAATGGCTTTTTACCAAGTGCTTTTGGCTTTTGCTTCTGTCAAAAGCACTTTTAAAGAAAAAGAGTGTTTGTTTTGGCTTTTTAGAAAAAGCAAAAGCACCTCGAAAAGCTGCAAAAGTGCTTCTGGGAGAAGCAACCCAGGGGGTGCTTCTCCGAAAAGCAGAAGCCAAAAGCACCTAGTAATGTGTGCAGAGTCATAAATGCCCCTATTAATTTATTTTAATTACACTATAAATATATACTATTATATATAAATAGCATATCCTTTTTGGTAATTTATACATTTCAAAAGCACTTTTCACTTTTACATATCCAAACACACTTTTGAAAAAAAGCTGCTTTTCAAACATTCCATCCAAACACAAAAGTTACCTGCTTCTGCTTTTGGCTTTCACTTCTGCTTCTGCTTTTGGCTTCTGTTTTTTTAAAAGCCAATCCAAACGGGTTGGGACTTAATTCTATTCCACTTTTGCTTCTGCTTTTGGCTTCTGCTTTTTTTAAAAGCCAATCCAAACGGGCCCCAAAAAGGACATGCTACTTAATATGATAATAAGATATATTTGTAGTGTAATTTATATTAAGTAATGAGGGTATTTAAGTCTTTGCACATTTTACGAAGTGCTTTTGGCTTCTACTTTTCGGAGAAGCACCCCCTGGGCTGCTTCTCCCAGAAGCACTTTTGCAGCTTTTCGAGGTGCTTCTGCTTTTTTTGAAAAGCCAAACCAAACGTTTATTTTCCACCAAAAGTGCTTTTGGAAGAAGCAAAAGCCAAAAGCACCTTACTAAAAGCCATTCCAAACACCATCTAAATATCCTTTTTGATTTTTTAAAACTAGTTCAATATTCAACTTTGACTCAATTTTATTGCAAGTATCTATATAATAAATCCTGAATACTTTTTGACATGTTCTGTATTGTCCTTATTAAACATACTTCATCCTTTTTTTATTTATAGGGTTAAACAATAATTATGCCCTAGGTTTCCACGTAGGCGCTGATTAATCATCCAAAAATGTACAGTCATTCACACATCACCGCTGAATCATCCTCCTTACCACGTCATCAACCTTTTAAATCTTTTATTTAGATACTAAATCTATTTATTAGTATATGAAAATCTTGATAAATCTTTTCATATATTTTACAAAGATATAAATTGGAAACAAATTATAATATATTTGGTATTTATGACAAATTAGTAAAACTAATATATTATAAATCCTTTAATTTTTTTTTTTTGGCTGAGCCTTAAAAGGCCTGAAAATAAGAAGCAAAACAAGGAAAAAAAACAGAAGGAGCAGGGGGAGGGGGGAGCAGAAAACAACAGAAAACCACCAAGACTAAGACGCTACAAAGACAGGGCTGCTTAACGTCGAGGGAACCACACTCCGGCTAAATCTGCAGCCAACTCCTCCCGATCCAAATCCGGTGGGAAGGCCCAAGTTGTGAAGAAGTCTTCCACGGAGGCACCGTGCTTGGCAAGTCTATCCGCGACCCTATTCCCTTCCCGGAGAATATGAACGATGGTGCATTCTTCAAAGGATGCCTGAAGATCTCTAATGCCAAAGAGCATGGCTGCCAGGGGGTGCCAAGGAGGAGGATTGGCAGAGAGGTTGACTGCCAATGTAGAATCCGAATAGCAACATATCTTAGTGATACCTTGAAACTTTTGACAATTTCCGTCCACGAGCATTTTCTAAAATATACCAGGTTAGATTTATTACATGAAAAGAGTTATGATTCATGGGAAAGGGTTTAGGGATATGTATTAAGATTATTAGTCTTTTTATTACTCAAGTGTGGTGCTTTGGTTTCAAATGGCGCTGTGGTCCTCTCTGTCATGGAATGTTGACAAATCTCATGGCATAGCCGGGATAGGTTGACCTTCAGCCTGTCACACTGAGGATCCCCGGCAGATATGCCATGATACTTCTCATCAATTCTTGCCATAAGAGTTCCTGCCATGAAAATTTTTGACAGATTCCCACTACATGAGTATTTTCCGAAAAATCATGATCCTGGTTTCGGTTTTATTTAATGAAATCAATTTATGATGGTGGGGTTGTGATTAGGGATATATTTATAAGTAGTCATGTTTTTATTGCTTGTGTTTAAGAAACTGTGCCCCCGAAAGCGCACGGTGTCAAAAATTGCAGTAATTTATAGTAAGACCGGATCGTTCACTGGAGGATGTGCGATAGAAGCAGGTCCCACGTCGTTTTACTAGATTTTCCATTCGTATTGCTCAATAGGTTTGAAAGATGATTAATATCTACTGACATGGATTTAAACTAGATCTTGAAAGCAGTTAAATTAATCTACAAAGCAAATAAATCTATTCTAGAAAGCGGATAAAAATCATTCTAGGAATGCAGTAAACATTATCTATGAAAGCAGGGAAAAGGTGCATTGTGCCAACCGTGAAGCTGAATCACAATGTAGACAGAAAGGACAGGAAGAAAAGAATGAAAATTGGACAAGAGTGAGATAAAGCAATAATAAACTTCCATTTTCATACGCAGATCTTTGCTTGGGATACTTCTATCAGATAGCTAATTCTCATGCTCTCAATAAGGCTTTCCCTTTAACAGACAGGTACTTGCAATATGAGTTTACATGTTCTTAAGACCGCAAATTCTACGATACCACAGATTCGTAACTGCCCTGGCCTGGGTGTGTTACTTCATCTGTGGTGGAAAAGCAACACCCGACACATCATTTATTGAAATGCCAAGTACCACTATCATTCTCCCATGTCACACCCAAAGATTTGAATTAAGCCCTAAACTATCCCTTAAATGTCAATCCTAGTAGCAGTTACACAACTCTCAATACAACCGAGTGACCTCTAATGAAAGCGGTTAAAAGAAAGCGGTAAAGAAAGCATTTAAAACCTATCACTCGGAGGTTTTGAAAATCTGACCCTGGTAGTAAAAGACAGCTCCCCATCAGGATGAAGGAGTATGGATCAAGAATTCTCGGCTCTCAGTGAACCACTAGTGTGTTCACTTCCTTCCGGGTGATTATGAGATACAAACTAATGAAACGAACTAATAAATTAGTTCGTTCCGGATGCACTCACTCAGGACTCAAAAGTAGGCTTTGGCAGAAGATGATAGCAGTTGAAAGAAAACTCAACCCTATCTTGGAAAATAACCAAGGCCTGGATGATGTTCCTCTAAGATTATTTACTACACTGTATTTGAATCCAAGTGGACCCCATCTCGGTGTAGCACTTAATCTTACATTTCCATCAACCAGCAATTTTGGAAAATAATGGATTTGAAAATCATTCCCTGTCAGGTACTAGACTCTCAGTTAAAACACAGACCCTTTCAGTCTAGGCGAGACCTAATCGCTGAATCTGCTTCTAAATTCCCAAAACACAACCCTTGACAGGATATGAATTAGTCATAACTGAAGAATTTATCCCTTACTCAGATCCGGATTTTATAAAGAGGTTTTTGTTGGAAATTTATAAAGCAATATCTGTTTAAGATCTAGACTTCTATTGTCCAAGGGAAGGATCCCAAAATAAGTGCAGACCACAATGGTATATAATATTATCATGCATAAAGATATATGGAAGTGTAAAATTAATTGACCCAAAATATAAATGCGGGTCTAGACAGAAGGTGAAACACAGACATGAAGTGGTCAAGGGACCAAAGTAATGGCAGAATAATCAGGTGGACTGTAAACATCTACTGTCCAATTTCCCAATCACTCGGATGGAGCGAATTTAGACAGCTTAGACCCTATAATGGTGGTGTCAACACCAGTTGGGCCTCCACTGTCTGTGAATTCGGATAAAAACCTACATGCTTCCCTTCTATAATGATCATCAGTTGGCATTGACTGATGCCAACTGACTCCCAGTACAGATTGGAATTCAGGTTTGGAAATTAAGATGATAACAAAAATAAAAACTGTATCTGGATGGGAGTCAGCCGAGCAGCTATTATAACCCCGGATGGGCGAACCGCCAAGGCTTCCACTGACAATCGTCCAGACCATGCAAAATAACAATTAGTAACTAATACCCAGAATACGAGCTAGTTATCCATGAGGGAGTACCCGCCAACATTAGTCTGATGTATTCTTTACTAATGGTTCCACACAACACACAAAGACAAAATAAATAGGAAATAAAAGAAGATTCCTTGTATGAGAGACATTGGTTTCTCATGCAAGGTTGTGGATTGGGTCCACATGTGATGGTCTTAAATAATCCTTCCTACCATAATTAATTACAGTCCAGATTATCTGTTTAAGCCATCAAGATTTTGTTTATACAAGAATGTTTTAATGGCAATTGAACAAAGGTCCTTTAATCATGATGATTGTCGATGTTTGATTATTACTAATCTCAATCCTTAATCATTAATGAGTCAAGGGTTCAATTAATTAAGTGATGCAAATGGAGAATCAAAATTTGGGCAGCATAACACCCTATATTGCAATTCCAGAATGTTACATCCTAACCCGTGGGGTTATGATGTGAGTGTTGCAATATAAAATAGGAAGAGAATAAAAGTTGTTTGGGATTAAATAGAGGGAGAGGAACCCTTGTCGCGATATCATAAATTTTGTCGCGGACCGAGATCCGCGACATGGACATCCCGACAAGTTTTTAGAATTTTTGGCAGCATAACGCCTCTTTGTCGCTATGCAAGATTTTGTCGCGGAACGTGGTTCCGCGACAAGGGTGACATCGCGACAAAGTGTTTTCAGAAAATTCCTAAAGCATTTGAACCTTTGTCGCTATGCATGGAAATTTTGTCGCGGAACGTGGTTCCGCGACAAGGTGTTCCGCGACAAAGTGTTCAAAGATCAAGGAACATGGCATAATTTTTCTGTCTCATAATGGGATTTTGTCGCGGAACGTGGCTCCGCGACAAGATGATTCCGCGACAAAAAGCCATGAAGACAAAATGCAAGAGTTTGGCTCCTTTGTCGCTATGCATGGACAGTTTTGTCGCGGAACGTGGCTCCGCGACAAGGTATTCCGCGACAAAGGGTTTTAAATTATGGAGACAAGTGTCTTGAAACACCTTGGTCGCGGAACAGCCATTCTGTCGCGGAACGTGGTTCCGCGCCAGAAGGCGGTTGGCGCCCAGGGTGGTTCAGGACAAAAGTCAGAAAAAGCAGAAATGAACAGTGGCATGCAAACAGCGTGATCTCACCCTATTTCAGATCAAAAAGCTATTCTAAGCTAAAAATAAGCAAGAAACATTCAAAATAAAGAAGAACATGCTTAAACAAAAATAACAAGGATGGGCAGAATATTAAAATAAAGCAGGAGTCCTAATCTAGGGTTTGATCACACATCCACACAACATTATCCATAAAATGCTAACAGTAAACATAAATAGGCATAATGGGGGTCAAGAGACCCCAAAACGAAAAAGAAAGCATAAATCCATGGGGTGTGAGACCCATTTCATGATTTGGGACACAAATGATGAATGTTTTCCCATATTATTGAAGAGGTATTGTTAATACCCATGATTTGGGTATTACAAACCCTAAAACAAAAGTTTAGAAACCAAAACATGGTATAAAAATGGCTATCTAAGCAACTGTGAACAGTAAAAATACTAAACTAAGCTAAACTAAGAGCAAAAATTAAATAATACATGAAAATAAACCTAAACTACTCTACCTAAGGAAGAACTCCTAAGCTTGCCTGCAAGAGCTCTACAAGAATTTCAATCTCTCTCTAGCCAACCCTTAGCTCATGGGAGACACCTCATATTTATAGAAGTGTAACCCTAAGCCCATGGGCCTTGATTCTAGCCCATTGTGTCTTAAGACATCACACACATCACAGCTTTGTCTCGGAGCATCAAGTTGGTCGCGGAACACGCTGCATGTGGCAAGGCTTCTCGACTGGGTCTCGTGTCTCTATTTGTGCATCTTGGTCGCGGAACATGCCTTTGTCGCGGAGCATGCCATCGCGACAAAGGTCATCGCGCCAAGGGGCTTGGCTGGTCTCCTCTTCATTTGGGCCACTTGGTCGCGGAACATGCCTTTGTCGCGGAACACTGCATCGCGCCAAGGGGCTTCCGCGACAAAGGTCTTCCTGGGCCTGCTGGATTGGGCCAGATGGGCCGAAAATATTCTTTTTGTGGGCTTTTCTATCTTTTTCCCATCTTTTTGTTTCCTTTTCTTTTTCTCATGTTTTTGGATTTTTCTAACATAAATATGTAATAAAATTACATATTTATGTCTTTTTCACACCAGCTTATTATTTTTACAATTATGCATAGATCAGTCCAATTCGACTGCTTTCTTACTTAATGTAAGACCGGAATGCGATCAAATGCCCGTTTAAGACACGGAAATGGATTGAAAATAATGGTCATTTTTTGCCATTATCAACATCCTCACATTTAATACTGATCGTCCCCGAGCAGTCAGAGTCAATGTTCGTAAGAACACGGACTCTACATATTCAATTCATTTTCATGGCTTCATAATTCACATTCTTTATGGATTGGGATAAGACAATCAAAAATTACAAGTATTAAACTCCCTTGATTGCAGTGTTTAATGAAATGATACTTGCTCACTGTATCGGGCCTACAAATCAAACATCATCATCAACCTTTCATGAATATCATGTTTGAAAAATGCAAAGATTAGGGATGGGAATTAAAGGATGACATGAACATGTGTAATAAGACAAAGCCTCACATATAAGAGAATCGGAAAATTTCACTCACTCTCAATTGGGGTTTAATCATGAACGCTCAAAATCAAATTTAATTAAATTATCCCATAAGCTTGTAACCAGACCAACTCGCCACCGGCTCATTTCTTCGAATCGAGATCACGAGGTCTTATTTGAGGGTTATAACGGGGCGTACGGTTGTAACATTAGGTGGGAAAAGGGAATTATTGGCTAGAAGTGGCAAAGATTTATTCTATCATAACTTGGCATTTTTATTTAAACTTTATGATCATCATTATTTCTTTCTTTTTGATTTTCTTTTGCATGACATTAGACTATTGTCTAATTGCTTGTCATTCGCAATTTATTTGTGTTGAATGACATTCAACTTCTTCTTCTTCTCTTTTTTTTTTTTTTTTGAATCGGTTCATGGAATACCGATTAATACTTTTTTGGATGATCATAAATTTAATGCCTTTGATAGAATTCATCCTTGCACACTTGGGTTTGATTTTCTTGGTCTTTTTATAAGGCTAGGAATAATATAGAGGGCTTTAAAGAAAAATTAGGCTTATAGGCTCAAATTGGTTAATCCTAAAGGGAAAATGTTTTTGGGTTTGGATTTCAAAAGAAGGCCAAAAATTTTGGGTTTTCTAGGTGCCTCGATCATATGCTCGATTTCGGGAATATGGCATGGTCTTGAATCGGTCCCCATTGCAAGTTCTAGTTTCCTTTAATCAAAATGATTCACACATCAAAGAAAATGAATGAGTAAAAGTGACTCATGGCTCAAATCTCACAAGGTTGGGTTGATTCATGTCATACAATATTCTCAAATTTAATCAAAGCTTAATTCTAACAATTTATTCAATCGAAATCTCTAACATGCAGATTTATTACCCAATAAGCTGATCGCATCATTAAATTTTTATAGCTCAAAACCTCAGGAATTCATGTCATGCATGTCTTCAATTATATTATCCCAATTTGAAAGTCTGAAAATTTAATCATAAGCCTAAATTCAACCTGTGAATTTAGAGCAAGTTTATGCATATTTTTGCTGGTTATTTAATTGAAAGCAGTAAAGAGGCACTGCTGACATACTGAGTATGTCAACAGCATATTTTTGGCCTGACAGTCACTTATTCATCTCGGACTGTACAGACATCTTTTCAAAGGAAAGCAGTAAAGAATTGTTCAGTGGTCTCAAAAACTGAGTTCCAATTTAGGGAAAGCAGTAAATACATCCGTGGCAAGGGATCCTCGTGCAGTTAATACGAACCTGCACACTCAAAAGGGGAAATCCCTTGCAGATTACTACTACTAAGATGGAAATGAAATAAAGCAAGGTAAAGTGGAACTAGGATTCGTCCTTCTTTCTTCAGGGCATGTATCGGAGCCAGAGGACACAGCTGGAAAGATCACAACGTAGGCACCAATCGCGGTTTCTCAGAGGTGCATGCCATCTTGGGCAGTAGACTCTGACTCCTTGGCCTGCCCACAGTTGTGGGTTGTCTGGGTTGTCTGTTATCCAAGCGAGGACGTTGGTGGACGTATACCTAAAGACTGATCGATCCGTCACCATCCTGTCGATCATTCTGATTCCCTGCTCAACTTGGCCTTCATCCGTCTTACTCATAAGCATCAATCCGCGGGTGAAGATTGATGTCTTATGGTTGTCCTCAAGTCCCGGGCGTAGCAGTTCACAAGCGTGCTCCTCATTCCCCTCTGCAAATGCCCTGAGTGTTGGGATGAGCTGAAGATTGAAGTTTCCTGCCGCTGTGCATATTCGCAGGAATCTCTCCTTCTGCCGACGGATCCTTACTTGCCATCTCTTCACAGTGGAGGTGTTAACCTCGCATCGCTTGTACACGATGGTAAGGTTTCCAGCATCCCTGAGCTTCTTGCATACACGTTGTGCAGTAAACACATCCTTGATTTCATCCTCCCCTATCCGGGAGAGAATTTCACCAAGGAGTTCGAGCGGTAAGTCCAGCAACTTGGTTCCCTCTGGAGCAGGATCTGGAATGGGAGGATTACCCCTGAAAAGATAAGAAGTGATGAATCCAATTTTTATGCAATTTTCAGAAATTATTCAAGTTCAGAAACCAACATCCTCACAATTAGAGCTTTGCTCTAGATGTGAGATTATTAAATTTCTGACTTGAATTTTAATTTAAAGCACATGTAAATAATATTTGGTTTTAAATGGGCTAAAGAGCCCAAAATAAAATAAAATTGGCCATTGGGCCTAAAATCTTTTTAATGGGCCATTGGGCCCAAAAGTTTTCAGTTTTATTAAACAAGTCCGAGACACTTGTTGGAAGTGGAATGAGATGGATAGATGGAAATGGAATGCTCGAATTATGGAATGTGCAATGAAGACGTGGCGGAACGGATCTGCTATTTCTGGATAGCTTGGACTGTTTGGACAGTTAAAGCATCCAAAAATTTGCAAACACTGTTTTTAATTTTAAAATGGTTGACTTGTTTTATTTAACAAAGGTGGGATGTGAGTGGTCCCATTTTTTGATTTTGGAAATGATAGCAGTTGGGTGACAAGAAATTACTGCTATTTTACTCACACTAGTGTTCCATTGGGAACAAAAGGCTCAAGTCAAACATTAAACAAAAATAACTCTTTTTGTCTTTTTCTAAAAGGTTGCTTTTATTAAAAGTTGAAGTTTCTCATTGGGTGTTTGTACTATGTTTCCATAAACAAACAAACATTTATTCCCATGAGATTTCTAACATGGGGACAAATGTGCCCAAAGAGATCTTACCTCTTTTATTACACCAACTCAACTCTGTGCACATCACATCAAGATCAATCAAACCAATAACATCAAGATATTCAAAACAATACCCAAATGTTCATCAGTTTGTTCTTTCCAGTTTTAAAACTTCAAAAACTTAAAACCATTACCAGTTTCAAAATGGGGTTTCAGGCGTTTCAAAATGGTGCTCATAACCGAGAGCACTTTGAAAACTTCCAAAAATTTAAAGTTAAATGCACACATTAACCACACCACACCAAGAACACAACAAAATGAAAAACAAAATAAAGGGTCCGAATGGGTGCTATGAACATGGCGAAAACAGGGTTTACCCTCTCCTCCTTGGCTCGGGTCTAGGCACGGGTCCAAGGTTTGGGAGGAGTCCATGAAATCGGTCCATAGTTTCCCCTTGGAAATGGAGTGCAAGAGTGCGAAGAACACGTGGTGTTCGTTCGGATGAGAGAAAAATGGGGGAAAAGAAGATGAAGAAGTTGGAGGAAGTTGAAATGACAAGAGAAAGTGAAAAGAAACTGGAGGGGTGGGGGGGTATAAATACTTGAACTTTTGTCGCGGAATCCGAGACTTTGTCGCGGAACAAGGTTCCGTGACAAGACATGGCGACATCAGAGAGGTCGCGGAGTTGAGGGTTGGGCGCGGAGTCATGCTCAGCGACAAGGCTATCGCGACAAAGTTCAGTATGGAGACAGTCAACGCAGATCATGTCGCGGAGCAGGGCTTGGTCGCCGAGTCATGCTCCGCGACAAGGTGCATCGCGACAATCACCGGAGAAGGGTTAAGAAGGAAAAGGGGGTTTGTCGCGGAACAGGGCCTGGTCGCGATGTATGACATCGCGACAAAGGACCTTCCGCGACAGAGAATTTTTTTGAATTTTCAAATTTTCTTGGACTAGGCCCGAGTGTGATGTTGGGCCTGAGTCCATTTTATTTGATTTGGGCTAAATAAATTCAGTCCAAGTAAATTCAAAATGCTGGGCTGAGAATTAACTTAATCCACTTGCATAAAATTAGGTTGGGTTAGTTCCATTTATCTGTGAATTTTGTTTCGGGTATTGAATTTCTTCAAATTCCGAAAACGTTTTCTTAGACTTATGGAACTAATCTAACCAAGAGCCTGGTTTTCCATGTTACTCTTATCTGCTCCTCTTTTTGGTGGTTCCGAACTTCTGCAAGATAGATGAATGAAATGCATTAGATTTTCTCCAAATATCAACATCCTCACATTTAGAATCTTAGTACTCTAAATGTTTAATTGATCTTTGGGTACTTGCTCGTCATGAAATAAGTACTGTAAATATATACTATATATATATATAAACTAAAATTTTTGTGTTTTTAAATGCTGTTTCTTATTGAGTGTAAGCCGGGTCTGCCACTGCTTGGCTTTCTTTCTCCGGATCGAACTGTCCAAGGTATTCTTTCAATCGTTGTCCATTCACCACTATATCGCCCCTATCAGTTCGGATCCTGACAGCTTCGTTTTTGAACACCTCTAGTACTTCATGTGGTCCTTCCCATCTAGATTTGAGCTTTCCGGGGAACAGCTTCAACCTAGTATTGAACAATAACACATGTTGACCAACATAAAAATACTTAGGTTTAATCCGGCGATCGTGCAACTTCTGGGTCCGCTCCTTGTAAATTCGAGAGCTTTCATAAGCTTGCGCTCGTATTTCCTCAATTTCATTGAGGTCCAACTTACGTTTGCTCTGAGCAACTTTCGGATCGAAGTTAAGCGTTTTAACGGCCCAGTAAGCTTTATGCTCTAGCTCCACGGGCAAATGACAGGCTTTTCCGAAGACCAGCCTATATGGAGACATCCCGATGGGAGTCTTATATGCTGTGCGGTATGCCCATAGAGCATCATTGAGCTTACGTGCCCAATCCTTACGGGTTATCCCGACAGTGGCTTCGAGTATGTGTTTGATTTCGCGATTGGATACTTCGACTTGACCACTAGTCTGAGGATGGTAAGGCGTGCCTATCTTATGGAGGATCCCATTTTTACTCATTAAAGTTTCGAAACCTTTATTAATAAAGTGTGTTCCTCCATCAGATATCACCACCCTAGGTACGCCAAATCGACTGAAAATGTTGTTCTTGAGGAACTTGATGACTTGGCTACCATCATTGGTCGGTAATGCGACAGCCTCAACCCATTTGGATACGTAGTCGACAGCTACCAAGATATAGTAGTTTCCACCAGATGGTGGAAACGGTCCCATGAAGTCAATGCCCCATACATCAAAGATCTCAAGTGTGAGAATCCCCTTTTGAGGCATCTCATCCCTCTTGGAGATGTTTCCTAATCTTTGGCATCTGTCACAGCCCTTAACAACTGTCCTGCAATCCACATAGATGTAAGGCCAATAAAATCCACATTCGAGGACCTTGTGGGCCGTTCGAGCGGGACCATGGTGACCTCCATATTCTGATTCATGGCATTTTCTGACAATTTGATAAGCTTCATGCTCAGTCACACATCGCCTGATTATTGAATCAGGGCAGTGTTTGAAGAGATAAGGTTCTTCCCAGAAGTAACTTAATACATCTCGTTTGAACTTATTCATCTGATGATAGTTCGAAAACTGAGGGGTTACTCCGCATGCCAAGAAGTTAGCGATGTCGGAAAACCATGGACAAGCTTGATTATGCAGATGCAACGCGAACAACTGTTCGTCCGGGAAATCTTCATTGACGGCTTTTTCCTTTTTATCATTATCTAATCGAGATAAGTGGTCAGCAGCACCATTATCTCGACCTCGCCTATCTTTTATTATGATGTCAAATTCTTGCAACAGAAGTACCCACCTGATTAATCGAGGTTTTGCATCTTGTTTGCTAAACAAGTATCTCAATGCTGTATGATCGGTGTATACTATGGTCTTCGTACCTATCAGATACTGTCTGAACTTGTCAAACGCAAAGACTACAGCATACATCTCTTTCTCCGTTGTGGTGTAGTTAACTTGGGCTTCATTCAGGGCGTGACTCGCGTAATGAATTACGCAGTGTCTCCCATCCTTATGCTGTCCAAGAACTGCGCCTACGGCGAGACCACTAGCATCGCACATTACCTCGAAAGGCAATGACCAATCGGGTGGTTGCACTATCGGTGCAGAAACCAACATCTTCTTGAGCGTGTCAAAGGCTTGGACACACGCTTCGTTTATCAAGAAAGGATTTTCTTTACAAAGCAGATTAGTGAGCGGCTTGGCAATTTTAGAGAAATCCTTAATGAATCGCCGGTAAAAACCGGCATGCCCTAAGAAGCTCCTAACTGATTTTATTGAATTAGGCAATGGTAGGTTTGAGATGACTAAGACCTTAGCTCTGTCGACTTCGATACCTGCGCGCGAGATGCGGTGACCCAACACTATTCCTTCGGTGACCATGAAATGGCACTTCTCCCAGTTCAAAACTAGGTTGGTGTCCTCACATCTTTTCAAAATTTGTGCAAGATTAGTCAAGCATTCATCAAAAGTATCTCCATACACAGAGAAGTCATCCATGAAAACTTCAATGCATTTTTCGATAAATTCTGAGAAAATTGACATCATGCATCGTTGAAATGTGGCAGGCGCATTACAAAGTCCAAAAGGCATGCGCCTGTACGCAAAAGTTCCATATGGGCACGTGAATGTGGTCTTGTCATGGTCTTCACTGGAAATAACAATCTGATTATAACCAGAATAACCATCCAAAAAGCAATAAAACTCTCTCCCTGCCAACCTCTCAAGCATCTGATCAATGAATGGCAATGGAAAATGGTCCTTGCGTGTGGCCTCGTTCAGCTTCCGGTAGTCGATACAAACTCTCCATCCGGTCACTGGTCTGGTTGCAACCTCTTCTCCTTGCTCATTCTTGGTTATGCACATCCCTCCTCGTTTGGGTACGACCTGCACTGGGCTAACCCATTTGCTATCAGAGATAGGATAGATTATACCAGCATCTAAGAGCTTGATAACTTCTTTCCTTACCACTTCCTGCATAAGGGGGTTCAATCGCCTCTGAAGTTGACGGGAGGGTTTAAACTCTTCTTCCATTAGAATCCTGTGCATGCAAATAGAAGGGCTTATTCCTTTTATATCAGAAATGGTCCAACCTATTGCATGTACATGTTTCTTAAGAATGACCACCAGAGCATTTTCTTGCTCTTGGGAGAGCTTAGCCGAAACAATCACGGGTAACTTTTTATGTTCTGCGAGAAACGCGTACTTGAGATGATCGGGTAATGTTTTAAGTTCAAGCTCTTGTGGACATTCAACGGAAGGGAGTAGTTTGCGAGAATTGGGTAGTGGGAGAACAGATTTACCTTCGGGATCCTGCATCAGTACAGGATCCTCTTCCTCCTCTTGGTTGGCGTCATCATGGAATTCGATGCCGTCAAATTCCTCCAAATCCCCTGTTTCGGGATCGGCAAAGTGAACGGCTTTGCATCCTTTGTGCTCCACGCCAGCAGGCTTCAGTACCTGCTTTGATAGTTCATCCAGCATCATTTCACAATCAAGTTCAGAGTCTGGCTCTTCCCTAACTATTACATTTTCAAATGAAAAACAAGAACTGTCATTCGGAAATTTCTGCAATTTCTCCATATCAAAGATTATCTCCTCGCCATCGACCCTTAAGGTGACTTTTCCGGATTTAGCGTCAATCAGTGCACCACCAGTGGCTAGAAATGGGCGTCCAAGGATAAGCGGCATTTCAGAATCCTCTTCAATGTCGAGGACGATGAAGTCGACCGGGAAAAGAACCTGCCCGGTTTTGACCACAACATCCTTGAGGATTCCTACGGGCTGAGTGATCGATCTGTCTGCAAGTTGCAGTCTCATCTTGACCCGTTGAATTTCTCCAAGCTTAAGGCGAACAGCCATAGCTAGTGGCATCACATTGATGCTTGATCCTAAATCACAAAGCCCCATACTCACTTTGGCCTTTCCGAATTGTACTGGAAGTGTGCAACATCCGGGGTCCTCTTTCTTTTCAGGCATTCTCCTTTGAACGATGGCACTGCATGTGCTGTTGAGAATAATTACATCTTCCTGCTCAACCTGCCTTTTTCCTGAAATCAATTCTTTCAAGAACTTAGCATAGATGGGCATTTCGGAAATCATTTCTGTGAGAGGAATGGTTATCTCTACAGACTTTAATCGTTGCAGAAATTTCTTGAATTTAAGATCATGTTCTTTATTTTTAAGCCGCGCAGGATAAGGAATCCTGGGCATGTACTTGTTATTAGCAATTTTTGGTGGTGAAGGGAAGGAAGTTGTACCTTCACCTGTACCCTTATCTGTTTCAGCCATTTCAGGCGCAGCTTCAGTCTGCAATTCGGCTGTCTCTTTTTCCGCTTCATTCCCATTATCAGCTTCCTTACCAGCATTGTCAACAATATCATCTTCTTCAAATTCCGCTCCAGTATCTGCTCCCTTTGGTCCAGCTAGTACTCTTCCAGATTTCAAGGTTATTGCCTTGCATTGCGGGTTCTTTTCCGCAGTACTAGGCAATGTTCCTTTGTCCCTTTTCTGCATCTCATTAGCCATCTGTGTAACTTGGGTCTCCACATTTCTGATGGAGGCCTGCAGTTGATTGTTGATCTCTTTCTGACTAGTGATGAAATCAGTCATCAGATTCTCAAGCCTTGAAGGAGGCTTTTGATTCTGATTCTGATTTTGATGCTGATTCTGATTCCACTGGCCTTGGTTTGGGACAAACTGAGGCTGGAAACTCTGATTGGGCTGAAAGTTCTGGAAATTCTGAGGCGGCCTCTGCTGGATCTGAGGTTGGAAACCTGGATTCTGAAAATGTTGGCCCCTGTTCTGATTGAATCCTTGGTTCTGCTGAGGGTTGAATTGCTGCTGTGGCTTATTCAAGAGATGTGAATTCAAGGCGTTGTTGTTTGAATAAGACAAATTCGGGTGTCTATTTGGAAAAGCTCCTGCATAGTTACAGCTCTCAGCTGTGATCTGCTCGCATGTGTCAGTTGCATGAGCACCTTGACACAGTCCACAGATCACATCAGTTTGCTGTCCCTGCGCAGAACTTCCAACTCCTTGATTTACAGACAACGCTGCCACTTGCTCTTGAAGTTTTTCAATGTCTGACTTCTCTACTGTACCTACAGCACATAAACTACGAGAGGGAGTGAGATTACCATCATCAGTTAGAACAGAACGGTTTACACTCATGGCTTCAATCTTTGCCCAGGCTTGGTCCATCGGTATGTAAAGCAAATGTTGACCACCAGCAGCATCAAGCATGGATTTCCATGCTGGAGTCAGACCACTGTAGAACTTTCTTAATCTCTCCCAGTCATGGAAGCCATGTTGAGGACACTTTCTGAGTAGGTTGAAGAATCTTTCCTTTGCATCATACAGGGACTCGTCTGGTTTCATCTTGAATTCCGCAATTTTGGAGCGGCATTCATCCACCTTGGACTCCGGGAAGTATTTTGCTAGGAAGTTTCTGATCACATCTTCCCATGTAGACTTCTGATTTACGGGCAGTGACTTGTACCATGTTCGTGCTCCGCTTGTCAGAGAGAAGGGGAATAGCCTTAGTCGAATAGTGTTTGCGGGTACATCACGATTCTTGATCGTGTCACACAATTCTAGGAAGGTTTGCAGGTGATCATGGGGATCTTCATGACTTGCTCCGGCAAACTGGTTGCTCTGGACTAGATTGATTAGGGCCGGTTTCAGTTCGAAGTTCCTGGCCAGGAATGGAGCTTGTCCAGGAATGTTCAGATATGGCTCTAAAATCGGCTGCATGTAATCAGCAGCAGCTGCTGCTTGATGATTGTTCTCAGGCCCGCCTTGATACTGCTGTGGGTAGTAGTTCTGAGGCATGAAATAGTTCCTCGGATCATTGAAATCATTCGGATTCGGGGGATTCTGATGGGGGTTATGGTATTGCTGATTCTGTTGGTTTGGGAAATTTTGCTGATTTGGTTGGTTTTGGTTGTTTGGTGGGTTTTGGTTCGGGTTGGGAGGGGGTGCCTCGAAGTGCTGCTGCTCCATGTTTGGTGGATTCCCACCTCCTTGTATGATCTGGGGAGGGGGATCATCCAAATCATCATGATCAGCATCTTCGGGGTCTTCCTCAATGTTGTGAAGTGGGGGATTGGGTTGAATGATTGGTGGGATGTCAGGGTTTGCCATTTCGGAGATATCGCTGCTGGTGCTTGGCGAAAGTAATGCCTGTCGTTCCCGTTCCCTTCTTCGTTTAGTCTCCGCCCTAAGACGTCGAGCTGTCTTTTCTATCTCTGAATTAAACGGGATCTCGGCTGGCGTCTGCTTCCTCCTTTGCATAGAACAACGGCTTCAATAATGACAGTACCTGTACAATCCCCAGGTTAGAAGTGGTTCTGAAGGTGAATATTTATAATTATATGTATAGGCTAATCTAGGAGCAATGAGGAATGTAATTCTCTAAATAAAACGGCGCTGCATCCTCCCCGGCAACGGCGCCATGAAACTTTTGACAATTTCCGTCCACGAGCATTTTCTAAAATATACCAGGTTAGATTTATTACATGAAAAGAGTTATGATTCATGGGAAAGGGTTTAGGGATATGTATTAAGATTATTAGTCTTTTTATTACTCAAGTGTGGTGCTTTGGTTTCAAATGGCGCTGTGGTCCTCTCTGTCATGGAATGTTGACAAATCTCATGGCATAGCCGGGATAGGTTGACCTTCAGCCTGTCACACTGAGGATCCCCGGCAGATATGCCATGATACTTCTCATCAATTCTTGCCATAAGAGTTCCTGCCATGAAAATTTTTGACAGATTCCCACTACATGAGTATTTTCCGAAAAATCATGATCCTGGTTTCGGTTTTATTTAATGAAATCAATTTATGATGGTGGGGTTGTGATTAGGGATATATTTATAAGTAGTCATGTTTTTATTGCTCGTGTTTAAGAAACTGTGCCCCCGAAAGCGCACGGTGTCAAAAATTGCAGTAATTTATAGTAAGACCGGATCGTTCACTGGAGGATGTGCGATAGAAGCAGGTCCCACGTCGTTTTACTAGATTTTCCATTCGTATTGCTCAATAGGTTTGAAAGATGATTAATATCTACTGACATGGATTTAAACTAGATCTTGAAAGCAGTTAAATTAATCTACAAAGCAAATAAATCTATTCTAGAAAGCGGATAAAAATCATTCTAGGAATGCAGTAAACATTATCTATGAAAGCAGGGAAAAGGTGCATTGTGCCAACCGTGAAGCTGAATCACAATGTAGACAGAAAGGACAGGAAGAAAAGAATGAAAATTGGACAAGAGTGAGATACAGCAATAATAAACTTCCATTTTCATACGCAGATCTTTGCTTGGGATACTTCTATCAGATAGCTAATTCTCATGCTCTCAATAAGGCTTTCCCTTTAACAGACAGGTACTTGCAATATGAGTTTACATGTTCTTAAGACCGCAAATTCTACGATACCACAGATTCGTAACTGCCCTGGCCTGGGTGTGTTACTTCATCTGTGGTGGAAAAGCAACACCCGACACATCATTTATTGAAATGCCAAGTACCACTATCATTCTCCCATGTCACACCCAAAGATTTGAATTAAGCCCTAAACTATCCCTTAACTGTCAATCCTAGTAGCAGTTACACAACTCTCAATACAACCGAGTGACCTCTAATGAAAGCGGTTAAAAGAAAGCGGTAAAGAAAGCATTTAAAACCTATCACTCGGAGGTTTTGAAAATCTGACCCTAGTAGTAAAAGACAGCTCCCCATCAGGATGAAGGAGTATGGATCAAGAATTCTCGGCTCTCAGTGAACCACTAGTGTGTTCACTTCCTTCCGGGTGATTATGAGATACAAACTAATGAAACGAGCTAATAAATTAGTTCGTTCCGGATGCACTCACTCAGGACTCAAAAGTAGGCTTTGGCAGAAGAGGATAGCAGTTGAAAGAAAACTCAACCCTATCTTGGAAAATAACCAAGGCCTGGATGATGTTCCTCTAAGATTATTTACTACACTGTATTTGAATCCAAGTGGACCCCATCTCGGTGTAGCACTTAATCTTACATTTCCATCAACCAGCAATTTTGGAAAATAATGGATTTGAAAATCATTCCCTGTCAGGTACTAGACTCTCAGTTAAAACACAGACCCTTTCAGTCTAGGCGAGACCTAATCGCTGAATCTGCTTCTAAATTCCCAAAACACAACCCTTGACAGGATATGAATTAGTCATAACTGAAGAATTTATCCCTTACTCAGATCCGGATTTTATAAAGAGGTTTTTGTTGGAAATTTATAAAGCAATATCTGTTTAAGATCTAGACTTCTATTGTCCAAGGGAAGGATCCCAAAATAAGTGCAGACCACAATGGTATATAATATTATCATGCATAAAGATATATGGAAGTGTAAAATTAATTGACCCAAAATATAAATGCGGGTCTAGACAGAAGGTGAAACACAGACATGAAGTGGTCAAGGGACCAAAGTAATGGCAGAATAATCAGGTGGACTGTAAACATCTACTGTCCAATTTCCCAATCACTCGGATGGAGCGAATTTAGACAGCTTAGACCCTATAATGGTGGTGTCAACACCAGTTGGGCCTCCACTGTCTGTGAATTCGGATAAAAACCTACATGCTTCCCTTCTATAATGATCATCAGTTGGCATTGACTGATGCCAACTGACTCCCAGTACAGATTGGAATTCAGGTTTGGAAATTAAGATGATAACAAAAATAAAAACTGTATCTGGATGGGAGTCAGCCGAGCAGCTATTATAACCCCGGATGGGCGAACCGCCAAGGCTTCCACTGACAATCGTCCAGACCATGCAAAATAACAATTAGTAACTAATACCCAGAATACGAGCTAGTTATCCATGAGGGAGTACCCGCCAACATTAGTCTGATGTATTCTTTACTAATGGTTCCACACAACACACAAAGACAAAATAAATAGGAAATAAAAGAAGATTCCTTGTATGAGAGACATTGGTTTCTCATGCAAGGTTGTGGATTGGGTCCACATGTGATGGTCTTAAATAATCCTTCCTACCATAATTAATTACAGTCCAGATTATCTGTTTAAGCCATCAAGATTTTGTTTATACAAGAATGTTTTAATGGCAATTGAACAAAGGTCCTTTAATCATGATGATTGTCGATGTTTGATTATTACTAATCTCAATCCTTAATCATTAATGAGTCAAGGGTTCAATTAATTAAGTGATGCAAATGGAGAATCAAAATTTGGGCAGCATAACACCCAATATTGCAATTCCAGAATGTTACATCCTAACCCGTGGGGTTATGATGTGAGTGTTGCAATATAAAATAGGAAGAGAATAAAAGTTGTTTGGGATTAAATAGAGGGAGAGGAACCCTTGTCGCGATATCATAAATTTTGTCGCGGACCGAGATCCGCGACATGGACATCCCGACAAGTTTTTAGAATTTTTGGCAGCATAACGCCTCTTTGTCGCTATGCAAGATTTTGTCGCGGAACGTGGTTCCGCGACAAGGGTGACATCGCGACAAAGTGTTTTCAGAAAATTCCTAAAGCATTTGAACCTTTGTCGCTATGCATGGAAATTTTGTCGCGGAACGTGGTTCCGCGACAAGGTGTTCCGCGACAAAGTGTTCAAAGATCAAGGAACATGGCATAATTTTTCTGTCTCAGAATGGGATTTTGTCGCGGAACGTGGCTCCGCGACAAGATGATTCCGCGACAAAAAGCCATGAAGACAAAATGCAAGAGTTTGGCTCCTTTGTCGCTATGCATGGACAGTTTTGTCGCGGAACGTGGCTCCGCGACAAGGTATTCCGCGACAAAGGGTTTTAAATTATGGAGACAAGTGTCTTGAAACACCTTGGTCGCGGAACAGCCATTCTGTCGCAGAACGTGGTTCCGCGCCAGAAGGCGGTTGGCGCCCAGGGTGGTTCAGGACAAAAGTCAGAAAAAGCAGAAATGAACAGTGGCATGCAAACAGCGTGATCTCACCCTATTTCAGATCAAAAAGCTATTCTAAGCTAAAAATAAGCAAGAAACATTCAAAATAAAGAAGAACATGCTTAAACAAAAATAACAAGGATGGGCAGAATATTAAAATAAAGCAGGAGTCCTAATCTAGGGTTTGATCACACATCCACACAACATTATCCATAAAATGCTAACAGTAAACATAAATAGGCATAATGGGGGTCAAGAGACCCCAAAACGAAAAAGAAAGCATAAATCCATGGGGTGTGAGACCCATTTCATGATTTGGGACACAAATGATGAATGTTTTCCCATATTATTGAAGAGGTATTGTTAATACCCATGATTTGGGTATTACAAACCCTAAAACAAAAGTTTAGAAACCAAAACATGGTATAAAAATGGCTATCTAAGCAACTGTGAACAGTAAAAATACTAAACTAAGCTAAACTAAGAGCAAAAATTAAATAATACATGAAAATAAACCTAAACTACTCTACCTAAGGAAGAACTCCTAAGCTTGCCTGCAAGAGCTCTACAAGAATTTCAATCTCTCTCTAGCCAACCCTTAGCTCATGGGAGACACCTCATATTTATAGAAGTGTAACCCTAAGCCCATGGGCCTTGATTCTAGCCCATTGTGTCTTAAGACATCACACACATCACAGCTTTGTCTCGGAGCATCAAGTTGGTCGCGAAACACGCTGCATGTGGCAAGGCTTCTCGACTGGGTCTCGTGTCTCTATTTGTGCATCTTGGTCGCGGAACATGCCTTTGTCGCGGAGCATGCCATCGCGACAAAGGTCATCGCGCCAAGGGGCTTGGCTGGTCTCCTCTTCATTTGGGCCACTTGGTCGCGGAACATGCCTTTGTCGCGGAACACTGCATCGCGCCAAGGGGCTTCCGCGACAAAGGTCTTCCTGGGCCTGCTGGATTGGGCCAGATGGGCCGAAAATATTCTTTTTGTGGGCTTTTCTATCTTTTTCCCATCTTTTTGTTTCCTTTTCTTTTTCTCATGTTTTTGGATTTTTCTAACATAAATATGTAATAAAATTACATATTTATGTCTTTTTCACACCAGCTTATTATTTTTACAATTATGCATAGATCAGTCCAATTCGACTGCTTTCTTACTTAATGTAAGACCGGAATGCGATCAAATGCCCGTTTAAGACACGGAAATGGATTGAAAATAATGGTCATTTTTGGCCATTATCATACCTTTGTCCTTGGCAAATTTAAGCCCATGGAGCAAGGCCGAGAGCTCCGCATACAATATATCATGTTTCCCAAGGTGGTCACCCCCTCCTCCTATCCATTGTCCGTCTTCCTTTCTAACAACAAATCCGAATCCCGTCTTGCCCGGGTTCCCCAAAGAGCTCCCGTCCACGTGCAAAATAGTATTCCGGTATCCCTCGATATTCCAATTGACATACCGAATGACATTGTGGACGGGGCTGCTGCGGCCGCTAGCCCTGAGTAGATCCTCTGTAATCCGGAAGACTTCCCGTTTGTGGAACCAAAGGGAGTTTGCCTTGCCTCTAAAGGTTCTAGCATTCCTCTCAATCCATATTACCCAAATGGTAACAACAAACATCATGCCATAAATCTTGAACATCCCATACAAAAATAATCGAATGTCATCCTTGGGTATTGAAGCACAGTCATTAGGGATGTGGATATTTATAGATCTCCATACCTGTTTAGCCCAACCGCAGTAGAACAAGCAGTGGAACCAACTCTCTTCCTCACTGCCACATCCAATGCATAGGGGGGAGGCAGCCAACTTCCTTTTGAACCGAACCAGATTCACCGGAATAGATTCATGACATATCATCCATAAGAGGGTGCAATATTTCTCGGGCATATTACTATTCCACAGCCACTTCCAATTCGTAGAAACACTCGCACCCTGGGTAAGCAACTTGTACGCCGAGCCAACCGTATACTTCCCTGAGTTGCTCTCTTTCCAAAGCCAAAGGTCAGGGACATCCGGGTGCAGAGTAGGGGGAGTGCTAGCACTGATCTCATGGATGATGCTCGCGGGGATGCTAGAGTAAAGGTGATCCCACGACCACAATACATTCACAATGACATCCTTGATCCTTAGGTCAGTATCATGTATCGAGATGAAAGGAAGGCTCGGGCCAATCTGCTCCGCCTTCCACCAGCTAGAAAACCACAGGGACGCATCCCCACACCCGACCCTGAATTGGAAGCCATCTTTGAGCAAGGGAGTCAGCTTGACAAGGAGTTTAACAGTGTAAGATTTGGTAGTTCTGATTCGGGTGTGAGGGAACTCCCAGTCTGGAATCATTTCCTTTATCAACTTGACCCAGAGCTTGGAATCCTCATGCACCCACGACCAAAGCAGCTTGCCTAGCAGGGCGGTATTCATGTGTCTGGCCCTGCGCAAGCCCAGCCCACCTTCAGCTTTAGGGGATGCCACTTTATCCCATGAGACTAAGTGTATCCCTTTTCCCTCTCGATCTTTCCAAATGAACCTGCTTATCCTACGATCAATGGCTTGGCAAACAGCTTCAGGGAGCCACAAAAGCTGCATGAAATACGCTGGAATCGCAGCTAAAACTTCCTTACTCAGTGTAATTCTTCCTGCCTTGTTGAGTAATTTACTCGTCCACCCCTCTAGCCGAGAGTCAAGTTTATCCAGGAGGAATGCAAAATCGTTAATGCGACGTCTACCAACCAGGAGAGGATAGCCAAGATAAGTCCCCAATGAGTCCACTGTTCTAATATTAAGGGTGGATGAGATCCAACCCTTATCATCCTCTGAGACCGTGCTGGAGATAAACAGTTCTGATTTTAACGGATTAAGTCTCAGGCCCGAAGCATTGGCAAACTGTTGGAGGGCTGAATTGATGGCTTTAACACTAGTACGATCGGCCATGGCTCCAAGAATCAAGTCGTCGGCAAACATAAAATGTGAGATCCCGGTGCCATCTTTTATAAGCTGAATCGGTTTCCAAAGTCCCTGGTTAACCGCTTCAATGATGATTTGGGAGAGCTTTTCCATGATGATGAGGAAGAGATAGGGTTATAGCGGATCCCCTTGTCGGAGCCCCTTACCCGGCTTGAAGGGATCAAGAACTTTCCCATTCCAAAGAAAAGAGTATGATGGTGATTCCACACAAAACATGATAAGATCAATAAGAGTACGAGGGAACCCCAGTTCATGCAAACACTTGTTGAGGAACATCCAACTCACGTTGTCATAGGCCTTGGCGATGTCGATTTTGAGAATTAAGGCCGGGGCACACGGATGAGGTCCTGACAGGTGGCTCAAAATCTCTTGGAGTGTGATGGCGTTATCAATAGTGCCCCTTCCCGGCAGAAAGGCGGACTGGTGATGGGATATACTCACATTCAGAGAGGGGCGAATGCGATTGACTAACACTTTTATAAGAACTTTGTAGACAGTGTTACACAAAGTGATAGGTCTAAACTGAGCCAAAGATGTAGGGTTGGTATTCTTGGGAATAAGACATATAAATGCATTGGCATGTTCAGATTTGAAGGCTTTATCCCTGAATGCAGATTGCACAAAATGAAAGATGGATGGCCCGGTGATATCCCAATACTGTTTGAAGAATTGGGTAGGGAACCCATCCGGCCCCGGGGCTGCCCCCCCCCCCCCCTCTACTCTCCTTCATCACTTGACTGACCTCCTCCTCGGTAACCTCCTTCTCCAGCCTGTGTACATCCTCCACAGAGATGGACGCTAGCGAAGGCAGGTTTACAAAGTTCCCAAGCCCATCCCTGGAATAATTAGTATCCTCTGTGTAGAGCGATTTGAAAAACTCCCGAGCATGGGTTTGGAGGGTAGGGCCCTCCTCACACCAGCTGTCGTCTGGCATAAAAAGACCATGGATGCGACTCCTGTGCGTCTTAACTTTGGCTCTCGCATGGAAATAAGCGGTGTTGCAGTCTCCTAGTTTCACCCATTTCTCCTGCGCCCGTTGGAACCAAAAATGTTCCCCTTAGAGTAGGATATTATCAAGATCCCTCTTAAGATCAGCTTCCAATCTAACCAGGCGAATGGAATCAATTCTTTCGAGGGCTCTGCTGATCCCTTCTATCCTCTTCATAATTTTAAGTTTTTGCCACTTGAAATTGTTCCCATGTGTTTTCCTAAATTCCAAGGAGCTGGCTTTAACATTCTCCATGGCCTGGCCTATGTTATTGTTAGCCGGTTCCCACGCCTGAGCCACAGCTAGAGCGTAGTTTGGTATAGTCCCCCAGGAGGTCTCCCACCGGAATGGCTTGTTGGCAACATTGCACGGCTTTTCCCCACATCTCAGGAGGAGGGGATTATGATCTGACCCAACTCTAGGCAAGACCTGGGTGAATCCAAAAGGGAATTTGGACAACCATTCCATATTCATAACGCACCTATCCAGCCTTTTGGAAATCCTAGACTCCCCAATAGGCCGAACCCATGTGAATTTGCCTCCCTGAGTGTTCATAGTGCTCAAACCACAGTCGGACAGCAAATTACCCAATTCTTCAGCCCTAGCAACGTTGTGCAGCCCTCCCAGAACCTCCTCTTCATAAATGATTTGGTTCCAATCTCCTATGACAACCCAAGCTCTGTCAATATTATTGGAGATATATAGCAGGTTCTCCCAATTATCCCTTCTCTGGTTGTATTGAGGGTTAGCATAGATGGCACTCGCAAACCAATGGTCATCCCCTTGTTCAATCCTACAGGTGATGATTCTATCTTTAACATCAAAAACTTGGAACTGGAAGCTACTCCCAACCTTCTGCATCGCCCAAATGCCTCCCCCTTTTCCAACTGCCTCCTGAATGCATAAAGGAGTATACCCTGTCTGGAGCAAAAATGACTGGGCTTGCACGTAAAGAACTTGAGGTTCAAACAAGAACACAATATCTGGATTGATTTGCCTCAACATATCTACCAGGACCCTACGAGTCTTCATCCCCATGATACCTCCAACATTCCACGCAATTAACTTAAAGTTTGTAAAAACCATAAATAAATTAATGGAGAAGAAGGCCATACACCAATTACCTCAATTGGAGGCTTGGCCATTAGGCGGCCCGACCTCCCCAGCCCCGTCCTCAGCCATGGGGCATGCCACTGCCGATTCCCCTTCCGTATCCGCCGGGAGGCTCTCCTTATGCCCATAAGCCTGGTTTCTTGCGAAGTCCTCATTGAAGTCATCCTCATTATTCTCCGACGCTCTCGCCCTTTTGGCTAAGGCGGAGTTTCCATCGGAGGTATTATTAGATTTGCTGGACGAGCCTATCACACCTGAAGGGGACGAGTAACCCTTGGGCTTGGAGTTCATCTTGTAAGCCAAGATATTGGTAAATGGTCTCAGGGGTTTAGGCCCACTCACTCTCAGTTTGGGCTTATTATCCTTAGAGTCCCTTGGCTGGACCAATTTCTCTTGGGCCACCAGCCCTCCTGGGCCCTTGGGCTTGTTGGATGCATTCTTCTTCTTTTTCCCAACTTTGATCCACTCCCCGGCCTGTGGTTGAGTTGGTAGTTCATTTTTTTCCTCATGAGCCTCCACCAGAGGATCACGAGCAGTACCTTCCCCAGATTTTTCCCCTATAGGACAGACATCATCCCCAAAATCCATTTGCTCCTCGGCTACAGCTTCCTCATCAGTATTAATAGGAAAGTCAACCTTTCCTTTTGCCTGCCCTTCTGAACCATGCACAACAGGAGTAACAGCTTTCCCGTTGGCTGGAGTGCCTCCCACCTTTTCAACCTTATTACCCGATTGGTGCAAGTGTGCAGGCCTCACACCCCCATGCAGAGCCGGGCCTCCCTCAGCAGCCACACCTGGTGTCTTCTTCAATCTATCAGGGCAAGCTTGCATTCCATGGCCATATCTTTGGCATGAAGAGCACAAAAGGTGAAGCCCCTCATATTGTATCTTCTGCCACTCCTCTCCAATGAGGACACTTGTGACCAACGGTTGGCTTAAGTCAATTTCTACACAAACCCTTGCAAATTTACCTCTATGCACCATCTTTGTCATGTCATCCACCCTAACAGGTGTGCCCAAGGCCATAGCAATCCTGTTTAGCAGGTTTTCTTCATACAACTCAATGCAAATATCCGGCAGCCGAGCCCACACGATGGTTTTACGGGGGGGGGTGGGGGGGGGGGTCTTCCTTTGGTGAGAAATTTGGCTTCCAAGGTGTGATAGTTAGATAACTATCAAACACCATCCATGGTCCTCCATTAAGGACTTTGACACGATCTGCAAGCCTGGCAAACTTCACCAGGTAGTACCCTCTATCAAGGTCTATCATCTCATAACCAATCTGCATCTTCCACAGGCGTGAAAGCCTTTCCTTGAGGGCTAAGTATCCAACTTTTTTGCCCAACACGGATATGATAATGGTATCCTCCCATGGCTTGTAGAGCCTTTCTTTAAGTTTGGGGTCGAGGGTGATTCTTGGCATAAGGCGGTCACCATTGATAAACTCGAGTTTGACCAACTCATCCACCTCAGCTTTCTGCAGCAGCGCTTCGGTCGGCTTGCTCTTTCCTTCGATTACCATGTCCCTGAACGAGGGTTTTTTCCACCTGTGAAGACGAACGAGCCAGAGGGGTCATCTGGCGGGACACCAGCCACGGGCGAAAGCGGAGCACTCATGCGGAGAAGAAAATCCTGGAGAGGAAAATCCTAGACCACTAAAATGGATTGGTATCTCTCGATAAATCCTTTAATTGAATATGTTATGTTTTCAAAATATATTATATCAATTCTTATCTTAATAAAATAATTCTTGGAAAAACCGGGTATCCCCAAGTCACACGGACAATTAAGGGCGCATCTTCTAAATCAGTTTTTTGTATACACAAAGCTCTAACCGAGATCTTGCTTAAGCAACTAGAGCTCCAATCCACTCAATCCAACTATTGTTGGCATTAGAAAATAATTTTAATTAACCAGATAATATAAAGAAAAAATAATTATTCAAAAATTAAAGAGGAAAGTAAAATATAAGAATGAAGAGATATGATATGTGATCAACTAATCAAGTTGTATTAGAATCCAATGCCATGATGGTACTGAGGTTCATTGGATAAATGTAATCCTACAGGCTGTAAATATTGATTAAACTATAATTCTGCTAGCCCTTTCTATAGGATAGTAATTATTCCAAAATTCATAGGCATTTCTGTTTTCACACAAATTTAATGCTGCAATTCAAAGCCCAGCTCCATTATATAAATTTATTCAAATTAGAAAACAAATATGCATTGCAGTATTGGAATAATTTTATTCAATTCAAATTTATAAAGAAGTAAGATAAAGGGAAAATTCAATTTTTAATGTTGGACATAAAAGATACCACTAGGGCTGGGAAAAATACCACATACCGTACCGAAAAAATGTTGAGAATACCGAAATTTTCGGTATACCGTAATTTTCGGTACGGTATCATATCGTATCATACCGTACCGTAAGTTTTTGGTACGGTAACAATATAAATTTTTTGATACCGCGGTATACCGTTACCATACCGATATAAATGTTGAGAAAGATCATGAATGAAGAAACAACCAACACATGAATATGCATTGTACCTATGATCATTTTCGTTTATGTCTTTTGGGAATGTTTATTATTATTATTATTATTATTATTATTATTATTATTATTATTATTATTATTATTATTATTATTATTGCAACAATAATTTAATTAGAATAAAAATATTAAATCAGATCAGACCAAATCGAATAATCAAACAAAAAATATTTATATCAGACCAGATGTAACAACCCTACCCGGGCTGGGCCTGCAGACCATGCACCCCAACCCCTCCCCAGGTGTGAAATCACATTCACCCCATGATGGGTTGTTGGGAGTGGGATTTGAACACCCAACCTCCCCTTTAACAACCACCCAAAGGTAAGGTTGTTAACCATGCAGCCCACATGGTTAACAACCTTACCTTTAGGGGGTTGTTAAAGGGGAGGTTTAGGGATCAAATCCCACTCCCAACAACCCATCATGGGGTGCTTGGCTAGGGGCCTGGAAGGCACACATGGGGAGGGGTTGGGGTGCATGGTCTGCAGGCCCAGCCGGGGGTAGGGTTGTTACATAAAAGTATGCACCCCAACCCCTCCCCATATGTGCCTTCCAGGGGTAAAAGTGTACTTTTATGTAACAACCCTACCCCGGGCTGGGCCTGCAGACCATGCACCCCAACCCCTCCCCATGTGTGCCTTCCAGGGGTGAATGTGATTTCACACATGGGGAGGGGTTAGGGTGCATGGTCTGCAGGCCCAGCCCGGTGTAGGGTTGTTACACCAGACCAGATCTTATAAAATTCAAATTTGAAGATCTTATTTCAGGCGAAGATAACATGGCCTTAAAAGTGTTTGACCCTTTAGTCCTCTTTTCAACCACTGTTGACTGCACCAAACCTCATGCGCGGCTATATATCGACCATTCAATTACTAATACTCCATCCGTTCAACTTAACTTGTCTTGGTTGATTTTTGCACACAATCCAATGCATGTTTCTCGTTAATATCTTAAAATATTTATAATAAAAAAATTATGTAAAATACATATTCTAAAACTACATGATGATACGATTCTAACAAGACCCAACTCGATTAATTTTTTTCAAATATATACTTGCAATAATATTGAGTTCGAGTTAAACAATGAACAATGTAGAAAAGTCAAACATGACAAGATTGGGGGGACGGAGGGAGTAGTATTTAATTATGTATAGTGGAACCTAGCTAAATGAGAATTCATCTACTACATACTCCTATAATATGGTTTTTAAAAATTATACACACATAATAATGTACTTATTGAATACCTAAGAACCAACCGTTGGATTGTGCCGACAAATAGGATTAATTATTAGCCATTGCCGCGACGATCGAGGCATGCATGATTCATGCTTGCATGCAACTGATTCAGACGTAGTAATAATTAAGGAGACAGACGACGAAAAACATGAACATTCATCGCCTGGGTAAGAATTGACGAGCGACGCCACTAGTTAATGTATTGCTGTCTGTTTTTATTTGTCCCTATATATATATTATCCATATCATTATTATATTCCTCCATCTTTTTGATTCAATATTGATTGACAAGGGGGCCATGCATGTGCTATGTAATGTACTCAAATGATATTGATTGTTAATAATCATTTCCACAATTGCTACTTAGCTTGATAAAAGAGACCAATATGTAAGAGTTGATTGGTTCGAAAAAAAAAACATAACCATATAGTATATATACTGTATACATATACCAAGGATGCCCATTTCTGACATTGCATGCGACAATGAAGCGTAATTACTCAAGCAAGGACATAATAATATATGGGATTCGGATAAAGAAATGTGAGACAATCCGCTCTTTTAATCTGTTATCTGCTAGCGAATAGCGGATTCGGAGAGAGAACTGTGAGACAATCTGCTCTTCCAATCTGATATCTGCTAGCGGATCTGCTCGCTTCCAAACGTCTCTTATCTGCTAGCGAATCCGCTCGGTCCCAAACGTCTCCTATCTGCTAGCGTATCCACCCGCTCCCAAACATCCCCATAGTATTATTATGCGTCCAATCGAATGCAATTATCCATGCAACCAATACTCCCCCGACAACCACAAGAATATCATCCGAAAATATACGACCGAGATAGCTATTTTTATCTTGGATTGTAGTAATTGATCAGATTTTCATTCTGCAACCAATAATCCAATATGTGTCAATTATAATATCCTGGATAAAATATTATAAACTTGCAAGTTTTATTTATTTATTTATTTTAAACATTGAACCTATGTGTCGGTAAATGTGTGTGGGAGCCTAAACCATACAAATTACAAATGAGGATAAAGGGGAACGATAGGGGACCGGGCGGGAATCGAATCCCCAACCTATGGTTGGAAGGTAGAGAACATGACCACTTGGGTCAAGTCCCATTTCCAACTTGCAATATTATTGGCTTATATTTTTCCATTTTCATAATAATATTATTATTATTATTATTATGATTGTTATTATTATTATTATTATCTGATATTTCCCCCAAATATTGGTAATTGTTACACACTTACCACTTCCTTAGCCAAAACCTGCCATTATTGAAGCTCATATTCTAATGGAGGAGAAGGCGGATAGTAGATGTTTAAACTTGTAATCTTATTAGGGGGGACAAGGTACGTATTTGAGCTAAATAATAAGTTTTTCGCCTTTTTCCATGATTTTTGTTTATTGGTTTTAATTCATTTTTTTTTTAATTGACAGTTACGTTGTTGAAATTCATACAAAAAATCTGTTGAATATATATATATATATATATATTTCATTTATAAACATAAAAAAGCTATACACAATTTATATATTTTATTTGAATTTAGAATTTACAATAATAAGTTATACGTAGTATTCTCTAATTAATTTTTAGTCATTTTAATTATGTAGTAGATTTGATTGAAGTTACAAGTTACAACTTCCCATAAAAAAATTAGTAGTACTATATATTTTTTTGGTTTATCAATTTACATGTTTTGTGTCTGTTGCATAAAATAATGCCGATAATTTGCACAGCTGAACTGCAACAAAGACCTTCAATAATTGCATAATTTAAAAAAATATCTCTATTCGTGCTTTATTTTAACGTGCAATAAAAGTCTCCATCGATGATGATACAATAAAAATAGGAAGAAGAATTATAGCAGTATACATCAACGACTTTAATAATTAAGCTGGCAAACTTATTCGAGTCTGGATGGAGTGCAGAATAATAGTACTAATATTCTACATATATATATACTCTCTATATATATGTCCATCACATAACCATGATTGCTGGATCATTACTGTTAATAACAGGAAAAAAGAAAAAAGAAAAAAAAAACTCATCTAAAACATCTGTAACATGTATGATTAATTATATTGTCGCAGAAATAGAATAATAACCAATATATATTGCTGCAATGGATAGGCTAGAGGTTGGGCCCACGCAATGCAGCTGTTGATCTTGGCCGTTAATTCATTGGCACGTTTTAATTTAAAGATACCGTTTTATTAAACTGTCGGCACTCGGCACCTCTGGCGCTCTGGCGCATATTTAGGATGTCAACTTTACCCGTCGGGTAATCGGGTATTGGGTAGGGTATGGATTTTATAATCGGGTAATCGGGTAGGGTATTATTCGAAACCAAAATAAATCATATCGGGTGCGGGTAGGGTACAAATTTTATATATTACCCGATTACCCGATTAAATATATATTTATCTATATCATATACTTATATACTTCCTCCGTTCTTTTTTATTTGCACGTTTTGACTTTTGTCACTGTTCATTGAGTAGCTTTGACTCGATTTTTTAATACAATTATATGAGATAAAATATGGTCAAGTAAGATCTTGTTGGATTCGTCTAATCACATAGATTTAGAATATCAAATTTGCATAATTTTTACTTGTGTGGAATTTGAGTTATTACGGATTATAAATGTGCATTGGATTACGTGAAATGTTGATATGTTGCATTTATTTAGGAACGGAGGAAGTATATTTAATTTATATTATATATTGAGATATATTTATATGTTTGTTTATTTATTTATTTATTTTTATATTTCAAATTTATTAAAGTTTGAGATTTGGCAGTAAAAAGATTTATGAATTTTTTACTGAATATTCTTAAATATTACAGTATTTATTTATGTTGCTTTAGCGGTTTCTTTTAAATTTTATTCTCGTGCAATAATGAAGGTTTTATTTATTTTTTTATGGTGAAAAATAAGTTTTTTTTTTATTAAAGCTGGGTCGGGTAGAGTCGGTTAACTATATAATATTTAAGATTTCGGGTACCCGTTTACCCGCGGATAATCCGCATACCCGACGGGTATTACCCGAATCCTACCCGATATTTAATTTTAGGGTAATAGAGTAAGGTAAGGGTAGGATAATTATATTTCGGGTAGTGAGTGGAGGTGGCCTACCCATACCCTACCCTACCCGTTTACATCCCTAGGCATATTTATGAAAAAACAATCGATGTACCATTAAAATCACCTAATAATCATTTATATTTTTATACTAGTATATACAAAAATTTGGCAATTTGAATGTCCTTGAAAATTTAAATAGCATCTATGTCGCTTGAAGCCTATTTTAATGTGGAGGGTCGCACTCAACTTGTATTTCTAGGTTTTCCCATTGAACATTCAGATTCAAATTAATTTTACAATAATAGTCACAACAAGAAAAATCCAGTTTACCGACCGAAAAATTCGGTCGCTAAGCCTCAAAATTCGGTTGCTAACAGGGTTAGCGACCGAATTCGCGACCGAATTTTTTCGGTCGGTAAAAGCTTTGTCGAAAAAATTCTACCGACTAAAAAAATTTTCGGTCGGATTTTCGCGACCGAAACTGCGACCGCATTGTTCGGTCGCTAAGTTCTACGACCGAAAATTTAAATTTTTTATTTTTTAATAATTTTTATATTAGCGACCGAATTAGCGACCGAAAATTCGGTCGCTATATTTAGCGACCGAATTAGCGACCAAAATATTCAGTCGCTAAATAAGTCCAAAATTTGAGAAATAATGTTCCCAAGAGGGCTCGAACCCACGACCTCATCATCATCATCCCCAGCCCTAACCACCTGTACCGACCCTCCGAATCACCAATAGAAGCCTGCCACATGTCATATATTTTAATTCCTCCCCAAATGTGTTGATGAGGGGATTCAAACCAAGGACCTAAAGACCTCCCACGCACGCGTATGCCGTCCGGCTACTCACAATTTCATGTCATCTGATGCAATGTGTTATATATATAATATATATTTGTATAAATTTGTAAATTAATAACTTAAATAATAAAATTAAAAAAATATATTAGTTAAATAAATAATTGAATAATTAATTAATTAAACAAAATACAAAATTAAATTAAATGGATAAAATTAATTAAATCACTAATTAAATTTAAAAAACCTGAAATCAATATTATTAAATATTAGTTAAACTAAAAACTTTCATTATAAAAATATTAATTCAATAATTAAAATTAAAAATTACATATTAAATCCAACATTAATTAAATTAAATATTTAAAATAAAAATTAATATATAAATATAAAATAAATTAAAGAAAATTTAATTCAGGAAAAATAATTAAAATTTAAAAGATAAAAAAACTAATTAAAATATAAAAAAATAAAATAAAATTATGTAAAAAGATTTGCGACCGAATTTTCGGTCGCGAATTCGGTCGCTAGTTTGTGACTGAATATTTTCGGTCGCTAATTCGGTCGCTAAACGTATATTTGATAAGATTTTTTTTTAAAAAAAATTAAAAAAATTGGAAATTGGATTAGCGACCGAAAATTCGGTCGCTATTTCGGTCGGTAATTGGATTTCGGTCAACAAGTAGCCACCAAATGCGTTTCGGTCGCGATGTCGGTTGGTAAATTGCGACATAAAATTTCGGTCGCTAATTCGGTCGGCAAAGTAGCGACAGAAAAATTCGGTCGCTAATTCGGTCGGTAATGGCGACCAAATATTTTCGGTCGCGAATTTCGGTCGCTAAACTGACTTTTTCTTGTAGTGAGTGTGCTTCATTCGATAGTTTCTACGATCATTATTCTTACCCTGCATCTTTGTAACTATATTTCATTTTATGTACGAAGTCGCGCAGTTCATTTTATTATTTGGTCACTTTTTGCAAAAAAATACAAGGCAAATTTCACAAGTCTTGGAAAATAGGGAAAATCTAATAGAAAAAACCAATTTTATGTTAAATGGCAATTGCTTAAAGTTTCATAACTACTAGTGAATGTATGGAGTTTGCTCTCTCTTACACTAACACTACACCAATTTTTCCGAAGAAAATTAATGAACTAGACGATGAATGTCATCGCCTAAAGTTTCATTGCCTACCGTTCATCACCTTGTGGGCCAGGCGAGGGCACGTCCCTTCTGGAAATTCCTTTGTAGTATAAATTAAATATTAATAATTAATATTCATGTCGAAAATGGAAAAAAGCATGAGAACTTGTCCAGGTAGTCAAGTCCTTCGATTTCCAACCTTCAAGGTGGGGGATTCGATTCCCCACGTGACCCCTACCACTCTCTCTTATCTATTTATAATTTGTATGACATGGATTTCCACTACTCCATTTTATGATTTAAGCTTCACCAAAAGAAAAACGGAAAAAAAAAAAAAAAAAAAAAAAAAACACTTAAAACGGGGAGACTAAGTGTGCATAACTTTTGCTTTGGTAAAATAAAATAGAAAAAGTAATTTGCATCTATTAAACAATGAAGCTGAGCCTAGCTCTAATTCAAAACTAGTTGTTAAGGACAGATTAACTCGTGTCCTATACATAGATTGGAAGAATTTCCATCATTTATTTCCATCATTAATAAGAAACGTGACCGATAGATGTATGTGTTTAATCCAATTTCGTGGGACAAACTTGTACACGTATATATCTCGCATTCCTGCATGAGTTCCCGTCTTCCTGTGGTCCATTTATCAACATTTTATTATAAGTACGAAGCATTGATGCGGAATCAGAGTTGAGATTTGATTAAAAACAATCAACAACAAACACCCATATTACAACACGCGTACGGAAATGGAAACACACAGACAGAAGCACCACTACACCAGTAGTACGAAGTATTAGCTAGTGATTGTCTCCGGTTATTTTACAAACAGTTCATGCAATTACACCTAGCTTCTTATTCATTTCATTTTCTTCCAACTTCAAACCATGCACCACTTATAGATATGGCGTCCTTCAACCTCTTCAAGCCACATAGTAGAGGGGATTGGGCACCTTGAAGGTTCTTGCGCCCGCCGCCGGACCACTGAGATCGCTCCACTGGTCCCCAATGTTCCCAATTATCGTGTACCCTTCCTTCACCAGCTCCTCCTTCTTCTCCGATTTGTACTGCTGGGCCGTCTTCCCATTGTCAGCTTCCGTCCTGCATCAAATTAATATTAGCCAGCCGGGTAGATTAGATAAATAAGCTTTCGTTTTAAACCAGGGAAGAATTAATATTTAGGGCAAAACGACGCCGACGTACCAGAGGATCAGCTTCTCCCAGCCATCGACACCAACATTTCTCAAATTCTTGTACCTAGCCTCTCTGAAATCGTCGGACGTTCCTGATATGATCACGATTTTAAATCCTTTCTTTTGAACCTCGTTGTACAATGCCACCACGTCTTCGATTCCGGGCAGCTCTCCGGCGGCTATCCACTCGCTGAACTTGGCCTCGTCGAATGGAAACCCTCTGCATACATACATACATACATAAATAGTTGTAACAACACACATACAGTTCAATTAATTATATACATACACTAGGTAGAAAAAAGAAAAAGAAAAATTGCATTTCAATTCTGAGAGATGTAGGTTTTGTAACACTATTAAAAGCATATACTCCCTCCGTCATCAAATAATATTAATGGAATGTTTTCACGCAATCCAATGCAAATGTTTAACAACTAATATCTCAAATTGTATAAAAATAAAAATTATGAAAGTTTAATATTTTAAAACTATGTGATTAGACGAATCTAACATTAAAGTTACTTACTGTGTTAAAAAGTCAAATCAAAGTTACCCTGTTTACTCCCTCCGTTCCTTTTTAGTTGTCATTTTAGAGAGTAAAAATGTTCCAAAATAGTTGTCATTTTTAGGTAGTTATAGGTATTTATGTTGTGTTTTTACTATATTGCCCTTCACTTTACATAAATGCTATTTGTTGATATTTATTAAGAATGAGTTTAGTTGAAGGGTAAATATAAATTTATTAGTTAATTAATACAAACATTGATTATTGAAATTGAACCGAAGAAAGAGACAGATAAAAAAGAAGGGAGGGAGTACTATGCTAATGTTAATAACATGCGAAGGTAGTATATATTGTCAATTTGTCAGCATGCTTTGTGTTGCTTTAAATTTTGAATTTAACGAATGTGTGAGCATGGTGCAGGGAAAATGTAGGGACCCACCCGTAGTTGACGTCGGGTCGGCGGTAATAAGGAAGATCGGAGAGGAGAGTTTCGTCGAGATCGAAGACCCAAATGTCCTTGCCGTTTTGGGATGGGTTGAGCGTGGTTAGATGCGTGCTGGCATAGCCGACGACTGTACGGATGTCGGATTGATACTGGGTGAGACCTCCGAGACCGAGGGGGGATTTGTTGACGTAATCAGCGATGTAGGAGACGCATTCATCGGGGACAACTGACCAGTCACGGGCGTTGTTGGTCTCGGCGGCCCATTTCCAGCTGACACACTCGATGTCCGGGCGGCCGAGGCCATCGGAGTGGAGGAGGATGGGGTTCAATTCCTGGAATTCGAGTAGTCGGGCATGGGCTATGGCGGCCATTAGAGTAGTGAAGAGGATGGGGATCATCATCATTTTCATGATTGGTTAATTAGGAGTAGTATTTTAGAAAGGGAAAAAGTGTATTTGGTGGTGAGTAGGGGGAAAGATGTTGCGGGTTTATATAGTGGAGGAGTAGGGGAAATGGGTTTGATATTGGGATGAAATTACGGAAATAGGACTGCACAAATGGATCGTGGCATAGGACTGCAGAAAATGTAAAATTCTAAAATAATATGGTTACACAATTCTAACAAAATTATATTTTACTATTTCTTTTTTTTTCTCACATCAATACGAAATGATTAAATCAAAATTAGGACGGAGGGAATATGTGTTGTTTAGGGTCTGTCTTCACATCTAACATAATGATTCATTTTTCAACGGGCACTCTAGTATATTTCAACAAAATTAGAATATAGTATAATTCAACGAAACTAGATATGCAATTAATATTTGGACTTGCATAACTATGATAAAACTTTAAGTTAAAATATAAATGTGAATAGTTGTCAAAACCCCAATGGGGCAAATAATAAAATACGGAGGAAGTATATTTCAGCGAAATTTAACTCATGCTTTAGTGAGATCACATATACATTTAATATTTTTGTTATATTGTAACTATATATTGTACTTTCTTAATTATTTAGTTGCACCACCTACAAGAGTTTTCGTTTTACTATCGAATTCAATCTCAAAAATCTCGTTAAAATGGTAGAATCTTACAATGTTCGTATAATTTATTTGTTACTTGTTAGAACATATAATTCGTTGAATATACCTATAAACTTATAGTTAATCGCTTATTTTGTTCTAGTGTGTTGACAAGACTATGTGTAACGTATTAATTGTTATATTGAACTCATTCTATCATTGTTTGGTTTGCTTACATTCAATCCTATATATTTCGACCAAAAAAACCATGATACTTTTTAATTCATATGAAATAATTTATTTATCTTTGTGGACTTGATCTATAGAATGGTTCGATCTGTAAAAATATCCGTTTATATCCGAAACAAATAAAAAATGAACATATACAATAGAAATTTCGTAATAGAAATTAAAACATTAGAATTTTTTTTGACGTATGGTGTTGTGCAATTTAATTAAAATAAAAAAACTTATGTGTAAAAATGACTTAGTTATCCATTGCAAGTTATCAAAATCATTCAGAACAAGGTATAATACTCGCTCCGTACGTCACATCTTAAATATCCTTTTTGATTTTTTTTTAAAAACTAGTTCAATGTTCAACTTTGACTCAATTTTATTGCAAGTATATATTTATAAAAAATAATTGTATTTGATTGGTTAGATTCGTCTAATCACATAGTTTTAGAATATATATTTTATATAATTCTTACCTATACATATTTTGAGATATTAACCGTTAAGAATATGTAGCCAACAACGTGTTCATGTAAACAAGATACTATTGATAGAAAAGATGAAGTAAAAGATTGAGGGTCTCTTTGGAAATTAGTTGTTAGTTGTTAACTTATTATATGAGTAATTTGAGTAATAAATTAGTTAAAATTAGTTATTTGACAGTTTTGAGGTAAATTTTTTGCCTAGAATAAGCTAATTCCAAAATACTGCTATTTGAAGTGGTTTCAAAAGAGCTAATTAAATACTATTTTAAGTTATTTTATCTTTTTAAATAAGCTAATTTATATTGAATTCACTAGAATAAACTAATTTTTTTTAGTTTATTTACCAAACAGGCTTGAATATGTGCTTGGATAATGACTAATGCAGCTGAGGCCTGAGAGCATATGAACCGGCTGGAACATTACATGTAAGGTGAATAATTTTATACTATTATACTCCTATAATTCTGATTTATTTAAATTTTGTTGCTCAGTTGTTGTCTATCGGTCACGACCAAATACCTTTCATCACGTTTCTTCTCCCCCGAAAAGAAAAAATTATTAATAATAATTAATAAATAAGGGAATGGTGGGTGAATAATTATGTTGGTAGGGCCAATATTAAGGTTTTGTGGTGTTTGCCTCATTGATCACCTAATAATAATTGTGGTGGGGATGAGAACTTGACCAAGTGGTCAAGTTCCCTAACTTTCAATCATAAAGTTGGAATTTCGATTCCTCAGGTCCCCTATCCATCCCCTTTATTCCCTTTTTAATTTGTGTGTAGGGATGGAACTAGGCTAGACCGGACTAATCTTAAGCTCGAACGGCCTAGGCCTTCGTTTATTTTTTAAGGTCCGAGTCTGACCTATTACCTATGATTGGCCTATCTTATAGGCCTAAGCCTGACCTATTTATTTAAATAGATCAATTTTTAAGCATGAATAAGCATATTTCAAAATTAAGTTAAAATTCTTTTATATATATGTCCGGATGTAATCAAAAGATTGTAAGATATGAATTTGTGCACTTGGGCAAGTCGCTATTTACAACTATTTATATACAGGAAAAAATTTATAAATATTTTAAAAATCTATATAAGATCAAATTAATAATTACTTCTACATAAAATAATAATAATAATAATAATAATAATACCATATATTCATATTCCTATGAAGTAACATAAACCGACTAATAATAATGTTAAATAGGCTGATCTGATAGGCCTAATAGGCTTTTTATAAAGTTTGGTCTGAACCTATTTAGCTAAATAGCAGCTTAATAGGCTTTCAAAATAGTCTGAGTCTGACCTGTTTATAAAAAAAGTCTAGTCTGACCTGATATTCCGTAGACTATGCCATAGGCCCCTGTCAGATAGCCTGACCTATTCCCACCCTTATTTGTTTGACATGGATTCGCACCACCCATTTACTAGTCTGTATAAAAAAAAATGTCCACCAAAAAAAAATATAAAAAATACTAATTGTGATGGTCGATGGATGAGGCCGTATTGGGCCCGGACAGCCGGGCCATTGGTGGGGGTGGGCATCGGGTCGGGTTGTCGGGTTCGGGTACCCGAAAGTCGGGTACCCGACACTATCGGGTTTCTAAAATGGCTACCCGACCCCGACCCGCATAAGATCGGGTACCCGATATTCGGGTACCCGACTTTGTCGGGTCGGGTTGATCGGGTACCCGATACCCGACAAAAATATATATTTTTAAAAAAATATATATTTTATTTATTTAGTTTTACTTTTTATAAATATACAATTACTAACCTAAATTACACAATTCATTCAAAAAAAACTAAGATTACTAATATTTAAGCAAATATATAGGTATATTCATCTATATTGTTATTAAATAATAATAACTATCAATTTTCTTATTTAAAAATATAAAATTTCAGTTTTATTTATTATTATTTAATGTTATCTTATTTCTTAGTATTATTTAATTAAATTTTAGTGTTCAATGACATTATTTATTAAAATAAAAATATAACTCATCAAAGTTATTTACAATTCTTGAAATTTATTATCATATACTACTATATCATGTTCAAGGTTAATTATCCATTATTAATTCCAAAAAAGAATTAATATATGAGACTTCACAAATTTTTCAAGCTTATACATGGCTTTTCACCACATAGAATAAAATACTAATCCTACTAATTATAAAATAAGTATAAATATTATAAAGCAAAATAAATATTAGAAAATAAATATTAAAATATTTATTTATTTATTTATTTTGTCGGGTACCCGATACCCGATCGGGTACCCGACCACAAACCCGACACCCGACCCGACATTTAGTGTCGGGTTCGGGTACCCGAAATGTCGGGTTTTTAATATCAAAACCCGACAAAACCCGAACCCGACATGTCGGGTTCGGGTCGGGTACCCGATACCCGACAAAAAATGCCCACCCCTATTGGTGACCAAGCGTTATTATTAAAATAAAATAAATGAATTGAGTATATACATGAAAGGGTTTAGGATCAACTCGTGACTCTCGAATCCATTCGAGTTTCACTTCTTAATTTAATGAGTTGAGCTCTAATAAATTTTAGTATTTGGCTCGAATGAATTCATTGAGTTCAATAAAATTTTAATAATTTTAAATTATATTATAGTTTATCAAATATTTATTGAATTATTTAACAAGTTTTCACTCATTTTCAATTTTTTTTAAAGCTGTTTCTAATTAGTTAATTTTGAATTTGAGCTCGATTAATTCATTAAGAATTCAAATTCGACTCATTCATTTTATCTTAACTAGCCACGCCAAACATAGTATAATCTTATTCACGTTTATTAAATGAGTAGGGTTTGTTTACCATCTTTAGCGGTGATTAAAAGGGGTGTATTCGTTTGAGATTTTAATAGATTTTTATGAACTTTAAAAAGTCGATGGATTTAGAAAGTCTATAGACTCCACGTAGATTTGACCGATTTGTATAGAGTCTATGAAGAGTCTGGCTGATTTTAGAGAGATTTCGTGTAGTTATAATTTTTAAGAGAATCCATTAAAATCTATAAAGAATTAAAATCCATAGAGTGTTGAATACCTCTAGAGTTTTAAAGACTTTTTAAAATCTGTATGGAATACCTCTAGATTTTTAAAAACTTTTTAAAATCTGAATTGAATACATCTAGATTTTTAAAGACTTTTTAAAATCTAGATTAAATACACCCAACTTTGAAAGTCCAAAAAAATCCTGTAGAGTCTTAATCCAATACACCCCACTAAATTAATCAAAACAATTCGAAATCTTGTAAAAACTGAGGAATCAAACCTTCTCTTTCAGTTAACTCTATTTTTCCATAGCCATTAATATATCAAATATGTTGTGATAATATAACCTATTAGCTATATTAGATGTATATATGTATGTATGAAATGGAATCAATAAATATTATAGATGTAATGAGAATATGAGTAACTTTCAGGGAAGCTTCACTTAGCTTTGAGAAGTTGAGCCGCCTTCAAACTTGTACTCAGGGCTATCCTTGATTGGGAATTAATGGAAACATACATACAACTTCCAAGGAACTCAACTCATTCTGAGTTATTGGATATAGAACACCCTTTTTAATTCATTACAGTGGGAGAACACATTAGAATTATTGAAAGAACAAAAGGATTGGCAAGTGGCAAGAAGATGATGAAGTTAGGTAGTGCAGTGGTACAATAATTCACATATATATAGGCAAAATTATGCCTACATGTCCCCACACTTAAACATTAGTTGTGGGTAGGTATATGTTAACATATTAGAAGGACTTTGTCCACAAGACATTCATTAACTAAATACAGTAAATGTATAACACTCCCTCTTGAATGTCTAATATATAAAAATATGCCTCGTTAAAACCTTACTAGATAAAAACCCTCTGGGAGAAAAATCTAGTGAAGGAAAAAGAGTACATAATTCTTATATATTAATTTCTCCCTCTGATCAAAGCATCAGTTGAGATTCTTTAGTTGGCGCATCCCAATGCTTTTCACCAACTTTTCGAATGTTGCTGTTGGTAGCGCCTTGGTAAATAAATCTGCAAGATTATCAGCTGAACGGATTTGCTGCACATCTATTTCACCATTTTTCTGTAAATCATGAGTGAAGAAAAATTTTGGTGAAATATGTTTCGTTCTATCTCCTTTAATATACCCTCCCTTCAATTGTGCTATACAGACTGCATTATCCTCATATAAAACTGTTGGGGGTATTTTCTCTTCAGTAGTTATGCTACAATTTTTTAGTATATGGTGCATCAGAGATCGCAACCATACACATTCTCGACTTGCTTCATGGATTGCTAAAATTTCAGCATGATTTGAGGAAGTAGCAGTCAAAGTCTGCTTCATTGATCTCCATGAAATTGCAGTACCACCACATGTAAAAACATAGCCAGTTTGAGATTTGGCTTTATGTGGATCTGATAAATATCCGGCATCAGCAAAGCCGATTATTTCATGTCGAGAGTCATTTGGGTAAAATAACCCAAGATCAATAGTTCCTTGGAGATAGCGAAATATATGTTTAATTCCATTCCAATGTCGTCTTGTAGGAGATGAACTGAATCTCGCTAATAAATTTACTGCAAATGATATATCTGGTCTAGTGCAGTTTGCAAGATACATTAAAGCACCTATGGCACTCAAATATGGGACCTCTGGTCCAAGAATTTGTTCACCTTCTTCTTGTGGTCTGAAGGGATCCTTTTTTATATCAAGTGACCTTACGACCATTGGAGTACTCAATGGATGTGCTTTATCCATATAAAATCGCTTTAATACTCTCTGAGTATAAGCTGTTTGATGGATAAATGTTCCATTATTTAAATATTCAATTTGCAAACCAAGGCATGATTTGGGTTTACCAAAATCTTTGATTTCAAACTCCTTTTTCAAGTATTCAACAGCCTTTTGGAGCTCCTCTGGAGTTCCAATCAAGTTGAGATCATCAACATAAACTGCAATGATTACAAACTCTTGTCCATTTTTCTTAATAAAAATACACGGACAGATTGGGTCATTTGTATAACCCTCTTGTACCAATGACTCACTGAGTCGGTTATACCACATTCGCCCAGACTGTTTCAGTCCATATAGGGATTTTTGTAATTTGATGGAATACATATGTTTAGGATTTGATTCACACGTCTCTGACATTTTTAATCCCTCTGGGACCTTCATATAGATATCTGTATCTAAATTTCCATATAGATACGCAGTAATAACATCCATCAATCTCATTTCAAGATTTTGATGAACTGCTAAACTGATAAGATATCTAAATGTTATTCCATCCATTACGGGGGAATATGTTTCATCATAATCAAATCCGGGTCTCTGTGAAAACCCTTGGGCGACTAATCTCGCTTTGTATCTGACAATTTCATTTTTGTCATTTCTTTTTCTTACAAAAACCCATCTGTATCCGACTGGCTTTATATTTTTTGGTGTTTTGACAATCGGTCCAAACACATTTCGTCTAGCCAGGGAATCCAATTCAGATTGGATTGCGTCTTTCCATTTTGGCCAATCTTTTCTTTTCCGACATTCATCAACCGAATTTGGTTCATGATCCTCGTCATCATTTATGATGTCAAGTGCTATGTGGTACGAGAATACATTATCTATGATAATTGCATCTCGATTCCAAACATTTCTGCTTGTGACAAAATTGATTGATATTTCATTATTTTCAAGTTCATTCTCCTCTGGAGCTGTAAGTTCCTGCTCCTCTGGAGCTACTTGCTCTTCAAGAGCTTCTTTTTCCTCTGGAATACATTCAATTATTTGTGATCCTCTTTTCTTTCGAGGATTTTTATCTTTTGAACCTGGTGGTCTACCACGCTTCAAGCGTGCAGTAGATTCATCTTTGGCACTTGTAATTGGTCCCTCTGGGACATTAATTTTGATTGGAACATTTGCTGCCGGTATAAGAGATTTTGTTACTCTTTTAGAGTCGCATAATGCGTCCGGCAATTGATTTGCAATACTCTGCAAATGTACAATTCTTTGTACTTCTAGTTCACAATCATTTGTACGAGGATCGAAGAAATCTAACGGTGTTTTCCAGTTGATTTCTTTTTCTTTCTTTGGTTGATTTCTGTCTCCCCCTAATGTCGGGAAATGAGATTCGTCAAAATGACAATCTTTGAATTTCGCAGTAAATAAATCACCAGTTAATGGTTCGAGATATCGAATAATCGATGGTGATTCATACCCGACATATATTCCCAATCTACGTTGGGGACCCATCTTTGTGCGCTGAGGTGGTGCAATCGGGACATACACAGCGCAACCAAATATTCTGAGATGGGATATATTGGGTTCATGCCCAAATGTTAATTGTATAGGGGAGTATTCATGATAATGTGTCGGTCTTAACCGCACCAATTTTGCTGCATGTAATATTGCATGCCCCCAAGCTGTCAATGGCAATCCAGATCTCATTAATAATGGTCTGGCAATTAATTGTAAACGCTTTATAAGCGATTCAGCAAGTCCATTCTGTGTATGGACATGAGCAACAGGATGCTCAACTGTTATGCCAATTGACACGCAGTATTCATCAAACCTCTGGGATGAATATTCACCAGCATTATCCAACCGGATATTTTTTATTGTATAATCAGGGAACTGTGCTCGTAATTTAATAATTTGAGCAAGTAATTTTGCAAACGCATGGTTGCGAGATGATAATAATGATACATTGGACCATCGTGTTGATGCATCAATTAGCACCATAAAATATTTAAATGGTCCACATGGTGGATCTATAGGTCCACATATATCGCCCTGAATTCTTTCAAGAAAACTGGGGCTTTCAGTTCCCACTTTTGTTGGTGAATGTTTGGAAATTAATTTTCCTTGGGAGCAAGCAACACATATATAATCATTATGTTGCAGCAATTTTTGTCCCTTTAATGAATGACCATGACTATTTGTAATAATTCGCCTCATCATTGTAGAGCCGGGATGGCCTAGGCGATCATGCCATATCATATATTCATCAGTAAGCCTATGGCTTCCAATAGACCTCTGGCCTATTTTGGAATGATATTCATTAGTGGGCCTCTGGCCATTAATAAATCTCTGGTTTATTTGGGGAATATTAGACCTGTGGTCTAAGTGATAATTTTCAGTTGTATTTATCTTTGAAAAATACAATCCAGAAGACAGAGCTGGTAATTTTTCCAATATATATTTCTTACCATGAGTGGTATTTGTAATTAATAAATATTCGACATTCTCTGAAGTCGATGTCTCGAGATGATACCCATTTTCTCGGATATCTTTAAAACTCAATAAATTTCTTCGAGACTTGGGAGATAGGAGTGCATTTTTCACAATTAATTTTGTTCCCTCTGGGAAAATAAGGTTGGCTGTGCCAATTCCTTTTATAATATTTGCACTACCACATATTGTGTTTATGTTTGTATCTCCCATTTTTAAATTGGAAAAATACCTTATGTCTTTTAGTATTGTGTGCGTTGAAGCACTATCAATAAGACATATATTATCATTTTTATAATTCCCCATTTTGCTGTAATTAAAACAAGATATAATTAATACTAAAACAAGATTAAATATAAGTGAAACAACACAATGCATAATAATATAGCAGAAAATAAAAAAATTCAAAGCGTAATAAAAACAATATAATAAAATGTAATGCAGTATTTAAATAATATTGTATCATTGAAGAAATTTGTACATCTTTCGATGATATATTTAGCATATCAATAATGGCCTTTGTAATATTTATATTATCGTACTTTAGCAAGGTTTATTTCAACCTTTATTTGCTTTATTGTATCAATAATTCTCGGTAACTAGTACCAATTCATTAGTCGTGGGACTATGTCCTCCTGCCATATTGATAGCATTTTCTTCAATTGCTTCGCCTTTTAGAGGCACAATTTCTGGCAATTATTTTGCCATTTAAGAATCTGACTCTGTCAGTGCACACCAAACTAAAGATCCACGAAATCTGTTGGTATAACCGAACTAAGATTTATGGACTCTGTTGGTATTAATGTCATTTTTATTAATATATTGTCACATATCTCAATCGTGACATTATTCTGAACATGACTGATTTATATCATTTACAGACTTATAGTCTTGCAGTCATTATGATGCCTCGCATTTGGGATTTCAGCCAAAAATCTTTATTTTATCAAAGAGCTGCCATTTGCCCCCACATTAAGGGAACTGTCACTATCTCTTATCAAAAATAAGAATTGGCAAAATGCTTATTTCCCATATATAGACCAATATGATCTTTTGACCGTTTTGTTTTTCTAGGTCTTGGCCTGTGGCCGTATTTTTTTTTCCTGCGGTCTAGGCCTGTGGCCGTATTTTTTTTTTATAATGGTCTTTTCTAGACCCATTGTTTCCAAATAAATTTTAATATCCATATTTCAAGATAAATAATTAATCCCCGGATCTTTCCAACGGCATAGATTCCTGTTTTGAAAAATTAGTCATAACTGATATTGAAAATAGTTGTAATATATTACCTCAAGTGATTTTCTTCTGGATTTGAAAAATTTTGGCAGAACCCCGGTATGAATCAAATTTACAACAGAACTCCAACAAAACCTTGGTAGAATTGGCAAACTCTAATAGAGCTCGTGCTGATAACGTGTTGTGATAATATAACCTATTAGCTATATTAGATGTATATATGTATGTATGAAATGGAATCAATAAATATTATAGATGTAATGAGAATATGAGTAACTTTCAGGGAAGCTTCACTTAGCTTTGAGAAGTTGAGCCGCCTTCAAACTTGTACTCAGGGCTATCCTTGATTGGGAATTAATGGAAACATACATACAACTTCCAAGGAACTCAACTCATTCTGAGTTATTGGATATAGAACACCCTTTTTAATTCATTACAGTGGGAGAACACATTAGAATTATTGAAAGAACAAAAGGATTGGCAAGTGGCAAGAAGATGATGAAGTTAGGTAGTGCAGTGGTACAATAATTCACATATATATAGGCAAAATTATGCCTACATGTCCCCACACTTAAACATTAGTTGTGGGTAGGTATATGTTAACATATTAGAAGGACTTTGTCCACAAGACATTCATTAACTAAATACAGTAAATGTATAACAAAATATATATATAAACCAGGGAAAAAAAAGCCAAATATATCCTTTTTGTTTCAAAAAAAGTCAAATCTATCCTTTTTCTATTTTATTACCGAATTTATCCTCTACATATGGAAAAAAGGCCAAATATATCCTTTTTGTTTCAAAAAAAAGCCAAATCTATCCTTTTTCTATTTTATTACCGAATTTATCCTCTACATATGCTAAATATATCCGGAAATATCCTAAATTCACTAATCGTGGAATGGCTGCTGACGTGGCAATAAATTAACTTAAACCCTACACGCTGGATCGAATTTGAAGTGTGCCTCAATTAGGGCTGGGGAAAAATACCGAATATACTGCATACCGCACATACCGTATCGAAAAAAGAAATATCGAAATTTTCGGTATACCGTAATTTTCGGTATGGTATCATACCGAAAAAAATTCTCCGTACCGTATACCGTACCGAACTTTACGGTATGAAAAATTTCATACCGTTGCCGTACCGAACATTTCGGTATACTGATCTTCGGTATACCGAAAGTTTCGGTATGAAATATTTTCATACCGTTTCCATATCGACATTCCGAAAATTCGGTATTTTCGGTATTTTTCCCCAATTAGGGCTGGGGAAAAATTTACCGAAAATTTTACCGAATATACCGAATATACCGAAATATACCGAAAATTCGGTATTTTCGGTATTTTTCCCCAATTAGGGCTGGGGAAAAATTTACCGAAAATTTTACCGAATATACCGAAAATTTTCGGTATTTTTCCCCAGCCCTAATTGAGGCACACTTCAAATTCGATCAAGCGTGTAGGGTTTAAGTTAATTTATTGCCACGTCAGCAGCCATTCCACGATTAGTGAATTTAGGATATTTCCGGATATAATTAGCATATGTAGAGGATAAATTCGGTAATAAAATAGAAAAAGGATAGATTTGGCTTTTTTTTGAAACAAAAAGGATATATTTGGCCTTTTTTCCATATGTAGAGGATAAATTCGGTAATAAAATAGAAAAAGGATAGATTTGGTTTTTTTTGAAACAAAAAGGATATATTTGGCTTTTTTTCCATAAACCAGGCAAGGGATGAACAGTACTTCCCACATGAACAGTTGTTTTGATGAATAGTAATTTTCGACCTGGTTGGCCTGTTTTGCCCCTATGCTCTTATTCCTTCCTCTTTCTCCCACTCGCCGCTCTCCGTCTCAGTTCTCTGTATCTTCCTCGCGTGTAGGCCGAACGACATTGCCCTCACCCGCCACCGCCACCACCACACTAATCGCCACCCTACCGCCGCCGCCACCACACTCGCCGTCGCTGAGGGCTCGCCCGGGTTCGCGTCCTCTTACGCTTTCATTTTATTTTGTAGCTTCAGTCGTGCACGTCCTCAATTTTTGGCTTCATCTTCCTCACAGTTGTCTTCCTCGATCTGCGATTGTAAGTCTGTCTTCCAGTTTGCAGGTCCACGTCCCTCCTCATCCAACTTGGACCAGTGTTTTCAATTCGGGTAAGATTACTCTCCAGATTAATTTGATTTTGAATTTATGATTTTCAATTCCAGTTTCATTGAAATAGGGTTGTTTCATTCTTCTGCCTTGGTTCGCCGCCGCGCTGTCGTCGGGGAGGGAGTTGCGGTGTTAAAAAGTAAAAACCTCACTCCTTCCACATCGCCTCACTCTTCGTCGTCGTTTTCCTGGTTTCTGCAGCTCTCGCCCTGGAAAGCCTAGGCCATAGTCTACGCATCGATTCCGGTGTCGCCCTGCCCACCTTCGGTTTCGTCCCCGACTCAATTGTTGCAGTTTTTGCCCGTACAAGGCTCCAGCCTCGCCGGCCCAACTGTCATCTTCCCCCGCACCCGCGCCCTTGCTCTGCGCCGCATTTGCCATTGCTCTTGTCGTCTCGCAGGTGCCGATTTGCTCTTGGAGTTACAGATCAGGGCTTTTAATTTATTCTGGGTATATTTATTGCATTCTTTCTTCGCCCTACTTCGTATCTTGGCTGTCTCTCTTCCGGCTGCATTCTTACCCTGGCCCTAAACACTCCGATTAAACACAACTTATACATGTCTGAAGTTGCTGCTGAGGACATTCACTGATTCAAGATGATGAACGAGAAACTGAGTCTCCTTCTCCTTAAACAGCATCTCCTCCCCGTATTGGGCATCCAATTTCAGGCACAAATTTATTATATTTTACTTTGATTAGTTTATCTATTGCTTTGATAGTTGTAGCTTCTATTTCCCCCTCGATCTTATTCATTTTAGTGTTGTGGACTGTGGTAACTGATTAGAGGAAAGCCTTCTACCCTCTTACTCTGGTTAGAGAATCGCTGGATGTGAAAAAACTCCTACCTCAACATCTTATGTTACTGTCTGAAGAACTGCGAATGGAATTTTTCTTTCAGTCAAGTCATGTTTTGGTTCTTAAGTGCCATAGCTGGGAAGGTTTACTTTTTTGGATGGAATAGTGCAGAGGAATTTGCATAACTCAATCAACTCCTCTCAATCCCCCTCCCTTCATTTGAGCTCAATTAAATTTAGCTTTTCCCTTACGGGTTTGTTTTCTAACTTTTTCATTTACCTTCCTTGCTAGCTCTCTTCAGAAATCATCTCTCACTTATATCTGCACTTCCCAAGGAAGGTTGGAGTGCATCTCTTTCATTCTACCATCCGTTTCGTACTATGAAAAGTAGTCATTGATTATTATTTTTACTATTGTGGTTTATCTCAACTGAATATGGGCTTTTGAATAAAGGACTGTAATATACAATCTGAAATCATTTTGAATAGTTTTTCTGCAATATGAACTCAAAATGTAGCTTGAATACATGTGAATACAATACATTATTGTTTTATGTTTACAAGTGATAAAAGATGTGTCAAGAATGTTACCATTCAAAATGCTCCAATACTGTCTATAAATGTTAGCGAACACTGGCTGGGAATTGGAGCAGCTAAAATTCGATGTTCCTGTTCCACCGACCTCAGGAGAGGCTTGGTGGGCTATCCAGTGCTGGTACAAAGATGGCTGCGTGGCAACTCTACAGGACTCCACAAAAGTCAGTTGCAATGGTGAGGTTTCCTCATTATCTATCCTTAATAACATAATGAATCCATCAGGCTCTTAAGCCATACCTAATTCAATCATAGGTTACTGATCCCTGGACAAAAATGATTGATTTCTTTATTGAACTCAACTTTATTGAGCATACACCATTTTGAAAATGGCCATCTACTGATTCCTGGTTGATTATGTTTTAAAACCCTGCGATTCTGCTGGTGAAATAGATCTATTTAACTTGTTTTTGAGAATTCGGAAGCATATTAACCTTCGCAAAATAAATCTAAGAAACTAATAAAATACTATGGTGTGGGTGTTGCGGCAATTTTGCTAATGGTTTCAGGTGAGATTTGTGGCTTCTGACTGGAAAGGAAGAGGATTTATAGTGGGGGACGAAATGGGATGCTTGGGTTGTGGGATGCAACTATTAACATCTAGACTTGTTTTTATGGAAATTGTTGCTTGCTGGTGCTGCGTGTTCTTTCTAAAGTTTGAAGCACTTGTGTTGTATACATATTTGTTCTCCTACAATTTGGTACATAGAAGTCATTTTATAGTTGTTTGACACTGGAAGTTACCTGATTATTTGGAACAGCTTATGTGATGAGTAATGAATTTGGTATTGTTTTGGTGCTGTCCGGCTGGCCCTGTTGCAGTTGGTAACTGTATAATACTTTTTTCTAGATGACTTTTGGCTATTATATTTAGAAATATATGCAAATGTGTGTTGCCTCCACTCCGTTTTTCAGATTTCAAGTAGTTATTATGATTTCAGAGGTTATCAATCAGCATCACCAATTCTCTATCTTTGTATCTGGACGGTGGATGTTCATTGGATTTGGGACAGCTAGCTTGGGACATCTATGGTTAATTTGGCGACTTTGGCGAGATAGGAGGTGTGAACTTGATGGCGGCGGCGACGGCTGTGTATTCGCCACAATTTGGGCGACATCAGACGAAGGCCAGCGAGCGCCACTTTGGAGGCGGAACTGGTGAGGGTTTAGGGTTGGGGCGCTCATGAGGATTTAGGGTTGAGGCGCCACTGTTGTGTTGGCATGTGACTCTGCATTGCTCAGGCACTCGCCGTCAAGCATCACTACTCCAATGTCATGGTGATGGAGGCACGAGACTGCATGGGCCAGAACATACCACTGTGGAGAGAGACGGGTGCCTATGGGAAGAAGGCCCCAATAGCTTCCAGCCCTCCGATTCCATTCTCACCATGATTGTGGACAATGAGTTGAAAGATGAATTAGTGTTGGGAGACCCCAATGCACCACGTTTTGTTTTGTGGAACGGCAAGCTGAGGCCAATTCCTTCCAGCCCTGCAGATTTACCTTTCTTCGATTTGATGAGCTTTCTTGGAAAACTCAGAGCTGGATTTGGTGTTATTGGTCTTCGTTCACCCCCTCCAGTTTGTGCCTTTATTTCATAATTGTTTCCTCTTCTATGTATAGTGGGTTTCTTCTAATTCTCTGAAATTTTGTCAAGGTAACAAGGTCGCCAGGAATCAATTGAAGAGTTTGAAAGGCGTAACCTTGGCGCGCTAGATACTACCATTTTGTTCTGGTACTCTGTTCTCCTGATATCTTTTTTTCCTATGACAGGCAAGATTTTGAACTTATTGCGTAGTAGATATCTTCTTTCCTGTCAGATTGACAGCATTGTATAGTTAAAGAATTTTAGTTGTTCTTTGCTTAAAGATTCCTGCAAGCAATTTTTAGAGCCGTTTTCTACTGGTCGAACAATTGGGCATGTTTAAAGAATTTTGAATTTCAATCATTATGTCATTTCTTTTATTGTAGTATATTTTTCTATACCATAGTTAATTCCAAAAACTGAAAATTTATTTTTTATTCTCTATTCCTTCCTTTTTTTCCCCCTTCGTATTTCCCATTCCCATGTAATGTTTAAGGACCAAAACTACGTTTGCTACCTCTTATTAATTGTTGCAGGAGGACAACCTACATATGAAAGGATTACAATTCTGCCTCTGCTTGCTCATCCCTGGCAAGGTAAGATTTGGGTGAGGTTTGGTAATATATGGCCATATGGGTGAGGTTTTCTACGGTATACAGCAATTAATTCATGTTGTGCAAACTCATTTATGTTTGGGACTTGGGAGAGGGTTGTTCGAAGTTTAGTGCTTCAGATTGTAACTTGTTAGTTTGTGTAGGAAGTTTTGACACTGTTGAATTATTTGCAGAAATGCTTTGAGACGAATACTACAGCTTATTCCCAACACAATCCCTCTGTTGGTTATTGCCAAGTAGTTCTATTTGAAAAGTTTTAAATCATGTAGAAATTTCTCCATCATTAAATATATTTTCAGGTTTTCATTTGGTGAAATTTTTTACTTCTGAACTTGCAGGCAATGAATTTCTTTGCAGGCATGTTATTACTTCTGATGCCATAGGAAAATGCATTTTGGTGGTTGGATTCGCTCTTAGATTGGTTTCCCCCACATCAATATGATTATTTCTTGCTGCTTGCAGAGTATAGGAAAAGAACTGCAACTTACGGATGCAAGGGGATTTAGCTTGGAAATTGCTACCCTAGAACTACCACTTAATATTTCCGTTTGCAGAACCACTGAGTTATGGTAGTGGGAGCTTCTTTGGAAGATGATCGGCGTCTTACTCAAATATATGATTGGATGAGGCAAGATAGGGGTGAAATCTCAGCATCTACACCTTTTGTAAATACATTGCTGATACCACCACCTCTATTTTGTCAATGTTCTTGGAAGCATCTTTTTCAAGCAAGTCTTTGTGATTCGTAAGGGGGAATGAGCTGCTATCTACGTTTCGAAGCTAATGGTATTGTCAGGATGCACCCATTGTATGATATTTTATCTTTATGCTTTATCTTTTGTTATAGATCACATTCCTGTAATTCGGAAAGATTCTTGAATATTGATTGCTATTGTTTTTTTGCTCACAATTAAATTTATTTTATTTTTGCTTTTTATTTCAGTATTGGATGTTTTACTATATTTTCCGTAATGTTGTTTTCTCACCGGGCGGCGCGCGCGTAGCACGCGCCCTGAGTTTCTAGTATGTATATATACGTCATTCATCACTGTTATGGTAATCTCCATCCACGCTAGAAGAGTGGGTTTGTGCAATAATTTTCGCTTTTTGCAGTGTGTGTATACAATTTTTGCAATGTTTACACGCCAAAAAAATAATATAATCCTAGTCCTATATTTGAAATTTGTATTGAATTGGTTACCAATCGAATCTTCAACCTTCCGTTGGAAATCTATGGACTTAACCACTCGACTAAGTCCACATCCCCATTACCAATGACGGATCTATTAATGGACAAGGTGGGTCAATTGACCCACCAAAAAAAATAAAAAATACTTAAGATATTAGTGCTAATATTTTGATATAACTAGGAATTAGGTGATAATTTTATGATAAGTGTTGAGTAATTTGAGTAGGAGTTTAATAGTATGTAGGTTGTTTTGTTATAAATGTACGTAAATTTTAAGGGTTTCATAACTCCAATGGAAATCCATTCAATTATCCCTCTTTATAATCCCTCTTTATAATTTGTGTGGCTTGGACCCCCACACACTTTTAGTCCTTTGCCGACACATGAGTGTTAATGTTTACAAAATAAATAAAAAGAAAGAGCCAAGTCTTTAAAATTTTTTAAGGTATTTAATATAAATTTTAAAAAGTCTTAAAAATTTTAGGTTTCAACACCCTAATGACTTAGACTCCATAAATTTTAATGGATTCTACGAATTCTGTATAATAGACAAAGTCAGCAACTATGAATTTTCTAAATATACCGATTTTTATAAGTTCAAAAAATATAACAAAATTAATTTAATGCATCTTTTTCCTAAACTTTTCATAATATTTGACCTATCAAATAAAAGTTTCTGGATCCGCCACTGCCCATTACTGTTTCAATTTTATCCTTTACATTAAACTTTTGAAATTGTTTTGTAAGAAAAATGGAGAACGTTGAGTTCTCGAATGGTCGCGTATTGTCTGGAATGCCATTCAAGATTTGAAGTGCGTCGTCTATAAATAGTAAATACTTCAATGAGGACGATAATGAGCATGTTTGATTAAGGCCCCGTTCTCTACAACTTATTTTCAGACCTTATTACTTATTTTTTTCCAAAATCAGATCAGACCAGATCAGATAAGAAACATTCAGATCAGACCAGATCAAATCAGATCAGATCAGACCAGACCAGACCAGAAACATTCAGACCAGATCAGACCAGACCAGATCAGATCATTATAATACAATTACATAATTACATATAATATTTTTTAAAAAAAGGGCAAAAACATATAGGAATGTATGCAAATATTATTTATATTGTACTTATTAATACTAATTTTAAAAGTATTTTTCAAAATATTTTTTTGCTCTTCAAAATATTATTTAAATATACTAGTCATGTTTTTAATATATTTTATATTATAAATACTTTCAAAATATAGTTTTAAATACTTTCATTAAATATTTTTGAAATATATTAGAAAATACTTTCAAAAATATTTTCAAAAATAACTAAACATAATAATAAAAACTATTAATTAATTATTATTATTATATATAATAAATATTAAAATATTAATTATTAATTTTTATTATTATATATTATTATTATTATTACCATAATTTAATTAGAATCAAAATAGCTTATCGAAAAAAATAATTAGAATCCAAATATAAATAAAATAAGATCAGAACAGATCAGACCAGATCAGATCAATTCAGATCAGACCAGATCAGACCAGATGGAATCAGACCAGACCAGAAACATCCAGATCAGATTTTACAAATTCAGATCAGACCAGAAAAATTAAGGCCTAGAGAACAGGGCCTAAGTTATCTGTTTTTTTGTGTGTTTGGTAAGGGATAGATTGGATGAGCAGATTCTCCTCAATCTGTTCAAATCTGTTCTGCTTTGTTTTGAAGCATATCATGGAGCAGGAAAAAAAACCCAAAAGGTCCCATATTTTTCAAAAATTTCCCAAAACGTCCCACAAAAATTGAATTAACCTAATCCGTCTCATAAGTTAACTAATTTTCGCCTAATCCATCCAAAGCCCCTTTAATGATGTTTTTATGCTGACATGGCATATGATTATAAAATCTAACCATTTTGACAATGCCACATTGGCATTTGACCATTTATTAATCATTTTGACTACCCAACCCAAGCCTCAACAACACCCCTTACTGCCAAATCCAAGATACAGCCCTGAGACTCAGCGACGGCGATGATCCCGCGGCCGGATTCACGCCGGAAATACCGCCGACGACGGCGGCCGGCACAAAAAGATCAAACAAAAAATATATCACTCAGGAAGTTTGAAACTTCAGATTATCAATCACTAAATACAAAAAAAAAAAAAAATCCATCAATTTGAAATTTCTAACAAATATGTCAACCATATATAGTGAAATAATACATTCCAGAAACTTTGTCCTACTACTAATTACGATTCTCAATTAATCAAAGTTTCGAAATAAAATCTTAAACAATCCCAAAACCAACACCTAATTTGAAAGTCAACAGTAAGAATCAGACCTCTTTAAGAGGTAAACAATAGGCTCTCTTGAAATAGTCTTCAGCCTCCTCCCTCCTCCATTTGTAGACGTAAACCAAAACAAAAATATTCTCGCTCCATGGTCATTGATCTTCGTTGATTTCCACCACCAGAACCCAAAAAATCATCAAAAAATCCAAATCACCAAAAAAAAAAAATCACCAAAAATCCCTAATTCTCAAGAATTCCCCAAATTGAATATCCAAATCCAAATCCCTAATCTCAAAAATTGGAAATAATCTTGAATACCCAAATTGAATATTCAAATCCAAATCTCGAATCTCAAAAATTAGAAATAATCTATTGAAACATCAAGAATCACATGGAGGAGATTGGAATTTGAGAAATATTAACCAAATGGGGAGGTATCCGAATAGTGGCCGGAGAGGGGAAAAGTTGCGAGCGCGCGCGAGAGAGAGAGAGAGAGAGAGAGAGAGAGAGAGGGCGGCGGCGGTAGCAAGAGGCGGCGTGGTGCAGGCGACGATGGGAGGAGGGCGGCAGATCTGGTATAGGTGGGCGGCTGCTGTGTTGTGGCGATGGGAGACGAAAGGGGCGGCGAGGGAGGAAGGGGGCGCGAAACGAGAGGGACGATGGAGAGGCGGCGGCGCTGCAAGACGGACGGCGGTGTTGGTCGGACGCAGCAGAGGGAGGAGGTGAGAGACGGAGAAGACGGAGGCTTGGGGAAAAGTTTAAGAGACGGAGGCTTGGGGTAGGGTAATTTTGGAATGAGGGAAAATTCTTACTTCTCTTCGGTCCAATAATGACATGTAGGCTGCCACCTAGGTTCAATAAGTAGTCAAATTATTGTTAATTCTTAATTATATGCCATGTCAGCATAAAAACATCATTAAAGGGGCTTTGGATGAATTAGGCGAAAATTAGTAAACTTATGGGACGGATTAGGTTAATTCAATTTTTGGGGGACATTTTGGGAAATTTTTGAAAAATATGGGACCTTTTGGGTTTTTTTTCCTCATGGAGCATATACCCATTTCTCTCACATATCTCTGTTGCAATATGCTAATTTATCAAATATCTTTAATCAAATACTCCCTCCGTCCCGCGAAATTTGACACGTATTCTTTTTTAAGCTGTCCCACGAAATTTGACACATTTCCCTTTTTAGATAAATTAAATAAATATAAATATGAATAGAATCTTAATGGTTTCCAAAATCCCATTAAAAGTAATTAGTTTAACTATTCTGCACAACTCCCAATACACTTTTATTTTTATATATAAATCCCTTATATTTCTTTAATTCTTCATATCTCAAAATGGGTACAAATAAAAATTATATAAAATATATATTCTAAAACTAGATACTTAGACGATTCTAACAAGACCACACTTGAATATTTTTTTCTTATTACCATAATATTAAGTCAAAGTTAAACAATAAGAAAAGTGAAAAATCATTAAAATTTTAAACACAAATACCCACAACACTTTAACCATTAAAACTCACTACATAAATTACCGTGCCCAAAAAAACGTGTCAACTTTCGCGGGACGGAGAAAGTATATTATTACTATTTGCTGGTCAAATTTACTACTCAAATCTACTTATCAAATCTGTTGATTAAATCTATTATCTACTTCTGCTTCTGCTACTTGTTAAACTCCCAAACATGCTCAATGACTCGTCACTCGTCATATTTTTATAAACAAAAAAAGAAAGAAAGAAAGAAAGAAAAAAAAAAAGAAAAATAATTGAGCCACTTGTTCAAAACATGGTTGTCAGATAGGGGGGCCCGCGCCAAATTCAATCTATAAATCTGGCCGTTGGATTAATGGCCACGTTTTTTAATTCGGGCGACAGCTGTGACATGTCGCCGCACGTGAAAGTGAAATGAATACTCCTCTGTTCCTTTTTAAAATAGTTGTCTTATACTCCCACCTTTTAGAAAAGATAGATAAATTGGTAAAATTGACACTATTCACCTAAACATTTTAATTTGAAATTTTATCATAGATATACAAGTTAAAATATAGCCAAGTGATTGTGTTAGATTCGTCTCATCTTGTAGTTTTTAAATACCGAAGTTTTAGAATTTTTTACTTCTACCGAATTTGAGTTATTAATGGTTTAAATTATGCATTGTACTGCGTGCTCGGTTAGTCAGTAGCTATCTTTAAAAAACGGAGGAAGTACTTTATATAAATGCTATTTATTTACATTTATTAAAAATAAATTTAGTTGAAGGGTAAAATGCAAATTTATGAGTTAATTAATGCAAACATTGGTTATTGAAATTGAGCTGAAAGAGACAACTAAAAAGGAACGGAAAGAATATTTTTTTTATGGCGAAGAAGTGAAATGAATATTTAGGAGCCAGGGAATTCGCTATGCTAACGGATAGTGAATCAGGAGAGGAAATTGTAATACAATTATTTCTCTGAAATATTTGTACCAACCATATTTAAAAAATATTTTTATTTTATTTTTGGGTGAAAGTTGATGCAGGAGCAAAAATAATTTTATTGGTGTACTTTAAAAAATTAAAATAAAATATATTTTATAAATATATTAATTGGAGATTGAGGTTTGTGTAAATAGTTAATTCTTAATCATCTAATCTTATTAAAGTTTTGAAGCCAGACCCATAATTTTAACTCTGGGATTCTTCCATCTTATTTGCACTTGTTCTAATATAGATTCATTTGAAATGATGGATCCAAAACCAAAAGCGTGACAAAACCCTATACTTTTTCATTACAAAATCAATAAACCCAAAAACGATGGATTATTTTGTAAAAGGATTTTTGGTCCTATTAAAAGCGGAATTTGTGCTTGTGGAAATTATTGGTAATCGGAGATGAAAAAGAGGACCAAAAATTCTGTGAACAATGTGGAGTCGATTTTGTTAATTCTCGGATACGAAGATATTTAGACATTAATAATTATTTCAAGCATCCAAATTATTTAAAGTATTTAAAATAATTAATATTTTATGTTAAAAATAACACGTTCGCATTTTTATTGGTAAATAATTTCACCTGTTTACAATACAGTATGCCTCTTTTTTCCTCATCAAGTTAGAGTTTATTCTTCTATTCATGCTACAAGAATTTTTTGTTCTAGCAATTGAAATTTTTTGGTAAAATTTGGTCACTAAAAAGGTTCTCAACCGAAATTCGTTAGTTATCACAGTTTGAGCGACTAAAATCTATTAGTTAACATTGTTTTAACTATCAAATCCACAAATTTTCTAGTATGTCAAAATGCGGAATAATACCTCATTTAGACTTTTATCTTTCTCCTTTTGCGAATTCCGTCTTTGTATATTTAAAATGCATCATTTAGTCCTTTATCTTTCACTATTTTTGGCGATTTAATCCTAACAATATTTTGGTGAAACCGAGTATCCCCAAACCACATTGGACCCAATACTAATCCCCCGAGGACCTGCAGGAGCAATTAAGGGCGCATCTTCCAAAGCAGTTTTTTGCATACACAAGGCTCGAACCCGAGACCTTGCTTAAGTGACTAGAGCACCATCCACTCAAGTCACCTAATAATATTAAATTGACTTTGACATTTATATCTATATTTATTTATTATAATTCCTCCGTCTCGTTGAAATCGCTAACACGCATGCATATACACATTTTTAACGGTTAATAACTTCAATTGTATACAAGTAAAAATAATAAAAAAGTTAATATTTTAAAACTAAAAGATTAGACGAATCTAACAAGATCTCACTTGATTGCGTTTTTTCTTACGTAACTATGATTAAAATTTGAATCAAAGTTAAACAGTGAATAGTGTCAAATAGTGCTCAGTAGCATTTATAATGAGACAGAGGAAGTAATTATATATATAATGGGATTTACCTTGACATTAACTAGCTACTAGAAAAAGTGTGTATTTGGTAGCTAAAACTGTTGTAGCTAATAAATTTCGATCGCGAATTCGATCGCTAACCTCTTTAGTGATCAAATTTTACCAAAAAATTTTGGTCGCTAGAACATGGAATTATTGTAGTGATTGTTGTCGCAATGAATTAAAACTATAACACTCTGTTATCTCTAAATCAGGATGTTCAGTGGCATGACTTGAATATTCGACAATATGTAATTGAAAAGGTTATCCAACAGTACTCCCTCCGTCCCACGAAATGTGGCTACTTTCTTTTGGACACGGTAATTTAGGTGGTGGAGTTTAGTGGTTAAAGTGGTGTGGGTATTTGTGTTTAAAAAGTTTAATGAATTTTAACTTTGTTTTTTTTTAACTTTGACTTAATACTATTGTAATGATTTAATTAGAGAAAAATAGTCAAGTATGGTCTTGTTAGAATCGTCTAGGCGTGTAGTTTTAGAATATATATTTTATATAATTTTTATTTGTACCCATTTTAAAATATGAAGAATTAAAGAAATGCAAGAGACTTTGGGTGAAAAACTAAAAGTGTATTAGGAGTTGTGCAAAATGGTAAAAATAATTATTTTTAATGAAATTTGAAAATCATTAAAATTCTAATTATATTTATATTAATTTAATTTATCTAAAAATAGAAAGTTACCAAATTTTACGGGACACTCCTAAAAGGAATACTAGGCACATTTCGTGAGACGGAATAATATTTGTCATTTAAATATAATTACAACACAAAGACACAATTATATCATAGCTGACATCACACGCGTTACTATAAATTTTAAATCATTATTTGATTGGCACACGAGATTACACGGATTCGCTGGAAAAGGACTGGCGGCGTTCCGCCAAAATACTGCATTAATTATTTAATTATATTCCGACGGGGCCGGATACAATTTAATACAGTAACCAGTTTATTCCAACATTACAGGATCCATATATAATTAGGTGGCGACATTAGTTAATTAATAATTAATTAGCTGATGTAGTACATAGGATCGGGCACTTTGAAAGTCCTGTTACCTACATTACTCCCAAGCAAATCGGTCCACTGGTCTCCAATATTCCCCACTATTCTGTACCCTTTGGCCACCAGCTCATCCCTTTTCCCGGACTTGTACTCCACCGCTGAATGCCCCTTGTTTGCTGCCCCCCTGCAAATCACAATTCACAAGTAATAAATAATCCACTGTTAGTATATGTTAATTCTTTCAAATTAAATTATAGTACTAGTATGGAAATTTCTACCTAGGTAGGGCTTTTGTAATTAATACTACTAATTTAGTACTACTATTGTACTAAGCGATAATTTACTTGAGAATGAGAGCTGCCCATTTTTTGTATCCAGCTTTCTTCAGATTTGCTATTCTGACATCCCGGTATGCTTCTGCTGTCCCTGTGATAAAGATGGGCTTGATTCCTAGTGACAACACAGTTTTGTACACTCGACGGATCGCCGGAATCGCCGGGGCCGTTCCTTCCGCCACCCACGCGTTGAACTTTGTGTCGTTGTACGGCAGGGCACTGTAATAATGCATACGGTACTTGATTAAGCAGCATTTTTGTGTGTATTGTGATGTGGAAGTTGTGTTGTGTGATGGATAAAATGGTATGTTTTGTGTGATGGAATTCATGACCTATATCACAGCTACCACTAATAAACCACACTACAGATATTAATTCATCAATGGTTTTTTCTATGGCTGAGTAGTGGGATGCAATAATTAATTAAAGAAAACAAGTTTTTTCACGTACCCAAAAAGTACGTCGGAGCGAGCATAGTAAGGGATGTTGGACAGCGTCGTCTCGTCGATATCAAATACCCAAGCGTCCAGCCCGTCGCCGCCGAGCTGAAGGCCTTTGGCGTACTCGATGGCGGCGGCGGCCACCACCTCGCAGTCCCTCCGGTACTGCTCGCCCAGCATGTAGTTCCCGACGTAGTTCTCGCATGACTCCGGCACCAGCTTCCAGTTCCGGAGATTGTGGGTCTCCACCGCCAGCCTCCAGCTCAGGCAGTCCAGCTGGGCGACGTCTCGGGCGGCAGATCGCGGCCGGAGGAGGTGGATTGGATTGAAGTGGTCATCGGAGGAAGAGTGCGATTGGGCGGCGAGGAGGAGGAAGAAGAAGAGCGCAGCAACAATTACCCTCATCATTTGTGGGAATATTATTATAATACTAATAATATAAGTATTGAGCGAGTGAATGAGATAGCTAGCTAGGGTTATTATAGATAATTGTTGTGCCAAATTAACCCTCACTTTCGTACATAATTACGAAAAAAAATAATACCATGCAATTACTATTACTTACCTCAGGTCTTTTTTTAATGTCACAGACCTACATTTCACGCAATCCAAAACTTTAATAAATCAAATTGCATATAAATAAAAATTATAAAAATTTGATATTCTAGATTTATGCATTAAACGAATCCAACAAGATCTCACTTGACTATATTTTATCTTATATAATCGTATTAAAAACTCAAATCAAAATTACTTAAAACCTCCACTGGATTAGTTATAAAAGAACGGATTAGTTATAAAAGAACGGAGGAAGTATTATTTTACCTCCGGTAATTAAAGACGTACATTACTATTATTGGACACGCAAAAATCATGCCGCCAAGTATTTTTCTTGAAAAAAAAAACAAAAATGTGTCATGTGCGGAGTGTGAATTTTGTTTGAATAGAACAATTGAACAATTGTGAGTGTATGTAAGTATGCGTCGGTAGGTCACAAGTAATAATGCATAATACATTATGCATCATGCATATATATATATGTGTGGTCCAATATGACGGGTACAGAATATCGTTGCGTTGACGGCTATTAATCTTATCTTATCTTATTAGCTAGCTTTCTGGTTATTATGTGGTCTGAAGCGCGCGGACTTAGCAATGGGCTGTGGGGTGAGTATTTTTGATTTGTAATCTCTATTTTTATTTTACAAACTAGGCATATTATTTATCGACACAAACAAATGTATTTTAAAAAAAAAAAAAAAACAAAACCATCAATGTCAGAATATATAATGGATATTTAAATTTAGTTGTGCTAAAATTTTTATATTCGTATTTTTTTTTTCCTTTCTTTATGGCCTATATGATTGCATTTATGGGGCAAATGACTTTAAAACCATTACATTCTCTTCGTTGTTTAATAATTATAGTTGCTTGTTCAAGTTTTTATATTTTTTTTCTTTTTCTTTTTCTTTGCATTCTTTTGATCATAACATGAGAAAAAGGGTAAGTTTTTTTATTTATTTGTTGCCGTTCTTTCATTGCATAGGCATTAAAATGCTATAGGTTGGGAGTTGGGACCTGACCACTAAGTAAGTCCCCATCCCAAAATGCCACATATATTAAGTTAACATAAATATTATTTTTAGTTATAAATATACTTATGAAATATGGTTAAACAAAGTACTATATACTCCCTCCGTTTTTTATTGTTAGCTACATTGGAAGTTTTGTCACTATTCATTGAACTACTTTGATTTCAATTTTTCTCATAGCTATACAAGTTAAAATATAGTCAAATGTAATCTTGTTAGATTCGTCTTGTCATGTAGTTTTTAAATATGGAACTTATAGAATTTTTACCTGAACCGAACTTGAGTTATTAACGATTTAAAATGTGCATTGGACTGCGTGCGTTGTGGGTACGTAGCAAACAAATAAAAACGGAGGAAGTAATAGGGTTTACTATGAAATGGTTATCCAATCCTATACGACAGATTTGACATACATAATCCGTACACCATGGAAGTACTATCATTATATGCATGTTAACTACATCATTGGATTTGGATCGACACACATACGATTACACAAAAAGAAATTTAAAAACATACATTTAATTCACAGTGATTAAATATTGAATTCCGACTAAGCGGGTACATTTAATTATGAACTTAATTATTCCAACAATATTTGATAAGCCACGCATAATATATATAGATAATTCAATGTTTACGTGAAATTAATCATCAGCTGATGTAGTACATAGGATCGGGCACTTTGAAAGTTCTATTACCTACATTACTCCCAAGCAAATCAGTCCACTGGTCTCCAATATTCCCCACTATTCTGTACCCTTTTCCCACCAGCTCATCCCTTTTCCTCGACTTGTACTCCACCGCTGAATGCCCTTCGTTTGCTCCTCCCCTGCAGTGTATATCTATAATACTTCATCTGTTTTTTAAAGATTGCTACGGACCCACCCAACATACAGTCCAATGCGCATTTTAAACTATTAATAACTCAAATTCGGTACAAGTAAAAATTTGGTAAAAGTTCGATATTTAAAAACTATAAGACGAGACGAATCTAACAAGATCTCACTTGGTTATATTTTAACTTATATAAACATGATAAAACTTTGAGTCAAAGTATATAAGTGAACAGTAGCATTTGTCAAAACGTAGCTAACAAAAAAAAACCAAGAAAGAAATACTCCCTCCGTCCCGCGAAAGTTGACGCGTATTCCTTTTTGAGCTGTCCCACGAAATTTGACACGTTTCCTTTTTTAGATAAATTAAATTAATATAAATATAATTAGAATCTTAATGTTTTCTAAAAACCCATTAAAAGTAATTACTTTAACTATTGTGCACAACTCTCAATACACTTTTATTTTTCTATACAAATCCCTTACATTTCTTTAATTCTCCATATCTCAAAATAGGTACAAATAAAAATTGTATAAAATATATGTTCTAAAACTAGACACCTAGACGATTCTAACAAGACCACACTTGAATATTTTTTTCTAATTAAATCATTACCATAATATTAAGTCAAAGTTAAACAATTAGTAAAGTGAAAATTCATTAAAATTTTAAACACAAATACCCACCACACTTTAACAATTAAACCTCACTACATAAATTACCATGCCAAAAAAACGAGTAAACTTTCGCGGGACAGGGAGTATATAACAGTACTCCACTGTTATGTTAATTCTTTCAAATTAAACAGTACTATATGGGAATTTTTAATTTACCTGAGAATGAGAGCTGCCCATTTTCTGTATCCAGCTTTCTTCAGATTTGCTGTTCTGACATCCCGGTATGTTTCTGCTGTGCCTGTGATAAAGATGGGCTTGATTCCTAGTGACAACACAGTTTTGTACACTCGACGGATCGCCGGAATCGCCGGTGCCGTCCCTTCCGCCACCCACGCGTTGAATTTTGTGCTGTTGTACGGCAGGGCACTGTCATCGCGCATTTACAGAATAGTTGATTTTGTCAATATAATCTCTGTTGAGCATAATTATAACACGTAAATCATCTCCAAGTAAAGCCGTAATCTTCCTATTTATACAGAATGAATACAGAAATCCGCAAAATGTGTGGTGTGTGTTCTGCGTAACTCTACGCACGCTCCTCAATTAACACAATCATGGAATTGTTGAGCTATGTCACATCTACCACCAGTGGCGATTCCAGGAATAAAGTTGAGGGTGTGCGAACTTGAAGAAATTTTTACAGAATAAGTATGTCACTTACAACACTCTTGACACACTAGAAAGAAAAAAAAAAATTCACACCTTCATCCACATCTACTTCATCTAATTTTATTTTTCACCATAAAACAATAGGGATTCATTTAACATTTAATTACCCATATGATTCCAACAATTTGAATTTCACAATCTTCATCGCATAAAACACTTGAATTTGACAATATTAATTATCTCACTGAAACTCCAAAAATCAACAAATAATAGAATATAAAACACTATATTTCTTAGACATTTTCTAATAAAGTTGGAATCAATAGTGATGAAAAGTCAAAGTTTTCAGTTAATAGTAAGCAAAAATGGTGACAAAGCAATGAAATGGCGAAAGCAAATTTTATATTCATTCAATGGAAGATCCGGAGTTGAATTTTGAAAAAATGATTGAAGTAGATTGGCATATTCAATAGTTTGGACTTCTAATTGAAGAAATGAAATTGAGAAAACAAACGGAGTAGAATAATAATAAATAGATATAGAAGATATTTAGATATTAGCGGATCAAATCAAATAAGTAAAAATCAAATTAACTAAAAAATAGATATATATCTATAAGAAAATAATATTAATATATATATATGAATATTTACAAACATATATATATATATAACTAATATATAATACAAATATTATATAGTATATACATATATATATAGATATTAAAAAAAAAAATTGAGGGTGGTCAGCTGACCACCCTCAAGCCCCCTGCCACCGCCACACTACCACTAACCACACTAATCTTCATCAATTTCTTCTCTATCGTTAAAATGGAAATAATTAATTGAAAAAAAAAAGAAAAAAGAAAAAAAAAAAAAGAACGTACCCAAAAAGTACGTCGGAGCGAGCATAGTAGGGGATGTTGGAGAGCGTCGTCTCGTCGATATCAAATACCCAAGCGTCCAGCCCGTCGCCGCCGAGCTGAAGGCCTTTGGCGTACTCGATGGCGGCGGCGGCCACCACCTCGCAGTCCCTCCGGTACTGCTCGCCCAGCATGTAGTTCCCGACGTAGTCCTCGCATGACTGCGGCACCAGCCTCCAGTCCCGAAAATTGTTGGTCTCAACCGCCATCCGCCAGCTCAAGCAGTCCAGCGCCACGTCGCGGGATGCAGATCGCGGCCGGAGGTGGTGGATTGGATGGAATTGGGCATCGGAGGAAGATTGCGATTGGGCGGCGAGGAGGAGGAAGAAGAAGAGCGCTGCAATTGCCTTCATTATCATTTGTGGTAAATATTGTTAAATACTAGTAGTATTGCACAAGTGAATGACGGTTACAGGGCGCAGATGATGCGATTATTATAGAAACTTGTTGTGCCAAATTAACCCACACTTTGCACATAATTACGTAAAAATGCCATGAAATTAAATACTACGTACTAGCACTGTTTCCCTTCCTAAGTGCTTTTCCCGTAAAACAATTAGCGATGGATCGGAGAAATGTTGACTAGTAGTGTTGATGAAAATTGAAAGGTAAGTTGGTTTTGATCAGCGGATAAAGCATGCTAACTCTGACTATTACACGTCTACGTGCATGCAGGTAGCGCACCTGGATTCATGCCACCACACCATTTCTAATTACCATGGCTTTTCTTTTTATAATAATAATAATTATTATTATTATTACTCCCTCTTTTTTATAACCTCTTCATTTATGCACAGTACGCAATCCAATGCACATTTTTAATTATTAAAATCTCAAATTATATATAAGTAAAAATGATAAAATTTTGATATTCTAAAACTACACAATTAGACGAATCCAACAACATCTCACTTGACTATATTTTATCTTATATAATTATGCTAAAAAATTGAATTAAAGTTACTTAATAAATAGTATCTACTATGCAAAGGGTAATATAAATAAAAATGGAGGGAGTATTATTTATTCAAAACTCACCAACTTTTTTTTTAGTGTAATAAAATAATTTAATACAGATGAAGTAATATAGTATAATTAAGCTACTGATCACCTTATGATATTAATTTTTGAGCTAATGATTTCTTGTGCTTTTAAAATTGAATATTAGTTCAAAGAATTAAGAATGTTTTCTTTGACCTAAATCAGAAGGTTTGCGAGACTCAATTTTGACCTCAATAAATAAAAAGAGAAAAACCAGTTTTAATTTGAGGTTCTAAACTTCATCATATATGTTCTCATGAAAAGAAGAAAAATCTAAACATTGTCAAGAGGAAAAAATAAATAAATATTGGTGTGTCATTCACCATATCCTCCTGGAGGGTAACAGTGTTGCGGATAAGCTTGCCAAATACAGTGCATCGAAGGAACTATTTTTCATAGGCTTTCCCACCAGATTTTGTTAGGGGGAATTGCCGGCGGACTACTCAGGCGTGATGTTCCCTCGGCTCTAGATATGTTATTTATATTTCTAGCTAGCTTTTTCCTTTATTGTTTTCCTGTTTTTTCTCTGGCTTCGGCTACGCCAAAAAAAAAATATATCAAAGCATTGTTCAAATCAAATTTAAAGTTCTAAACTTTCTTCAAATTAATTAACTCCGCAATCTCAATTTTCAGTTATCCATTTATCTCTTTCGTTTTTTTGCTAATATATTTTTAATTTGAATTTATTTACAACTTCATTCTCGTATACGTTATTCTTTTAACAAATCTGATAAAATTAAACACATAGCGGAAAATGAAGTATTGATACTCTTGATTATTTACTAGCAAAAACTGAAAAAAGATGAAACGATTAAACACTATGCATAATAATATTGGTATTATCCTATGAAAAGATTATATATAGCTATTTATATATCTTAATCTTGCATTTAAACGTAGATTAAGAGCTTATTTGTTTTTATTTTTTTTCCCTAGCTTTTAACACATTCTTTTAGTAAAAGTTATTTGTTGTTTGGACACATGAAATTTTAAAGAATGAAAAAAAAAAAAGATTTAAAACTAAAATTTACTAACTTCTTCCAACACATTATTCATAGATGTATGTCAAAATGTGTGAAGAAAATAAAAAGTGCAGAACTGTATAGGCTGTGCAGCGAAAAAAAATTACTCAAAGAAGAAAAAAAAAAGTGCAGCGCGACTGCATAAGCTGTGGAAAAACAACAAAAACAAAAAGTGCGGAAGAAAATCAAAGTCTTTATAATGCAAGCGGTCATCGGCCAATGGCTTGTCAGTAAGGCCGTGTTTGTTGGCAAGGAATATGTTACGATAAATTTTCATCATGTATATGCATATGTGAATATTTGATGGGCGAAGCAACACAAACTGGAGATTCGTTCTAAGTTATCTACACAATTGTGTATATATACATATAGCATATACTATATCTGCTGCGCAGAAGCGTATGGGAGAATTGCTCATAGCAGACTACACATATATATATATTCAACGGAAATGCTAATTAACGACCAATTTTATAGCTGTTTTTTTTTTACTTACAAAAGTTGGTCGAGACAAAAATGAAGTGATTCATCATCTGTTGTAAATGGACCCAGTCATACGGAGGTTGTCGCGCTTTAATAACAAGTCTAGCTAGGGTGGAATAAGGCCAGTAGTGTTGAACACATTGTTAATCATCTCCTTCAAATTCTTGCATCCCAAAATCTCAATGCCCTCGATGTTGAGGTCCAATAAAGCTGTCTGTGCAGACTTTGGGACTATGCACTTCTTGTACCCCAGCTTTGCTAGGGTGTTCACCCTCTTCCCCATTTGAGGTACCTGATCATTATTTAAATCAACAATCAGATACTAATCCATTTTGGACATGTCGAAATTAATGCAAGACAACAAGTGGAATAACTTCAGTACAACATACTAGTACATGATTATATATCTTGATTGCTGTTTTAAAGATTCGAAATTGAAGAAAGAGACGGGGGTGTACCAGACGAAGTTCACCGCCGAGACCAACTTCGGCAATGAATGCTATGCCTTTTGGTATGGGAAACTCCATGAAGCTGAACAAGCACAGCAGTTTATTGAAACCCAAAAAAACAAAAAAAACAAAAACAGTAGTGTCTGTGGAATTAAGCCTAGCTAGTTATGTTCATACAATTTTGTAAGTTAATCATCCAGACGGGCTCCTCCTAATAATAAAAGATGTATCGGCATTTAGGGAGTATAATCAGTTAAAAGTAATTGAATGGTATTATTATGAAAGCTAGGCATGCCTGCTGCAAATTGCTGCCACTATAGCTAGATCCCCGGAGGTCTCAGACAGGCTAACTCCGCGAACAACGTTGACAAATATTCCCTATATATATCCAAATGAAGATGAGGAAAGTTAGGAAAGAACCATTTGAATGAAATATACGCCAGCCAACAATACCAGATTTAACATGTGTAAAAAACTGAAAGAAAGAATCAGTATGAAGAAATTACTACATTATTCAATAGAAGTTTAGGACCAGCTTGTTTCATAATAACCTGTGAAAGGAACATGTGACACATTATGCATCAAATTGTATTCAGAAATAATCTGAGCACAGCTCCATCACATGATAAAGCTAAACTAAACAAGCAGCGCAAAAAAAAAAAAAAAAAAAGGAAAAAAAACAGAAATGGAGGTAAAGCTTGATGAACAAACACCAAATGACTTGTTCAGAAATTACTCACTGAAACAAGCATTTCAGCTCTACGTTTAGTTTTGCCATTTGCATGCAGGAAACCTCGAGAGGCAGCAACGCACAACGCCTGCAGGAAAACGGGGAAACAGAGAATCGTAATAATACAGGACAAAAACAACAAAATATAAGGCAAAGTTCCATTGTTTCTCCTGTGTACAGAATGTGAAACCAATCACACCATGGAATTATTACATTATTGCTTTGGCTTTGGTAGAGGCCAATCCAAACATATACTTCCTCTGTCCAATTTTTAGAGATACATGTTTCCAGAGAGAGGGGGTACCTTTTCATAACAAGCATTTTTTGAAAAGCTAAAGGCACAAATACTTTTGCAAAAACCATCCAAACAGGTTCTAACTGTGCTAAATAAGTAGTATACATATTAAATTGCTGAGCACAGAGAAAACCAAAGTTCCGTTCATAAAGAGCGGATCGAGTAGAACAAACATGTTTTAAAACTAATGACCATCCAAGATCTATTTAAAATATAGTATATCCATTAGCCAAGAAAAGAAATCATACCTGAATTTCTATTATAAATGCCCGAGCTCCATCAATAATAACAGTCACTGCCATCCCAACTAGGTAGTCTGACCTGGGGTGCTGCTCAGTTAAGAACATCTCACTGGGATCCACAACTCCCTGCAATCCTGATTTAGACATCTTGAATATTCCAAGCTGGCAAGAATGTATGAATATGTTGTCAGGCAAATTTGGCTCAATTGTTCAATGGCTCCAGAAACATTAATTAAAGATGGAAAATGCTTGCAATATATGCATTCTTTGGAACTCAAAGGTTAAATGGGACATACTTCAAGCTAAGGTCCAAGATTTTTACCAAATTTAAGGCGTACCTCATTAGTGGAGCCAAAACGATTCTTTATTGGCCGAAGCAATCGATGTGATGCACATTTGTCCCCCTGAAATAATCTCATATCAATATAATTAATTTGATAAGATTCAAAGCTGCCAAAAAAAAAAAAAAAAAAAAAACTTGATAAGTGAACAGGATTCCACAGTGAGGATAGAGATGGGAACTGTTTTGGAGTGAACCTACAGTTGATTACGATAACATTTAAGGGCAAATAAAAGGGAATAGGCCACAAGTAAAAATAATTACTTCCAATACAGCATACCATAAACGAAAGTACAAATCTATAAGAGTATATTAGATGCTATTAACATATTTTATTGAACAAGTGGCAGAAAGGTGGGAATGAACACAATTCCTTGGTACGAGGGTATGAGAGAATACAACCTGAATCAGGAGAACCAAAATGATTATCAGGAGAACATAATTTTTATTATCAGGTACCAACCTCCATAAATAATACAACATCCACCATGTGCTCCAGGGTACGAGGCCCAGCTATGTCCCCAGATTTGGTCACATGTCCAATCTGAATCATGAAAGACAAGAGAAAACAAAATTACAGCAAATGAGATTGCCTTGAATCATGAAGGAATAAAATAAGCAAATATTTCAAAGAGAATGCTTCTAAGTTTAACCCACCAAAAGTACAGGCACGCCTGAGCTCTTGGCGAACCTTAGCAGGGCTGCCGTGCATTCTTTGACCTGACACAAGCTAAGTAGTAGTATTACAAAATTATAGTATTTCACAATAAGACAGGGAAGACTGAAGTTGAACTTTCTGCACAAAACCAGTGAAGATTGAAGAACTAAATGTCTTGTGTTGTTCACACTGGAGAAGATAAAAGAGTTTGATGCAGAATAACACATGAACAGAGGAACAGAAACAACCCCATATATATAACAAAAATCATCTAAAAATTAATTAAGAAATCCAATTCAATCAACCATTTTACTCCCAATAAAAGGAGAATCAAAACATGTAGACGGTGTGAACTTAAGGGACATTGTAAGGTCAAAAACCAAGAATTCAAAACCTGTTTAACTCCTCCAGCACTTCCAGTCACTCCATTCAAATATACTGTTTGAATAGAATCAACAATTAAAACCTTTGGAGAAAGGCGCTTCGCCTGTTCAAGAATATCCTACAAGGAAAAAAGAAGGGTATTAAGGCAAAAACACATTCTTCTTGCTGCACACAACCAAAAAACCAAGAGTTTTGCTTCTTTTTTTTTTTTTTCAAAATTTCCCGAGCTAGAACTACTCACAAGCACATACCATTACTTCATTTTGATGAAGGAGAAGAGAAATCAACAGAGGACAGGGAACAACTATATAAAGTTGCTTGGCTCAATCTCAACAGAAGTGTACATCATTTGCTTCAAGTTATTTGGTGCTTAAAAAAGAAGACTGCTTTGATGAATTGAGGTTGACATCTACTCACACTACTTTGTCAAACCAAACAAAAGCAAATTCTACTGCTTACCCATCCAAGCTTCATGGTTTGAGCAATCAACTATATCAACTATATAAGTTAAAACATTTAACAAGTCTTCACAAGTTGCGTACCTTCGACTTCACTATATCGTCATTTTTATTTCCTGACATGCTAGCAACTACTTTTAACACCAAATACTATGGAAAAGGACTGCTCATGCTTACCAAAGCATCTGGTAGGATAAAGTACAGATTACGTGGCACAAACATTCATTGGACAAATAATAGTGATTATTATGATATCCCTACCAATAAGATTTACCTCCAAGTCCGTACTAGCATGCAGAAAAAGCTCTTCAGATTCAATGGACAGACGGTCTGCTCTATTTCCAATTTGCTCTACACTCTGGAACAACTTAAAAGATTTTGAAACCGAAGGAGGAGAAGGTAATATAGCAAATCAGGAATTCAGAATTAGAGAAGACACATGTACCTCTTCCCCAGATACATATATAACTCGACTGGGAGTATCTTCAACATTTCCTTTTGCAATTAATGCAGCAACCTTGCATTCATTGTCAGTAATATGATTTGGTAAATGCGTCACAGAGCATTACTCCCTCAGTTCTTTTTTAGTTGTCTTGCCTTTCACTATATATAAATGCTATTTGTTGACATTTATTAAGAATGAGTTTAGTTGAATGATAAAAATGTAAATTTATGAGTTAATTAATGCAAACCTTAATTATTGAAATTGAGCTGAAAGAGACAACTAAAAAGGAACGGAGGGAGTATTAAATATCAAAGTAGACAAGAGGTATAATCAACACCTGCAACAATAGCGTGCTTTTACCAACACCGGGATCTCCGCCTACTAATACTAGAGAACCTGTAAGAAAAAACATCCATGTAAAATGCAACAAAATTTAGGGGTTGTAGACTTGTAGCTGTTATGGTTAAAATTAGCTGATTGAATAAGTTAGAATCCAAAATGTTTGCAGCGGTTTAAAAATAAAACTGATTGAAAGTTATTTTGTGTCTCACATTATTTCACAATTCGGTTAGCGGTTTTATCAAACAAGGCCTTAACGGCAATAGGGAATAGAAGATACAAAGAAATTAAAAGTAATTAAATTTAAATTTAAAACATCCGTGCACAAATAAATTTTAAAAGAAAATATAAAATAACTTACCAAAAAAAAATTAAAATCAAATAAAGGAGGGTTGAAGAGATTAAAAATGAAGGGATCAACGCTGTTATACATAGTTATATTACATACAATCAAATAAAGGACAGGAGGAGGGGTGAAGAGAATAAAATGGAGTATAATTTCTGTTTTGGAAGGAAAAAAAAAAAGAAAAGAAAAGAAACAAACCCAAACAATAGCCCACCAAGGCCAGGCCCAAATTTTTATTTATTTTTTTATCTTTCTAATAACCCCCTCTTTTCTGGTTTCAATTTCAAAAACAGAGGACTCAAATACGTAATTATGATCAAAATTCAAAGCTAGACATACTATGTAAAGTAATCAATCCATTCAATTTTCATTTTTATTATGACTTTGTGATTTTCAACTAACTTGATATAGATTTTCAAACACTCAGTGATACTAATAAACCATAATATGTCTGTCTTTATATCTATATATAATATATAATAACGGAATAATAAACAATAATATTTATATTTATATATTCTACTTAAACATACGAGTAAAACCACCAATTATTGTTGTGAGCATGGCGAAGGGGGGATACTAGTAGTTGTGAAGAAAATAAAATACCTGGGACTAAACCACCCCCAAGAACCGTCTCCACTTGAGCACCAAGTTGTCCGGCCCTTTATACAAAAAAGTAAGTAGATACGACAGAGTAAATACTCCCTCCGTCCCAGTATATTTGTCTTGTTTGACTTTTTGGCACTATTCATTGTTTAACTTTGACTCAACGTTATTGCAAGTATATATTTGAAAAAAAATAGTCGAGTTCGGTCTTGTTAGAATCGTAAAGTCATGTAGTTTTAGAATATATATTTTATATACTTTTTTGTTGTACATATTTTGAGATATTAACATTTGAAAATGCGCATTGGATTGTATGCAGAAATGAAACAAAACAAGTTAAGTGGGACGGAGGGAGTACTAAATAGTGATAGATGCGGCGGTAATAATATATCATAAATCCATCTAAAAGAGACAGTAATTAAAAACCATCGATCCTTAAACCCAAAATGGCATTTATGAAGAAGGAAGGGACAACAGTGCTAATCTACTCACTTCATACGGAAAGCCACTCAATCCCTCATGATGTCCAATAGTAATTAAAAATGGCAACTTGGGAAAGTAGTACTTGTGTTGTGAGAAAAACGCATCTAAATTAAAGATGACGGAAAACACAAGCTAATAAGCTATTTGAAGACGAAAACAAAAGCCTACAGCTGATGACATATAGGAGTATATTTTTTAGTAACTTACAAAGGTATACGCCATGCTGATGAGCCATCCACCTGAGCAGCCACGTCAGTGGATTTTACAGGACCTTTACCAGAACCAGAGCATCTCCGGACATTCTCGGCCGATGCCCACCACCAGTACTGCCTACGCACGCCCCACCCCCACCCCCACCCCCATTTCTTGAAGCTTCTGATGATGCCGTCACTACTCGGCCTCTCCTCCATTATTGCATTTCTGAACATTCTTCTGCTGCTGCCTACTAGAGAACTCGAGACAATCTCATCATCATCGTCGTCGGCATCAACAAGAGTAGTGTCGGGGAAATCAGACCTGCAGCTGGAAGTGGTGGACTCATCAATGGCTGCGGGGTAAGAAGGAATAAATCGAGGGAAATTAAGGGTTCTGCTGCGGAATACGGAAGGGAGACGGTGGAACAGTACTGTTGTGCAGAAATGGCGCGATCGAAGTGGTGTTGAATAATAAACTCACCCCACAACGCATGCCACCGCCGTCGTCAAAAAGAGCTGCCACAGCCGTCGTCAAAATAGGCGCTAAGTTTGATTGCAATTAGCTTTCGGATTATGTATCTGTAATTTGTCAACAATGGTGTATTTTATATCTTTACATTTGTAATCCTTCCGGCTATAAATAGCCGTGTAATCTTAGTGAAAAACGCAGAACGAGATTTAGAACAATAACATCTAAACTCTCTTCTCCCCAATTCAAAATTCCAACAGAATTGGTATCAGAGCCTGAGATCTAAACTCAGAGCAAAACTTGAGTATAAACACTCAATTAAAAGAATTAGAAGGTTGAGCACAACTTAACTGTTGTATCTCATATCCAATCCAGTGTGCAGGGTCCAACACCACTGCCGTCTGCAAATCTCTTCCGGCGAGCACCCACCGCCGAGCACCGCCCGCTGCCACCACCTGCTGCAGCACATCTCCAACGAAGCCAGCGCCTCCGCTGCTGCCCCTCCGTCCACCGCCACAGTGCCGCCATCCCAAGCACCGCCGTCAGCCTGTTGCGCTCTGCACGTCATCCTGCCGAATAAACTTTCGGCGAGCATCTGCTCTCCCCGCTGGTTCACCTCTGCTCACGAACAAAATCTGCTCCGCTCACACCACTGATGTTGCTCTCTATCTACCGATTTGCTGCTGCTCTCACTTACCAAAGTCAATCAAAAAATCCCATTGAGAAGAAGTGACGTGGAATTGAAATGCTGGGGAATTAATTTGGGAGAGAAGGCTCGGTTGTGCAGCAATGGGAAATTAAAGTAGGTTGGTTGGGACTTAAATTTGGTGGTTGGGAAATTTTAAAAAAAAAATTAGTGCGGTGATTTCATTAAAAAAAAAAGGGGAAAACAAGGTGTGCAGCGGCTGTCCCCAAAAAAAAAGAAAAAAAAAAGAAAAAAGAAAAAAGAAAAAAGAAAAAAAGAAAATCCACTCAAATTGAAAAGTTTAAGCAAAATCTACCGGAAGGAAGCTGTGCAATCAGAAGATGAGGTTCTGCAACCATTCAGAAAATATTATTCACAATGGCGTCAACCAGTTCTCTTCAATCACAGGTGCCCAAATTAACAAAAGAAAATTACAGGATGTGGAGTATCCAAATGGAAGCCTTGCTAGGATCCCTTGATGTATGGGATATGGTGGAAACAGATTTTGCAGAGTTGACATCAACAATAGAAGATGACGATCAATTGAAGGAGATAAAGAAAAAGGAGAAAAAAGCCTTGTTCACAATATACCAAGGCGTAGATGAAGCCACATTTGAATTGATTTCTACAGCAAAAACATCGAAGGATGCTTGGGAAATTTTAAAGAAAGCCCATGATGGAGTAGATAAAGTGAAGAAGATCCGGCTCCAATCTTTGAGAGCCCAATTTGAAACTCTACAACAAAGCAGATCAGAAGCCGTCTCAGATTATTTCTCCCGAGTAATCTCTGTGGTTCATCAAATGAGACAAAATGGCGAGGAGATCAATGATGTTCGTGTTGTGGAGAAAATCTTGAGGTCTCTAGACCCAAAATTCAACTTTATCGTTGTTGCCATCGAAGAATCAAAAAATCTCGAGGCAATGACAATTGAAGAATTAATGGGCTCTTTACAAGCCCATGAGCATCGACTCTTCAAAAAGGGAGACGAACAATCCTTGGAGCAAGCACTTCAAACGAAATTATCGTTTAAAAGAAATAATGTTGTCAGAGGAGGTCCACAACGTGGACGTTATCAAGCACAAAGAGGAAGAGATGGCCGAGTCAATAATCGCTATGATCAGAATCGAAGCAATAATGGCGAAAATAATGGAGGAAATGAACGTGTCCAGAATACCTATCGAGGTCGAGGACAATTCCGAGCCCGTGGTCGCGGACATGGCAGAAACTTTGGAAGATTTGACAAATCAGAAGTTCAATGCCATTTATGTAAGAAATTTGGTCATTTCGCTAATGAATGTTGGTACAATGCAGACAACAACAAAAATGAGAAGGCGAATCTCATTGATAAAGAAGAGAAGGATGGTCCAGTTGTACTAATGTCTTGCAAATAACCAGAGCCACCTCAAACAGTCACATGGTACATGGATACAGGTGCATCAAACCATATGTGCGGAAGAAAGGAATTCTTTTCCAAACTTGATGAAAGACGAATGGGCAATATCACATTCGGTGACCTGTCAAAAAGGCCAATTGAAGGTAAAGAAGATATTACCTTTGAGTTACATAATGGAAAACATCTATGCATCTCTGATGTTTATTATGTACCCGAAATTAAAAGTAATCTGCTGAGTGTTGGCCAATTGTTGGAAAAGGGATATGAAATCCAAATGAAAAATTTGGCTCTTAGTTTGTGAGATAAGAATAACAGGTTGATCACACATGTCAAGATGACGACAAACAGAATGTTTCCCTTGAAGCTCACTATAGATGACTCAAAATGCTTGAAGGCAACCACTGTTGATAGCGGCAAGTTATGGCACCTCCGGTATGGGCATCTTAACTTTGATGCATTGAAATTGTTGCAGAAAAAGAATATTGTGACAGGAATGCCGCAGATTGAATCCTCCAACGATGTTTGTGAGGTTTGTGTCATGGGAAAACAACATCGACACACCTTCAAGAAGTGTGGCGCGAGAAGAGCTAGATCGCGACTTGAGCTAGTACATTCTGATGTTTGTGGACCAATTACTCCAGTTTCTATTGGTGGAAACAGGTATTTTCTTACCTTCACAGATGACTACAGTGGAAAAACATGGATCTACATGATGAAAGAAAAAAGTGAAGTTTTCTCTAAATTCAAGGAATTTAAAAACCTTGTTGAGAAACAAAGCGGGTGCCAATTAAAGTGTCTGCGGACAGATCGTGGTGGAGAATACACATCTCGAGAATTTGATCATTTTTGCAGAGAGCATGGGATATCACACCAACTCACGATGCCATATACACCACAACAAAATGGTCTTTCAGAAAGAAAGAACCGAACAATTTTGAATATGGTTCGATGTATGCTGAAAGAGAAAAATATTCCCAAAGAATTTTGGGGTGATGCTGTAAATTGTTCTGTCTATCTGTTGAACAGGTTCCTAATAAGGAGTATTGGAGACATAACTCCCGAAGAAGCCTGGAGTGGGAAAAAGCCAAAAGTTGATCATCTGAGAATTTTTGGAAGCATCTGTTTTGCAAAAGTGCCAGAAGAAAAGCGTACAAAACTTGAAGATAAAAGCCAAAAATGCATTTTTCTTGGCTATGGTGAAAATTGTAGCGGGTACAAACTGTACAATCCTGTAACCCGCAAAGTGGTGATGTCAAGAGATGTTATCTTTAACGATGATCAAACTTGGAGATGGAATGAAGATGAGCAGACCAAGCATGTTCCTTTTGATGATGAACAGGAAAAGCAAAAGGAACCGCAACAACAAATGGAGGACATGGTACCTGATCATGTTGAAGTTGAAAGCCAATCCTCTGATGATAGTCCTCTTGTGAGAAGAACAAGAAGAGTCCAGGACATATATGACTCCAGTGAGCAAATTGATGATGAATTCAATAATTTCTGTCTATTTGCAGGTCTTGACCCATTGACATTTCAAGAAGCCTCTAAAGAAGTTAAGTGGCAAAAAGCTATGGAGGAAGAAATTCAAGCCATTGAAAAGAATAATACATGGGAGCTCACATCACTTCCTGACAGACATCGAGCAATTGGAGTCAAATGGGTGTTCAAGACGAAAAGAAATGCAAAAGGAGAAATCGAAAGGCACAAAGCCCGTCTTGTTGCAAAAGGGTACAATCAAAGATATGGAATTGATTATGAAGAAGTCTTTGCCCCAGTTGCCCGGCTTGAAACAGTGAGGCTGCTCATTTCACTAGCAGCTCAAAAGAAGTGGCAGATACATCAAATGGATGTTAAATCTGCATTTCTGAATGGAAATCTTGAAGAGGTTGTCTATGTTGAGCAACCACCTGGATTCATCATTGAAGGCCAAGAAGACAAGGTGTACAGGTTAATGAAAGCGCTCTATGGATTGAAGCAATCACCAAGAGCTTGGAATTCAAGAATCGATAAATACTTTATCGAAAATGGATTTGTAAAGTGCCCATATGAGCACTCCCTATATGCAAAAAGAAACCTGTCTGGAGAATTCTTATTGGTATGTCTATATGTTGATGACATTATCTTTACAGGAAACGATAAGGCCTTGATCCAGGAGTTCAAGAAATCAATGGAAAAGGAGTTTGAAATGTCCGATCTGGGATTGATGCGATACTTCCTAGGCATTGAAGTCAAGCAAGATGAAGAAGGAATTTTTATCTCACAAGAAAAATATGCAAAGGAGATCCTGAAGAAATTCTCAATGGAAGATTGTTGCAGTGTTGACAGTCCGATGGAAGTTGGCACCAGATTGACTAAAGAAGGAGAAGGAAACCCAGTAAATCCAACCTACTACAAAAGCCTTGTGGGATGCTTGAGGTACTTAACCTGCACACGACCTGATATCTTGTTTGGAGTTGGTCTTGTTAGCAGGTACATGGAAACACCAAAAACTTCACACTTGAAAGCTGCGAAAAGAATTTTGAAGTACATCCAAGGGACAATCAATTATGGCATGCTATATTCTACAAATCAAAGCACTGAATTGGTTGGATTCAGTGATAGTGATTGGGCTGGAAGTAAAGAAGATCGAAAAAGCACATCAGGGTTCGTGTTCTACCTCGGTAGAAATGCATTCACTTGGTCATCAAAGAAGCAACCCATTGTCGCGTTATCGACTTGTGAAGCAGAATATATTGCTGCTGCTGCATGCGTCTGTCATGTAATTTGGCTAAAGAAATTGCTTGGAGATTTGAAAATACAACAAGAAAATGCAATCAAGATTCATGTCGACAACAAGTCTGACATTGCCCTTGCAAAAAATCCAGTGCATCATGAACGCTCAAAACACATCGACACCCGTTTTCACTTCATACGGGAACATGTAAAATCAAAAGAAGTGGAGCTGAAGTATGTCAGCTCAAGTGAACAAGTTGCAGACATTTTTACAAAAGCATTGAAAGTTGAAACCTTCCAGTATTTGCGAAAGAAGCTGGGAATCCAAGATTTCAAGACGATGAGTTTAAGGGGGGGGAAATGTTGAATAATAAACTCACCCCACAACGCATGCCACCGCCGTCGTCAAAAAGAGCTGCCACAGCCGTCGTCAAAATAGCCGCTAAGTTTGATTGCAATTAGCTTTCGGATTATGTATCTGTAATTTGTCAACAATGGTGTATTTTATATCTTTACATTTGTAATCCTTCCGGCTATAAATAGCCGTGTAATCTTAGTGAAAAACGCAGAACGAGATTTAGAACAATAACATCTAAACTCTCTTCTCCCCAATTCAAAATTCCAACAAGTGGTGCATGCATGTTGCTGTTGCATCAACCTCAACCGGAGGGGACTCCGACAGATCAGGGTTTACTTACACGAAGAATTGGGAATTAGGGTTTGTAAGGTAATATGACGGTGCTTTCTTTCAGCTCTACCATTCTGCTGGGGAGTGTATGGGCATGATAATCGATGCAGAATACCATTCTTGTGCATAAAATCACGCACTCTTGAGTTAACAAATTCAGTACCACCATCACTCTGAAAGATTTTGATCTGCCTTGAAAATTGAGTGCATACAAAAGCATGGAAACGAACCAAAGTATCAAAGAAATCAGACTTCCTGTATAATGGGTAAATCCAAGAGAATCTCGAGTAATCATCTACAAATATAACATAGTAGCGAAAACCAGTAGAAGTAGAAACCGGGGCAGGCCCCCATAAATCACAATGAATCAAGTCCAAGACATTGTCATCATGTTTTTCATTTAACTGAAAAGGTAATTTCTTACTCTTTGCCAACTGACAAGAAGAGCATATCTTAGGACAAGGTAAAACGGAAGTAACAGACAGATGTCCAGATTTATTCAACAACGAAATAATAGAAAATGCCACAATTCAAAGCTAGCTTTCAATTTATTATCCCGCACAGCTGCCCCCAATGCAGGAATCCCTTTCTCAAGCACGTATAAACCATTCTCACACTTCCCTTGGCCCAGAATCTGGTTTGTCATTCGGTGCTGAATTGTGAAAGATTTATCAGAAAACACAACATGAACAGGATAGTCGGAGGTGAGTTTACTGATAGACAAAAGATTCTTGGTAATATGCGGATCCACCAAAACATTTAAAAGTTTAACATCAGCAGATAAATCACATGAACCAACATGCGAAATGTGTAAAGAATTACCATTGCCAACAACAACTTTGCCATTACCAGTGTAGGGCTCGTAAGAGTCCAGGGCATCATGTTGATTCGTCATATGAGCGGAAGCACCCGAATCAATATACCAATCCGAAGAAGGAACAGAAACATTACAGGAGGAGATGAATGCCTGAGCAAGGTTGGCTGCTGGCATGGCATTATGAGCAGCAAGAAATTGAGGGCACTTGTCAGCATAGTGCTCCCCCCGACAAATCTGACATCGAGGCACGAATGGACGGCGCCCTCCACCGGAAGACCTGCCACCTGCATCAGGCCGACCACCACGCTGGCCACCGGGAAAGGGTGCTCGACCATAGCCCGAGCCACGACCGCCTGCGGATCCGCCACGACCATGCGTGAACTGTCGAGAAGAATTAGAGTTCCGACGATCCGCAAAGAAGGAAACCTGCGGAGACGCGCCCTCCATGGATCGTAACATCAGATCATATTGTTTTGCTTGGCTCAGGAGATCACGGAAGCAAGGAACAAGACTTAGGGCCATTCTGGTGTCTGCAAAATTAGCAAATTGCAGCCCCAATCCACGCAGAAAGAGATGACTTTTATCAGCCTCATCAACTGGACGAGCGATGGCGTGTAACTGATCACACAAGGCCTTGAACTTTCGCCCATAATCTTCGACAGAAGAGTCGCCGCGACGGAGGGACATCAGCTCCTCACGAAGTTGATGCTGACGGGAGGACGATGAGTACACCGCCTCCAGCGTCGTCCAGGCAGCAAGAGATGTGTTGGCATCGATGACTTCGGATGCGGCGTCGGGGGAAAGAGACGTGTAGATCACACTGAGTAACTTCATATCATTTGATTTCCAGGGTTGAATGTCGGGTTCGGAATTTCAGCACCATCGGCATCGGTGATAGTAGCAGCAGGAATAATTGCGGATCTGTCCAAAAAAGCCATGAGATCAAAGCATTCAACCATATGAATAATTTGACGGCGCCATGAGAGGTAATTTGTGGCATCAAGTTTGATTGGGGTCATGTTTATCATTGTTGTGATGGGAAGAGGATCGACAGCAGCCATGGTGAGAAAGAAAGAAGAAGAAAGGGAGACAATGCAGAAGGAGAAAGAAAGGAAATTAAAGAAGCTCTGATACCATGTAAGGTGAATTTCTATCACCCAATGATGGTGATAGGAAAAGATCTTGTATTAATACTGTGAGTACGTACAGTTACATCCACAATCTGTGGAGACAAATATGGAAAAATATATACAGAATAATGATATCCTATAATCACTCTAATTTATCCCTATTAGGGTTTTACTCTACTTGGGTACTAATGGCGGAGAAATTCAACACGTTGCTTGGCCTAAAACATTTTATCAATACATGAGAGACAATGGGGGATTGGGGGTGTTTCGGAAAAAGAAATACTCCCTCTGTCCCATCATCTTAAGTGTACTGTTTGACTTTTTGACACTATTAATTGTTTAACTTTGACTCGATATCATTGTAAGTATATGTTGGAAAAAAAATAGTGAAGATCGGTCTTGTTAGATTCGTCCATTCCTATGGTTTTAGAATATATATATATATATATAGTATAATTTTTACTTGTATATATTTTGAGATATTAACGATTAAAAAAAATATATTAGATTATGTGAAGAAATCAAACAGGATATTTCAAATATGATGAGGGAATAGTTAGTTTTTGAATTAAGGGATTATTAGATGCTTGGTGTGTGATATAAGTATATATGCGCGAGGTAGTATGTGTGTATGTACTCTGTTGGTTTTTTTTATAAGCTTACCATTTGCATTGTTGACATTATTTTACTTATTATATAACTTTAATTCAAATTCTTAACATAGTTATATAAGATAAAATATAGTCAAATAAAATGTTGTTGGATTCGTTTAATCTCTTAGTTATAGAATATCAAATTTTTAAGTATAATTTTTATTTTTATATAATTTAATATATTAATCATTAAAAATGTGTAATTGGATTATTTGCAGTACAGAAATATTGAAGAAACGGAGGGAGTATATATTTAATTTGATGAAGGCTAAGATATACTCTACTTCATAAATAGATGTATATAGATGTGATTGTAGAATAGAGTAATGATTACTATTTACTACTAGTATGTAAGAGTCACTACAAAAAAAAACGAAGGAAGGCGAGGACAGCTTTTCCTCGCTCAAGTCCTCGCCTAGGGCTATAGGCGAGGAAACATGCTCGTCGCCTACAGCATCGTCGGGTTCCGACGTTAGTCGGCCATTTCCTCGCCAAACAAATAAATATAATCTCAAACATGGTTATATAATTATTTCCACTAATTGCAAGTTGTAACCGTTTAATAAAACAATCCAAGAATTACATTTAAAATGGGATAAATCACTAGAAGAAAATCAATACTCATGCCCGAGAATTCAACAAGCATTCATAACTGAGAAGATTGAAAAAGGAAAACAACATCCCTTGAAATCATACCATCATTTGCAATTCTGAGAAATGCTAACATGGTTAATTACCAACGTGTACCTCAACAATTGCCAAATTACAGATTCTAGTACTTCCAAATCCCCAAGGATCCTAACATAGTTACTGGATATGCTGAAGTATAATGTGAATAGCAATTTAGCAAGACAATACTTTCAGAGTTGATAAAAATAAAAGTAGGAAAGATCAGTGAACATACTTCAAATTAATTAAAAAGGAATAGGTGTAGTATAAGTTAAACACGATAAGGTTATAAGAAATCACCTGCCCAACACTTAAATGTATATAAGGCTAGGGACACGGTGAAGCAGATCAGCATCGAAAACGGCCTATCATTTCATTTTGCCACCCAAGCCCCGTGTAGCGAGTCGCAGACAGAGGCGCCAACACCGGGAACGAAACCAGGGCCTTGCGCGAGCCGCAGTGACGTGGAGGAGAGCTGCACGATGGCTGGCGGAGGATCACCCAAATTTGAGTATTTTGGCATCGATTAGGGTAAATGTGGGGCAGCTAGGGTTGCAATTTTCTCACAGAAGTCCGCACAATCAGGAAATTCCAACTGAGGACGACGTCGAATGGTAACTTCCTTCTTTCCCGATTTGGCTTCTTCTCCGACGCGGGTGCCTCTGTTGTAGGCTTTTTCTCCGACGCGAGCGCTCTTTGTTGTATAGAGAATTGAGAGAGGGAAACGAATGAATGACAATTTGGCTTTGTATTTGGCTTGCCCTAGGGTTTAATTGAATTGGAGGGAGCGACGATGCATTTTTTCTCTCCCTATTCCTCGACCCAAGGCGAGGAAAAAACATTTCCTCAGCCCCATCCTCGCTAATGTTAAAAATAAAAATAATTTAAAACTTTAAACTTCGTTAGGCGACGAAATTATTGTTTCGTCGCCTATGTCCTCGCCTACGGGTGAGGAAAATTTCTGTCCTCACCTCCGGTAGTCGCCTACGGATAATTTTCCTGTAGTGAGTAATGATGATGATGATTTTGAAGCTACTACATACGGATCATAAATAGATGTATATTGATGTGATTGTAGAATAGAGTAATGATTACTATTTACTAGTACGTAGGAGTAATGATGATGATGATTTTGAAGCTACTCTACATACGGATGAATATTTGAGAGAGAGAGTGTGTCAATTTTGGACACCATCTCAAAAAAATAAACCCAACTGATATGAAAAATTTCAGGTTTGAGTTTAGTCATTTTGAATTTTTTCCAAATTAAGTCGATCCGAAACCTGACCTAAAATATTATACAACCTACTCAATCGGCAGAACACGACCCGAAACCTTAAATTGTTTCAATTTTGACCATAACCCGAAAAACTAACCCAAACGACACGAAAAAATTCAGGTTTGGGTTTAGTCATTTTGGGTTTTTTTTTCCCAAATCAGGTCGACCCGAAAACCTGACTTGAAATATTTACAACCTTATCAACCCGACACGAACACAACCGAAACCTGAAATTGACACTCCTAAAAATAGTACAACCTCCTTCCCATCAAACTTGTCTGTATTGACTTTTTTATACTGTTCATTGTTTAAGTTTCACTTAATTTTATTGCAAAATATATTGGAAAAAAATAGTCTGACTTTTGTCTTATTAGATTCGTCTAATCGTATTGTTTTAGAATATATACTTTACATAATTTTTAGTTGTATATATTATGAGATATTAACGGTTAAAAAATTGTATTGTATTGTGCAGAAGTCAAACAAGACAAATTGAGACAAATTTGGTGTAATAGATTCATGAATATAATTCCCTAGTATTTATAGGTGAAGGAACGTGAGTAAGAGTATAATTCCCTTAATTCAATAAAAAATGGTGATTCACAATTTTGTCGCTACAATAATATTCTATTCTAACGATCGAATTTCTTTTTTTTTTTAGAAAAGTTGGTTACTAAAGCGGTTAGCGACAAAATTTACGATCGAAATTCGTTAGTTACCACAGTTTTAACTACCAATTTCATAACTTTTCTAATAGTAGATGTCAATCAAGGAAGAGACAAAAAAAAAAAAAAAAAAAAAAAAAAACTCCCTCCATTCGTTCAATTTGATATCTTGATGTACGTACGTGAATTCATTCATGTTACTAAATACTCCCTTCCAAAAAAAAACAAATATTACTTCCTCTGTCCCATTTAACTTGTCATATTTGACTTGTGCATACAGTTCAATACACTTTTTCAACCGTTAATATATCAAAATATATACAACAAAAAATTATATAAAATATATATATTCTAAAACTACATTATTATACGATTCTAAAGGACCCAACTCGATTATTTTCTTCAAATATATACTTTCAATAAGATTGAATCAAAATTCAACAATGAACAGTGCAAAAAAGTCAAACAAGACAAGATCATTGGGCCTGAGGGAATAAGGTCATCTCGAACCATACCCTCTATTTTTACAGGAGCTACAGTACAAATCTCTATTTTTACAGGATAGCTACACTAATTTCATCTCCAACCCAACCCTCTATTTTTGCAGGGTGAAGGAATATTCCCTATATAATCTATTTTATATTTCCTTTATAAATTTATAAAAAAATACAAACAATTTTCTATACAAAATATGAGTGATATATTTATTTTATTTTCAAACCAACAACATACATAAATTTAAAAAAAAAAAAAAAAAAAATTGCAGGGATGAACAGTGTTTCGATTTGGGCGGAACACTGTAGCACCCTCCAATTCCAAATGGGAGGGTGCTTGCTGCAATTTTGCAGGGTGGGTTGGAGCCCCATCCTGCATTCCCACCCTGCATAAATGCCAAAATGCAAAATGCAGGGTGGGTTGGAGAAGGCCTAACATTCATGGTTTTTACTCAATCAAATACAAAATTTTAAGGATTAATATCTCAATTATATAAAAACTAAAATTATAAAGATTTAATATTTTAAAATTATGTGATTAAAAAAATATAACAATATATCTTACTTGGCTATATTTTATCTTATATAACTGTATTAAAAAATTGAGTTCATAGTTACTCAGTGAATAATGAGAACTATACAACCGGTAACATTTAAAAAAAAAGGAAGTACATGAATCATGAATAGGGGTGAAGAAAACTCGACTCGATACGCGATTAGACTATTAAATTTTAAAAATATAAAAACTATTAGATACAATTTAAACTTTATCAATCCTAACAAACTTAATATTTTGCAGCATAATAAGTAAAACTGTCAATTTAAATTCAAATTATATACTATCTAGCCTAGTTAGATCCGAGCTTGAACTTTAAATTTTGTTACTGTTCAGGCTCGATACTCGACCACCCCTAATCATGAATGTAACAAATTCCAAATTATACACCTAAATAATTTATTTGAACGGAACATATTTTTAAGAGTCCCTGACCGATGATATTACAGAGCTTGTCAGCACTCAGCCAATAGCTTGTCATTAATGCCTTGTTTGTTGGCCTGCAATACGCTACGATAACTTTTAATTATGCACATGTTGAAATTTGTTGGGCGAAACAGAAATTGGACATAAACACGAAATGCGGAATCTGATCTAATTTAACTATCTGCAGCAGCTTGCGCCTCGTCGTGGCCTAAAGGTATGGCCGTATGGGAAAATTGCTCACACCACACTATTTTCAAGACACAATAGTAAAGACCAAATTTACAGTAATTTTTTACATACACAAGTTGGTCACCGCGACATAAATGAACTGATTCATCAGCCAGTGCTGAAAACTGTGTAAATCATCTCCTTCAAATTCTTGCATCCCAAAATCTCAATGCCCTCGATGTTGAGGCCCAATAAAGCTGTCTCTGCAGACTTCGAGACTATGCACTTTTTGTATCCCAGCTTTGCCAGGGTGTTCACCCTCTTCTCCATTTGAGGTACCTGATGGTCATTTAGACGAGACAATCAATGATAAGATTATTTTCGTTTCGATTTTGGACATGATCACAAGTAGAAATTAAACTAAGTTAATTTAGAAAAGAAACGGCTCAAGTTAAAATTACACTCAAAACGTGTGAAGTAAAAAGTTATCTTGACGACTGTTTTACAGGCTTGAAATTGAAGAAAAAGAGGTGTACCACACGAAGTTCACCGCCGAGACCAACTTCAGCAATGAATGCTATGCCTTTTGGTATGGGGAACTCCAAGAAGCTGAACGGCGCAGCAGTTTATTAGAACCCAAAAAAACCACAAAAACAAAGGTGTTGGGGAAGATGCAAGTATACAGAATTAATCCAAGTTAACCGAAAATTGATTGATTTAATACAATTTGCAAGTTAAGCATCCAGACAGGCAACAGAACTTTGCCCGTAATATAATGTAGTTAAACAAGATCAAAGAATCATTGCGGATCATTGCAAATTGGATAACTCATAAGCTTAAAGAAGGTTTAATCTAGTTATTACGATTAAGCTCTTCCTAATAATAGGTTGTAGGTGTAGCAGCAGGTATGAAGTATAATTAGTTTAAGTAATTGAATGCAATTATTATGAAAGTCATGCCTGCTGCAAATTGCTGCCACTATAGCTAGATCCCCCGAGGTCTCAGACAGGCTAATCCCGCTAACAACATTGAGAAATATTCCCTATCAAAGGAAGATGAGGAAAGTTAGGAAAGAACCATATGAATGAAATACACCAGCCACAATGCCATATTTCACATTGAAGAACATGTGAAAAACTGAACAAAGAATCAGTATTAAGAAATTACATTCTCTTGAAGTTTAAGACCAGCTTGTTTCACAATAACCTGTAAAAGGAACACATGTTAGATCATATAGATATATCCAAATAAAACATCGTGCATCAAACTGTATTTAGAAATAGTCGAGCACAGCTATCACAGGATAAAGCTTAAACTAAACAAGCAATGCAAAGAAAAAAGAAAATTAAAAAATAAAAAAAAAAACAGAAAAATGGAGATAAAGCTTGATGAACAAGCACCGACTTGTTGAAAAATGACTCACAGAAATAAGCATGTCAGCTCTACTGGTAGAAATGCCATTTGCATGCTTGAAACCTGATGAGCCAGATATGCATAATGCCTGCAGGAAAACAGGTTAACATACTAACACAATAATATAGGACAAAAAAAAAAGAAGCAAAAGTTCCAGTTCAATATAAATAAATAAATAAATAAAAAAAAAAAAAAACAAACAAACAAACAAACAAACAAACACTTTTTTTTTTCAGAATTTTTTTGAGGAAAGACTGCATAAGAAGAGTCCACAGATCTCAATCACAATGTCCAATAACTAGCACTGGCTAATCAAAGATTATCCAATAAAAAAAACTGCAACACAGGGAAACAACAAATATTAGCGATCAGTAAGAGCTTATTACCATGCCCTTCAATACATACAGTTTTAGATGGCTGGGTGCAGTTTTTTTTTTAAAAAAAATACAATGCATTAAAAACAGTGAAACATACTAAACTTGACACACTATACATTTAAAGCTTTTTTCATTTATACATATATTTAAATTAACAATAAATGAACTCTTGTAATCACTTTATTGTAATTTCAATCTTCTAAGATAGATGCCTTCCCCCTCTCGCCTGCATAAGCACCCCCTACATGCTTCTACCCAAGCCTTCCAATCCGCGTCCTTCGCCAGCACCCCCTACATGCTTCTATACTTTCAAAGATTATTTTTTTCTCTGATGTACCCGATGAGAAACCAATCACATCATAAAATTATTACTTCTTCGGTTTGGCTTTGGTAGAGGCCAATCCAAACATATACTTCCTCTGTCCAACTTTTTAGGGATGCATGTTTTCAGACAGAGGGGTTACCTTTTGACAAAAGTATTTTTTAAAAAGCAAAAGAAAAAACATGTTCGTAAAAGCCATCCAAAGGGGTTCTAACTGTGGTAAATAAGTATACATCCTAAATTGGAAAGCATAAAGAAAACCAAAATTCCATGCATAAAAGAGCAGATCAAATAGAACAAAATGTTCTCTAACTAATGACCATCCAATATCTATTTAAAATACATGGCCATTAGCCATCACGAAAATGAATAATACCTGAATTTCTATTAGAAATGCCCGAGATCCATCCATAATAACAGTCACTGCCAGCCCAGCTAGGTAGTCTGAATCTGGGTGCTGCTCACTTAAGAACATCTCACTGGGGTCTGCAACTCCCTGCAATCCGGACTGGGACATCTTGAATATTCCAAGCTGGCAAAAATGTGCAACTATCTTGTCAGGCAAATTTATCTCAAGTGTTAAATGGATCCAGATTGAACAAAAAAATGCTTATTCTTTGGATAAAAAAATAGCTAGTTTTGGGAGGACCATGCGAATAGGTACAACAATACATCATTATTGAATGCAGGAAAAAAGAAAATCTAAGGTTAAATGGGACATACAAGGTACACGATTTTACCAAATTCAAGGCATACCTCATCTGTGGAGCCAAAACGATTCTTCATTGATCGAAGCAATCGATGCGATGAACACTTGTCCCCCTGAAATAATCTCAAACCAGTATAATTAGTTTGATAAGATGGAAATGGGAACTGTTGTGGAGTAAACCTAGAGTTGATTGGGATAAAATTTAAGGGTAAAAAAAAATTCCATTAGAAATTATTAAGGGCAAAAATAATTACTTCCAATAGGGCATAACATAATTAAAAAGTAGTAGAATTCAGGTAAATGTTCATAATTGGAGGAAATTTCACTTTTGGTCTTGTAATTTATTCTCACTTCGACATTTGGATCCATATTTTCATTCTTGGTCCGTAATTTTTTTTTAAAAAAAACTCTAAACTTGTGTGTATCTATTTAGGGGTTGTGGATTACCAAAATGGGTTGCAGGGATATAGTTTATATTTAATTGATAAAATCACTATTAGAAAAATTGAAGAAACGACTATAAACGGAAAAACAATGATATTTGATGGAACCAAAAATGAGAATTTGAAAAGACGAGACCAAATGTTGGATTGAGAACAAACTACAGACCAAAAATTAAATTTTCCCGTTTTTGCTCACCACCTCAAGGAAATAATAATCATAGTTAAATAAAATCACTTCATTGTGCAAATTAAGATAAAATATTAAAAATCCGTTATATTTGGACATTAGAAAGTAGTGGAATTCTGTCTAATTAGAAAATAATAATAATAATAATAATAATAATAATGATGATGATGATGATGATGATTGTTTGAGAAATATTATCGGGTACCAACTTCCATAAATAATACGACATCCACAATGTGCTCCAGGACACGAGGTCCAGCTATATCTCCAGATTTGTTCACATGTCCTATCTGAATCATGAAGGACAAAAGAAAAACACTTGCAGTCAATGAAATTGCATTGCATCGTGAAAGAATAAAAATATAGACAAAAATTGAAAAGAATATCCTCCAAGTTTGAACCCACCAAAAGTACAGGGATGCCTGAGCTCTTGGCAAATCTTAGTAGGGTTGCTGTGCATTCTTTGACCTGACACAAGCTAAGTAGTATTACAAAGTTATAATTCACATTAACACAGGAAAATCTGAAGTTAATCTTTCAGCCTAAAAAAATTAAGAGGCTAATTGTTTTTCTGTGGTCCACATTGGAGAAGATAGGAGAGTTTAATGCAAATAATACATGAACAAAAGGAACTGAAACAACACTATATATGTAACAAAATTATCTGAAGATCACTTAAGAAATCCAATTCACTGAATCATTCCTCCCAATATCATAATAACAGAGAATTAAAACATGTAGGCAGTGTGAACTTATGGGACTTGGGAAGCCAGGAAGGTACGGAAACAATAATTCAAAACCTGTGTAATTCCTCCAGCACTTCCAGTTACTCCATGCAAATACACTGTTTGAATAGAATCAACAATTAAAACCTTCGGAGAAAGGCGCTTCGCCTGTTCAAGAATATCCTACAAGGAAAAAGAAGGGTAATAAGGCAAAAACACATTCTTGTTGCACACAACCAAAAAACCAAGAGTTTTGCTTTTTTAAAATTTCCCAAACTACAACGACAACTACAAATACCCACAAGCACACACCATTGCTTTATTTCAATGAAGAGAAGGAGAAGTGGAAGCAAAAGAGGAAGAGGAACTTCTATATAAAGTTACTTGGAACAATAATTTTATTATTGGATTTATTGATTGTAAGTAATAGCATTTAAAAAATAGGATCACTCTTTTCTTACTCATTTATTTCAAACAGAGCACTCCGTCACTTCCCAGTCTGCCTGAGCATAAAGCTTTCTACAGCACATGAATTACAACTCTCCAAACATGAAAGCTTATCTATGCCCGCCAATCAAGAAAGCCACAACATACATAAGCAAATTCAACTGCTTGTCTAACCACTGATCATGCTTTAAGCAATCAATGAATCAACTACATAAGTTCAAACATTTAACAGTCATCAAAAGTTGCATTGATTCGACTTCACTCAAATGTCATTTTTATTTCATGACATGTTAAACTAATTTTAACACCGCATACTATGGAAGAGCACTGCTCATGATTACATAAGCCTCTCGCAGGATAAAGTACATATTACAGGGCCTAAACAATCATTGGACAAAACATAGAGACTATTATGATATTCTTTCCAACAAGATGGTCATGTTCTGCAGATTTACCTCCAAATCTGTACTAGCATGCAGAAAAAGCTCTTCAGATTCAATGGACAGACGCTCTGCTCTATTTCCAATTTGCTCAACACTCTGAAACAAAAGATTTTGGGATCAAAGAAGAAGTTAAAATAGTAATCAGAACTTCATGATTCTTGGTAATCTATGAGACTAAGAGTCAAAACACGACAGCACAAGAACAAAAAGTAGGAATATTAGCACCTATGCATAAAACATCTAGAAGCAAGGAAAATCAATTTAAAAAATTATATAGACCAGCATGTGAATTCTGAGAAGGCATGTACCTCTTCCCCAGATACATAAACAACTCGATTGGGAGTATCGCCAACATTTCCTTTGGCAATTAATGCAGCAACCTTACATTCATCATTAGAAATTTGATTTGGGAAATACCTTACAGAGAATTATTAAACATCAAAGTATACTTGAGATATAGTTGCACCTGCAATAATAGTGTGCTTTTACCAACACCAGGATCTCCACCCACTAATACCAGAGAACCTATAAGATAAACATCCATGTAAAATAAGACAAAATTTCAGGGGAGAAGAAGATACAAAGAGAATTATAAAATCCAAAACATCATCCAAGTTAATCAAAGTCCGAAAGCTAATGCCAATAGTTTTAACTGACTAAATAATCTGTTTACCGGTGAACAAAAATGATTATCTTACATGAGCTCGTCCCTTGTAAATACGGAGTATATACTTAGAAAACATTGAGAAGAAAGTAAATACCTGGGACTAAACCACCCCCAAGAACCCTCTCCACTTCAGAACCAAATTGTCCAGGCCTGTATAAAAAATTTAGACAAAGGTGAGTAAATACTGGTGCAGCTTTAAATCAATCTAACAGACAATAAGATCCATGCTTAAGCCAAAATGCCATATATTTGAAGTATACAACAGCGACTCAATCATTTGCACCCCAGTCCAATGAAAATTGTAACTTGTGACAGCAGTTGTAAAATACACATCTAAAAGATGATGGAAAACGCATATCCGAAGACAAAAGCAGCTCACATTTATAACTTACAAAGGTATACGCCATTTTAACTCATCAACCTGAGCAGCGACGTCAGTGGATTTGACAGGGGCTTGACTAGATGTCTCTTTAGCCAGCCATGATCTCCGGACATTCTCCGACACATTGGCGGCCCTTCTAGCTTTCCTGCCGCCGGTATCTTCAGTGGAAAATTGCTTCATGGATGCCGATTCCCCGCACTGCCTACACAGTCCCCACCACTGCCCATCCGAATACCCACAATTCTCGCAAACATAAACACGCTTGCTGACCCTTCCCCACTTCTTGAAGCCTCTGCCGTCACTACTCCGCTCCATCACATCCCCGTACACTCTGCTCCCTACTTGAGTACTCGAGGCAATCTCATCTTCATCAGCAAGAGGCTCGGAGCCATGGCCCCTCTTAGAATCGCTCTTGGTAACGAGCCTGCCAGAAATGGGGTCGTATACGGTCTGAACCGCTGGGGTTTGTGGAGAAGGGGACTCCCCGGGCGTCGGAGTGTCGGGGGAGTCAGACCAACTGGAAGCGGAGGAGCACTCATTGGCAGCGGCGGAAGAAGGAAATCGGCAGTGAGCAGAAGAATGGAATTTATGTGAAAATCGAGGGAAATTGAGGGTTCTACAGCATATGGAAGGAGGGTTGGGATTCTGGGAAGAAAGACGATAGAGTGTTCTGCAGAGATGGAGCGATCGAAGTGCACGCATGTCCGAAACTTGCATCAGCAGAGGGAAATTCGGTGGAGGTTTTACTTCAATTGGGAATTAGGGTTTTACAGTACAGTTCGGCGTTGGCGGGGAAATTCAACAGTCGACAATCAGAAGTGGCCTCATAGAGTACATTTTATGGAGACATGAGCGATAGTATCGATTGCCGTGTTGATTTATAGGGAGATGTTTGGTCATACTGTAGTAATTTTTTTTCCATTAATAAGCATAGTACTGATTAGGGGAAAGTAATAAAAAGTGCCATTACAAGTAGTCTATTCCACTTTTAGGCAATTATGTTGAATTTTCAGAATTAGGCATTACAAACATATGTTGAATGAAATTAAGCCATAAGGATCAATTTGAAAATTAATTAATTCCCAACAATTTTTCCTTTCTTTCATTAAAACCCCAAGAAAGTTTGACTTTATTTACTTTAGTACTTTGTCAATATACTTAAGTTTTCACTATATAAATGACACCCAATGCGCTTGAAAATTGGTATCAGAGCCTAGGTTTTATTGAAGAACATATTAATTATATTATTTATAATATTTTATTTCTTAATGGAGAAGCTTTAATTATTGAATGGATTCAATTAATTTGAAACCCACAAGTTATTTCCAAATTTTGGAAATAAAAAATAGAAAATTCCAAAGGAATTTCTTGAACTTGTCTCATGGACAAGATATTATCAAAATCAGTTTCTTTTCTAAAAATGAGAGGAACGGACTGGAAAGAAATTGATCCGGATAGCTCTAAGTTATCAAAAGACTTAAGAGAAATCCAAAAGACGATTCAAGATTTTGGTAACCGGGTATTAATTATACCTGGGAAAATAGATAACTTGAATCAGACAACAGATGAGATCTTGAAAGTATTTCAAGATCTAAAGAAAGAAATTTTGAATCTGAAATTTGACATTTCGGATATCAAGAAAAGGCAGAAGGATATTCCTGGATCTTCCAAGAATAACCAAGCCAATATTAGAGATGCATTCGGACCAGTACAAGCTTTACATCAAAAGGGTAAAGCAACTATGGTTCCAAAGCAGAAATCACAAGAAGAGCTTATGATCGATCTCCTGAAAACAGTCGAATGAGTGTTTCCAGGGCAGATCTATCAGATCTACAAGAATTAGCAGAATCATTTTCCCAACTTAGGATTATGGATCTGGTTAATGTAAAACCCAATGAAGTCCTTCAATTGGGTTATGCGGAAGGATCAGGATCCAACGTGACCCACGATGGACCGCCTGATGTTCCAATGAGAGAAAGTACAGACTTCTACATGAACAAGTATACTGAGGTGCATCTCAATGCAAAACGAAACCCAGGACGGAACCCAAGTAGAGCACCAGAATCCACACCGTGGGCCAAGACGATGTTACAACCATTAAACCCATATGGCATAACACTAAACCTCGACGTTATCGACTTCTGAAACATCGAAGACATGATCGATGAATGGGTAGCTTCAATGAAGATTGCAGCAACCACCCTGGAACTCGATAAAGAAAACTTTGTCAGATTAATAGAGCTGAGTCTCGAAGGATCGGCAAAGCTGGGCTGGAAAAACTCCACGGCTGCTTTAAAGGAGCAAATACTCGAAGGATAATCCAAAAGCATAATCTGCGAAAGGTTTGGCCTCTTATTCAAAACCCATTTTGTAGGAGATGGTTATTTTGAAGAACAGAGAACAGAAAAAATCAAAGTCTATACCCAAGCACTGTTGGGTATGGAGTTAAGAAGTATTTGCGCAGTAGACGAATATATCTACTGGTTTCGTAAATACTATTTTCGGAGTGAAATGACAGCCGAAGTAGCATGTCCCATGTTCTTTGCAAAGATCTGCAGCCCATGGAGAGAAATGTTGATCCAATCGTACACAGTACCCCCTGGTACAGTGGACTCAATAGCTCGAAGAATGTCCTTCTTAAAGGATAAGCTCAGAGAATGGTGTCAACAGGCAGCAGCCCAAAAGAACATCAAGAGACTAAGAGGTAAAATAAAAAGAACTCCTATTTGCTGTGAAAATAACGATTTTCCAACAATCATAGGAGAATCAGGAGAAAAGAGGAAAAAGAAGAAGAGTCGGGGCTCATACAGTAGGAGTTTCAGAAGACCTCCATTCCGAAGAAGAAGAGCATGGTGGTCCAAGAGCAAGGCCAGATCATACAAAACTGGACAAAGAACGGGAACGACGAAGAGTTCATCCCAATGTTCAACTAGCTCAGCAGCAAGGAGCACGGGGAGAACGACGTCCAAGAGAACATTCAGACGAGCCCATACCCGAGCCAACGAAAGTTTCAAGGACTGCAACTGTTGGAAGTGTGGAGCCAGAGGTCATATCTCACCCGATTGCCCTCAGAATCGTGAGGTACGAATGTACGAAGCCACGGAGGATATCGTGGAAGCAATCTACCATGGAAAGCTGGTACCAGTCTATCAGTTTGAGGACATCCCCTCGGATGAAAGCATCTACGAGGAAGAATTAAGAAGTGACTCGGACTCATATTCAGATGGATCTTCAACCGAGTCTGACTGAAGAAGACAGGATTCAGACCACTGAAAACCTGTCTGGATTCTTTTCAAGGATGACGATCTCGAATCGAACCATGGAAAGAATAATGCGACAAGATTCCAACCTCAGCCCATATGACGGATTCAGAATTGGCGGGATTGGACGAGTTCTTAACCAGATGGGACTCAACCAGATAAGACATAACATCATCTACAAGGTAAGTGCAGGTGAGTTTGCAATTCCTATGGAACTTACTTGTAATGTTATGGATATGCAATTAATTCCTAAAGAAGAAATTCTTGAGGAATTAAGCAGAATGAAGGAGGAAATCGTCATTACTATGAAATGGATCCACATAGGAGCCATTGAATTAGTAATTAAGGCAACCTTCAAAGAAGGCATTGATTCTGAATTGCATCTATCAGTCACTGATAGAAGAATCAATAACCTTAGAGATGGTCTTCTTGGAACTATGGTAGGAAATTTATATGCTGGGAAGTTAATGTTTGACATACATCCCAGAATTTCCTATAACTTAGCTGACCAAGATTTTAGTAGAGTTCTAACCCTTCATCAGGATTTTAAAAGAAAAGATCTGATGAGAGAAGGGAACAGGCCATATTCTATAACTTATAGAATCTCTTATGCACTTTCCAATAGTCATCATTCTGACTTATTTCTCAGGAAAGAATATATAGAAATTCCTAGAATTTTCAAGGAATTTGCTAAAGTCATGACTCCAAATCCTACCCAGATTCCAAGGTTAGGAGGAGTAGAAATACAAATAAGAGATCATCCAATTCTAGACAGATCAACGAGTGCTAGAATTGAGTACGCAAGCCGTATGTCTTTTTCGGAAGACATAATTATGGCATATAAAGGGAAGGAGTTCATCAAAGATCTAACTCCTCACTCCATTGGGGTAGATAATATAAAGATAAAATGCCCTGAAGGATGGAAAGAAATACGAGTAATATTCGACATCACTGAAAAGATTAACCGTTTTCCATGTGATGACTTATACTACTTACAGCAGCCATCAATTGGAACCTATGAAGGAACAATTGAAATTGCAGGACACGAGATCAGAGTCTTAGGCACTGCCGGAAAAGACAATGGGGTTATGATTTTGGGATTAAGTTTTCTCGAAAATCATAAACCATGGGTAAGAAAGGATAATGGTATATAATTTAATCTGAAGGGTCACACCATCAGAATTAAATGACAAGTCCATTCTCCATTTATATCTCAGTAGGGATAATATATGAAGAATATAAGTCAGAATATTTCACAGCTTATATTGATTCAGGATCAGGTATTTGCAAGGCAAAACCAGGAGTTTTCCCTAGCGAAGCTATGGAATCATTACCCATTATTGCAGGAAGAGATTTTTCCCAAAAAATCTTAGTACTAAATAAGGGTATTCGACAAGCCAATATCATGATTGGAGGAGCATTTGGTACACCTTGGTATAAGGTAAAAACGCATCCTATTTACTTTCATGACACAGGAGCGGATATTTTGTTAGGGAACAATTTTATACAATCCTTTACAAAATATGTTGAAGATAATAAAAGAAATTTGTTAATATTTACCACAAGTTGTGGAAATGAGATACAGGTGTTGCGCAGGGAAAAGGCATTCAACAGGTTAATGCCTATATTATTTCGCAGCAAACGTGGTGATAATGATGCCAAACTAACCCATCCAAAAATGCAGGATAAAAGAAAGTTTGGTAAGACTTTGTTGTCTTTTAGACAGCAAGGATTTGATGAAGCTTCTATTGAGGAAATTATAAACCTCAAAGAAGCAATGCAGGAAATGAAGTCATTAAATATAACTTCACTAGACATTGATGGGGAAGCTAAATTGTCCCTCGAAAATGTCAAAAGACTTATCCAGAGAAACTTTAACGAGGATCCTCTGGCATGGTGGGATAAAAACAAGATCGAAGCTACTCTACAGGTAAAAGAACAATATAAATATGAGTATGTTCGATACAAACCCATCTTAATGAATATGCAGGATAAGAAAGATATGCAGCAAATTATCAAGGAGCATATTGATCTTAAACTCATCGAGCCTGGAGTCTCAGCTTATAGTAGCCCTGGATTCTTGGTAAGAAACCACGGTGAAATAAAGAGAGGTAAACCCAGGTTGGTAATAAACTATCAAGGTATTAACAAAATAATACAGTTTGATGGTTATTACATTCCGAGTAGAGAACACTTAATTGATTGCATCAAAGGTGCTAAAGTGTTTTCTAAATTTGATTGCAAATCTGGTTTCTATCAGATTAAGATGGAGAATGAGTCGAAGAAATTCACAGCATTCTCCACCCCACAAGGGCAATATATTTGGAATGTTATGCCAATGGGGCTTTCTAATGCCCCTCAGATATTCCAAAGAAAGATGGATAATCTATTTAAGGATTATCTAGAGTTTATGTTCGTCTACATAGATGACATTCTGATTGCATCTCGAAATATTAAAGAGCATATTAAACATCTTGAAATATTTTCTGATGCATGTCACAGGGAAGGTCTAGTTCTCTCTGAGAAAAAGGCCACTATCGATGCTAACAAAATTGAATTCTTAGGAGTTCAAATTGATGAAGCAGGAATAGAGTTACAGGAACACATTGTGGAGAAAATCCACAATTTTCCTGATATATTAAAAGACAAGAAACAACTTCAGAGTTTCTTAGGAGTTGTAAATTTTGTGGGTATGTTTATTAAAGACCTTGCAAAATATAGAAAGGATTTTAGACCACTCCTGAAAGAGACTGAAAGCTCTAGATGGAAATGGGAAGAAATCCATACCAAGAGAATTCGTGAACTAAAGCAAGTCTGCAATAGCTTGCCAAAACTCGCGATACCTCAGGATGAGGATGAGCTGGTAGTCTACACAGACGCCAATGATTTTCGATGGGCAGGAGTGCTCATGAGAAAAACAACTACGGGTCAAGAACCTTGTAGATACACAGGAGGGTTGTTCACTGAACAACAAGCTAAACTTTGGCATATTAACGAAAAGGAATTCTTTGCAGTATGGAAAACATTTAAAAAATGGCCTTTATTCTTACTTGCAAAGAAATTTGTATTAAAAGTTGATAATACTAATGTTAGGGCTTTTTTAAAAAATAAAATTGAATCAAAAATTGAAAAAGCTCGTATTATCAGATGGCAAGCTGAATGTCAATATTATACTTATGATATTGATGTTATAAAATCTCATGAAAATGTTCTTGCAGATTTCCTAACGAGAGATGGAAGCATTTGAAGCTGATTCCATCATTACGAGATTCAGGCACCTCAGAGAAAACCTAGAGGAGCTATCGAAGCATTTTGGACAGCTCGAGATCAATGCACGAGCAGCTGGCCAAATACAACAGAGCGATGTGGACATGGTCCGCAACAATATACGAACCTCCCATATAGCAATGACAGCACTATGTGAAACAGTATTAGAGCCAATCAGGAAAGCGTCAGCTTCCCTGGTAAACAAAGAGAAATGTGCCCAAAAAGCTAAAGTGGTCACATATGAAGAAGCAGATTCAAGCACTGCTTCAAAGGAACCATTGTCGGATACCGACAAAAATGTTGAGCAAGAGGAAAGTCACATTTCCGAAAGCTCAAGTCAACCCACTGCCTCTGGGGTGAAAGAGGAAGAAATTAACCTTAGGCCAATGACAGGCACCTCTAAGGTTAATTCAGACGAGAAGGTCCTATCTACTGCCTGGCTGGACTACCAAGGAAAATGGGAACAACTGGTTTCCAAAAAGGGAATTAACCCTAGCAAAACAGTAATCGAGACATCCGAGAGATACAACAGGGTATGGATGCTCGAAGGATCGAAACCAGAAGAGGTTCGAAAGTGGTATGACTTTGGAGCATTAGCATCTGTTCATACTACATCACCAGGGTTTCCGGAAATCGAAAAACTTCCGGGGTGGATAAGTAGTGCGGTGCACGAATCATGGCAGAACAACCCGCACCTGCAAAGAGGAGATATTCTGGAGCTTAAGTTCATTTCAGCGGCACCAGAAATAGTCGGAAAAGGTTCTTATCCGGTCTTTCAATTTATTAAATTACAGAGACCTGATATGATTGCCTTCAACAGAGTTAAGTCTATGGATGAGAAGGCACCATTGGTATCTTCAATCAGCGAAGATGAAATCTCCACCCGATGAGCATGGGGATTCTGGGTCTGTCTCACCGAGATGGAAAAGGTTAAATATCGTTTAAAATATTCTCAAACAATTTAAATGGATCGTTCCTGGTTAATTCTTTAACTGGGAAAAGCACAGAGTTTGCGGAAACCTCATCCGAAAAGAAGAGGTTACTCATCTGGGAAAATAAGTTGCCAGCAACCGAGTCTACCAGAAAAAAGGCATGCAACATGATGCATGTTGGCCAATGGGATAACCACATATGCCCATATTGTGCAGAACAGGAGAAACCCTTATTCGGTACAAAGATCCGGGTAACCCAGAAAAAATCCGGACCCGAACAGGACAAAGGGAAGAAACGTCCAAAAAACTTTCACAAGCCAAAGTAAGATTAGCTGGATGTAAAAGAAAGAGAGGTGTCGGCAACACCCATAATTAAAAGCCGACAAAGAAGGGCAGAGTAGCTGGCAGAAAGTGGCCGACAAGAGAAGGTGGAAAGTTGACAAAAGCCACCTAACGTAATAATTCAAAAAAGGACAATAATGTAGCCGGTGGAAATTAAGGCCAAGTGACGAACGCAGTGACGTCACAAGGATTTAGAGGAAGATTGGAATCCGGGGCTGAAGTCCGCGGGCGCCTATAAATAAAGGAGTTTGAAGCAGATGGAAGGCATCGAAAATTCCTCCCAACTCTTCAAAGTATTTGTAATATTTCTCTTTCTGCATATTTCCTTTCGAGTCTGTAAAAGTATGGGGTATTCCCCCAAGAGTCTTGTATCCTCCATGAGGAACTAAGTGTCTGTCTTCTCCGTTAGGGGAAATTATGTTTAAATAATATTTTTAATATTTCTTCAGTAAAATCCAGGCTTCTAAATATCCCAAATATCCCGATAATATAATTAAAACCTTTTATTCATATCTTGATACGTCCTAAGGTAGGAAACAAAATAGGACTGTGCTGTTTGTTGCTGAAGGAGCCAAGAATCGGTGAACCATCGGTCGCGGCTGCGTGGTTGGAGGAAGTCCGTAAAATCCCGGAGCTTAGGAAACCCGGCAGCAAGGCGGTCAAAGCCAAGGTATGAAGTTTAGTGCTTAATTTAATTATCGGAAGCATGATGGGCTGATATTGGACTAATGATAATGAAGAAACTAAAATCTGGGGTCAAAATGAAATAAAGTAAAAGTTGGTAGGGTTAATTGAAGTTTGAAAAAGTCAAAATAGTCTAAATGACCTTAATTTGGTCAAAGATGGTTTCTAATGACCTAAAATTGGAAATTGATTTCATAATGGCCCAAATGTGGAAATGGTGCCTTGTAATGGCCTAAAAAATTCATTTCCTCTACTGATTATAAACATACTGATTCTAAAGTGTAAACTTTATAAGACATTAAGACTCGAATTTTCTTTTTACCCCAACGCATTTTTTTTAAAGTAGAACTGAACTATGAATTAATATTACAAAATTTATTATTAACAAGCATGAAAAAAAAAAAGAGCAGTAGGCAAATGGTACGTGAGAAGCATACTTGCTAGCTTTGAAATTTACCAAGCAATAATAATGGGAATATGATAGTATGCATTAATTTTTATATTTTGTAGTGATGAAATTTTAAATATTTAATTTTGTGATTATATAAAGTTCGAGCCCATGGCGGCTAGGGTTTGGTGAAAACATTTTTTCTCCTTTTCTATGCTTTATCGTCTTCCTCCATTCGCCTCTTTACTTCTAAGATCTGCTGATTCTGTTGGAGTTAATCATGAATAGACACTTCAATTAAGTCTTCTGTTGTTATTGTGGTTGTTGCTGGGCAATCAAAAGGTTCGTGCTTAAGGGTGAAGACCGAAGGACAGAGCCCCACCCTGCTGCTTCTCTAATTCTTCCCTGGTAGTTGAATTTCATGTGCCGTTGATCCGCCGTTTCCCTTCCTTGCTGCCAATTTCGGGAAATATAGTATACAGTTCATATAAAGAATTGGGATTTTTGATAGAATACTAAAGAGGTTACTGCTGAAAAGATGTCTGCGGACTCCGCTGGTGCTTCTCTGCCTCCCTTGTGCCCTACTTCTCCTTCCGCGGCCGTTCCTGAGGCGGCTCCGACTAAAAAACCATCTTTTCGGGATATTGCAACCCCCCGCTCCTCTCCCTTTGATCTGCCCGCTGCTTCCAACGTCCCGTTGAGTGAACTGGTTTCTTTTGACTTGGTTGATGATAATCCTTTACTTCCGAGAATACAGATTCAGGATGCCGCGATCCAGCGGCTTAGCCTCCCTTTTATGGATGCGTTGGTGGTTCGGGTATTCGGTAAAAGGATTAGCCATGCTGTGATGTTGGACAGGCTGATAGCGCTATGGAAACCGAAGGGCAATATGCATCTTGTTGATGCCGAAAGAGGTTATTTTATTGTGAAGTTTGCTTCGGCGGAGGATCGGCGCCATGCTCTCTTTGATGGGCCCTGGTCCGTCTTTGATCATCTGCTGGCCGTAGCGCCTTGGTCAAAAGATACGCATGCTACTGCCGGCAAGATTACGAAGACGTCGGTGTGGGTTCGATTTCCGGATCTGGACCCAATTTTTTATGAAGAAGAGATGATGCTACTTATTGCTAGCATGGTTGGTCGTCCGTTGCGCGTGGATATTAACACCAAAGATTTGAAACGGGGACGCTTTGCGCGCGTATGTGTGGAAATCGACCTCAAGAAGCCGGTCATTGGCCGTGTTATGGTTAATTCTACGTGGCAGAATGTGGCCTATGAAGGCCTGCACCATATATGCACGACGTGCGGTCGTTTTAGATTCTCCCTTGGTGCATGTGAACACCATGATCACAATCCTGCCATGGAGAAGGAGAGGTCGGAGGATTCGCCGGCCGAGTTTGCCAACCAGGGACAAGATTCTTCGGGGGAGGGGCATGATTCGCCAAATCAGGAAACAGATTACTTACCAAATAGGGAGGATTCGGTGGCTGATATCCCTATACCGATGGATACGGGAGGCGCTGCAGTTTTAGAAGGTAATCAAGTGGCTCCAAACCCTAAGGAAACTAGGGTTTCTAACTTCACCTCTAACGCGGATGACAATGGCCCAATCCAAACCCATGGGGATTGGATTATGGTAACTAGGCCCCCTCGTCCTCCACGGCGGAAAGGGTCGGACAGGTTGACTTTGGGACAGGGTAACAACCCGGTACACAGACCCGACAACTTACTACAAAGATCGGGTCAGCGACGGGTGGTGCAGCCTGGCATAGCTATGGTCGGTAAAGGGAAAAGCGTGGCTGTGGAGAGCAATGATGAAGGTTTTGGGGATCCGCAGGAGGCGCGTCGATCAGCTAAAAGCAAACGAGCCCGTCGAACGCTGGAGATTGGTCAGAACTCAACTTCTGCCACCTCGGCCCAGCATAACTCATTCTTGGCGTTGACTTGGCATGAGAATGATCAGGATGGTGATGGGAATGGCGTTGGGGATCAGGATCTTCTTGATGTTGTTTCCCAATGATTGAGTTCCGAGAATTTACTGTGCTTGCATGGAACGTACGTGGCGCCATGCATGTTAATACACAACGCCACATTAAGGATGTTTTACGATTGAATAGACCTTCGGTGTTTATCCTAATGGAACCAAGGGGATTATTTGAGAGACTTCGTGTATTCTTCTACAGACTGGAGTACGAAGCATTATATATTTCTGATGCGGTGGGTCAAGCGGGAGGCTTCTGGATTTTAAACCGGCTTGGGACTCCATATACATTCAGTTGCCTCGGGTGCTTTAACAGGTTGGCTACGATCAATGTGCAGCGGGGACAGGCGTCTTGGTGTCTCACTGCGATATATGCCAACCCTAACGCATCTCAGCGAGAGAGTGATTGGACGGATATGCGGACTACCAAGAATTCTATTGTTGGCCCGTGGCTTGCAATCGGGGATTGGAATTCTATTATTTCTTCGGCAGAGAATGTTGGTATGCAATTTCAACCGAGACATTCTGAGCAGTTTTGCGCCATGTTGGAGAATTGTGGGCTACAAACACTTCATACCATTGGGGACCTATTTACTTGGCGTCGAAATAATTCTGGTGGCACCCTAGCATGTCGACGTTTGGATCGAGCCGTGGCTAATTATAATTGGACACAAGCCTTCCCGGAGGGTTATGCGGAAGTCTTACCTCGGCGTGCGTCTGATCATAATGGGATATTACTTCGCTGTTTCAGGCCACCTGAGGCAAGTATGGAGAGGCCTTATCGATGGGAAGCCATGTGGGCGTCGCATCCTCTATATCAACACGTAGTAGAGTCTGCCTGGTTGTTGGGAGGGACGTCCGTCCAAGAGAAACTCAAACAGGTTCAGGAATCTTCACTCTTTTTTAACAAAACTACATTCGGTCATCTCCGACGTCGAAAAATGAAGCTCCTTCGACGGCTTGAGGGAGTCCGCAGAATCATGATCCGATGGGACTCAGCTTGCATGCTGCGTCTGGAGGGCGAGCTGCTTCATGAGTTGGATGGGGTTTTGGCCCAAGAGGAGATGCTTTGGCATCAAAAATCGCGGGACAATTGGCTTAAATTGGGGGATCGAAATACTCGCTACTTTCACTCCCAAACGATGATTCGGCGGCAACGAGGTAAAATTCTTGGACTGGAAGTGGAGGGGAGATGGACGACGGAGACGTCGGAGCTACAGGATCATATTTTATCCCATTTTGGACATGCATATGGTCACTCGATTCCATCGAATAGCCAGCATCCTCAGCTTGCATCTCTGCCACGGTTGGAGGGTGTATCGGCTTTGGCTACCGAGATTGATAAGGATGAGGTTAAGGCTGCGGTATGTCAAATGAAAGGGCTTTCGGCTCCCGGGCCGGACGGGTTTCCACCTCTATTTTACAAGAAATACTGGAACTTGGTAGGCTCATCGATTTCCCGACTTGTGCATGATGCCATGCAGAATGGCAGGTTTGATCCTTCTATTGCTACTACATACATTTGCCTTATTCCGAAGGTGGAGGTGCCCAGGGAGATTAGACAGTTTCGGCCAATTAGTTTGTGTAACGCAAGTTACAAAATTATTACTAAAGTTCTTGTTAACAGACTAAGGCCGTTCCTCCAGGATTATATTGGTCCCTACCAATCTGCGTTCCTCCCGGGGCGTGGAACTACCGGAAATGCTATCATTCTTCAGGAGGTAGTTAACACGTTTCATATTCGACACCGAAGGAGGAAAGAATTTCTTTTGAAGGTGGATCTGGAAAAAGCTTATGATAATGTGAGCTGGGATTTCCTAGAGAGTTGTCTTGTGGAGATGGCTGTGCCTGCGAACTTATGTCGTATTATCATGTTTTGTGTGCGATCCCCGACATATTCGATTATTTGGAATGGGGTAGCCCTCCCTGCTATCACTCCTGCTAAGGGTCTTCGCCAGGGTGACCCGCTATCTCCTTACCTTTTTATAATTGTTATGGAGAAGCTCTCGAAATCAATTCTAGCCAAAGTCCAAGAAGGAAGGTGGCGGCCGGTGGTACTTGGTCGTGGGTCGCCTCCGATATCTCACCTCATGTTTGCGGACGATCTTTTGTTGTTCTCGGAAGCCACTCTTGATAGTGCCGAGTGCATGGATGAGGTTCTAACTAATTTTGCCATCCAATCGGGGCTTCGTGTTAACCCACGAAAGTCTCATGCACTGGCCTCAGTGTCTGTTCCGCCTTCTCTTTGCCATGGGATTGCGAATATTTTGAATGTTGAGTTCACAAGTGACCTTGGTAAATATCTTGGATTCCCAATGTTCACTGGGGCGGCTAGGCAATGCCATTTCCAGTTCCTAATTGACGCACTCCAGGTTCGGTTAGGTTCGTGGAAACGGGCTCTGTTGAATAAATCCGGACGACTAACTCTGGCTCGTTCGGTTTTGGCATCTATATCGAATTATGTCATGCAGCTTGCATGGCTACCCGCATCCATATGTGAGAAAGTTGATGCAATTATACGGTCTTTTATCTGGAAGGATGCGGCCGGCCGAGGTCTCTTTCTTGTTGGGTGGTCCAAAACAGCTTTGCCAAAGAATATGGGTGGTTTGGGGCTCCGAACTAGTAGGGATATGAATGTGGCTTTATTGGGTAAAATCTATATGGACTTTGTTGGTGAATCCTCTAAGCCCTGGGTGAATATTTTTGCTAAAAAGTATGGACCTCCGAACCCGATTATGCCACCGAGGCCGGTGGCGTCGGCGACCTACCGAGCACTGGTGAAACTGGGGCCGCTGCTGGGTTCTGGCTTACGCATGCGTGTAGGAAGGGGTGAGTGTAACTTCTGGAGCTCGGCTTGGCTACCCTCTGGAGCAATCAGCCATCGTGTGTCTCTCATCCATGCGGAGGAGGCCAACTTGCGGGTTAAAGATGTTTTTCTGAATAACCAGTGGCAGTGGAGCAATATGCTTACCCATATCCCGGATTGCATCAAAAAGGAAGTGAGGGAGTATGGACCTTTGGTGTTGCATGATTCTACGCCAGATGTTTTGAGGTGGCAGGGGACTATCGATGGCCTTTATAAGGTGAAGGAGGGTTATCATTGGCTTCTTGCACAAAGAGGGTTGAACAGGGAGAGCAAATGGTCATGGATTTGGCGGATTTGCGCTCCGGAAAAGGTTCGTTTTCTGGTTTGGCTGAGTGTGCATGTGGCTCTTCCCACCAACACGCTTCGCTACCGTCGAGGGCTTTCGGAAACCGATGTATGCTCGGTCTGTAGTCTGCATCCGGAGACCATCAGACATGTCTTCTTCCAATGTGCTTGGGCAGCGGCCGTTTGGGAGAGATGTGAGATTGATATTGTACGGCTGCAGCATGGCGATGATGGAGATATTGCTACTGATTTGTATCAGCATTGCAGGCGGTGGTCCGGACGTCAATGGGCCATCGTGTGGACTATTTGGAAGGGCCGGAACGCAGTGGCTTTGCGGGGTGAAGTTGTCGACTTGATGGGGGCAGTCAGAGAGGCTCGGTACCTAGGTGATGCCTTCGTTCGAAGGCTTGGGAAGCCACCCAGGAGAATCAACCCGAGATGGGTGTCTTGGAACCCTATGGGAGCTAACAGCTATTTCCTACATGTGGATGGTAGCTCGCTTGGTAACCCGGGCCCGGCAGGGTTTGGGGGTGTTATCCGAGATGCGGACGGTCGATGGATCGAGGGATTTGCGGGATATGTTGGAGTAACGTCTAATCTGGTGGCCGAGCTCCATGGTATCTTGATTGGGTTGCAACGTCTTCTTGCCTTGGGAATGGAGGACGTCATCTGCTATTCGGATTCCATGGAAGCGTTGCGGATCCTACGACATGGGACATGTGAAGGACATTGGTTACAACCTATGTATCTTCGTATTGCTGAGCTTAATTCTCAGATGCCGTGGATTCAGTGGTTTCACCTTCTGCGGGAAGGGAATATGGTTGCTGATTCTCTGGCCAAGAAGGGAGCGGGGATGGAAGAGTTCTTCACGACATGGGCTTTTCCTCCGGATGAGGCGGCTTCAGCTTTAGCTGTGGATAACGCGGGGGTGTGGCTCCCGCGGTTTCGATGATATGTTAGCTTGGTTTTGTTTTCTTCTCTCTCTCGAACCCCTTTTCTGTAGATTTTTTAGTTTTGTTCTCTTTTGCCGACGCTTGGCGTCATGTTCACCAAAAAAAAAAACTATACAAGAGTGCATGCTTTCATTGGAACCTTGACGACCACCAACCCTCTTTTAATCAACTTTCATAAGTAGGCTTATGTATCTTCCCTCGTAAAGTTTCTTATTTATATTTCATTTAAGACTTTTAAAATTTGTAGATATTTATATTAGGTATATTAATTCAATATTCTATATAGTATAATGCTAAAATTCTTTTTTTTTAATCAAATTTAATTGTGATATTTTAATTATAAAAACAATACTATATATCATTATGGCTATTTCTTTAAAAACACTCATTCAGTTGATGTTGTGTGATCGTGTCTACTGCATCAAACAAAAGGAGCTCCCGCAATATCTAATGTATTAATTTCAATATTTGAATTGGTTTTGGGGATGTAAACTTATTTCGAAAATATTTTTCGGTTTCAATTTTAAATAAATTGGGAAAATTATAGAAAATATTTGGAAATTTAAATGAAATATGTCTTTCTAAGTATTCTAAAACACTGTATAGGTGATATAAAAAACAAATAAATTATATTAATTTTAGAGAAAAAAAAATCAGTTAAAAGTATATATATAATATAAATTGAAAAAATTTATGACCTTAAATCAACCCCGTTAATAATAATATTACAATAACATTCATATTTTTATTAAATGAAACAATTAAAAACACAGGTTTGTTCCTTGTTTGTATTTTTGTTTTTTCTCTATTTTTTCTTACTTTCTTATTTTCTGGCTTCGGCTTCTAAAAAAAAACCTTCTTAAAAAAAAAACTAAAAAACACAGCGTTTATGGAATAATCAACATTGACATTCTAATTTATGTGGCATGAACTCACATCACCCATCACCTAGTCCGTATAAACTGTTGAGCACAAAAAAAAAAAACATTGACATCCTCACCATCTTCACATTCTCAGTCTCCACCACAAATAAAAATTATTACTATACTTTTTTTGGTAAACAAAAATTATTACTATACTAATAATACTCATCTAATATTATATAACATATTTATAATATATAATGTATTGAGAAGATAAGAGTCATTATCAAAGAAAACAAATCAATGGGCGTAACATGATCAATTCTCTTAAATTGAACCAAACACAGTTGTTGGTCTGAGTAGTATGGGGCTCCAACAATTTAAGCAAATGTATTGGCTTCGAGCTTTCGTGTATATAGAATATGGCTTGTGGATATCCGGTATACACAAAAAAATTTATCTTAAGTTCAAGTAGGTTTCGAGGAAAATTTTGATGGAAATTCCACCAAAAAATATTCCATATAAAATTTTGTTTTGGATGATTCACAATAGTTCGATCAAAATTTGGGAATTTCAACAGGTAGTTAATACCACGGATATCCAAAAGCCAAGAGGAGGATAGAAAACATAGGACGATTTCTTATCTTAATAAAGTCAAATTGGAATACGAAGAATTGAATTACCTGGAAAATCCGGGAATCAGAGTCACTCATATCATATGACATGGTCATTAATTCAGTAGGATTAGGTTTAGGGGCTGATTCAGATTCTTGCTGAATATCTAACTTTATTCACAGTGTGTGATAGTTTTGTGATTTGGGCAAAATTAACTTAATTATGAATGTTTCCATTAATTATTGTAATTATGGTTAACAATATTTTCTAACTTTTTATAGACTTTTTTTATGGAAACGTTCCATATCCCCAAATTTACTTCCAAAAATGATTGCCCTAAATCTCACCTTCCCAATCCCACCCGCCTCTCTTTTGTCTTCTTCTCTCCCTTCCACTTTGAAGACATAACTAATTCTTCTTTTTCTCCGTTCGAGCTTTGCCCGGAGCCTATTGCGGCGCCTGCTCGAGGCATAAGTTGTCACTGGAGGAGGGGGCACCGCTACTGTGGCTGGTGCCGTGGTTGTTTCTGTTCGGGCCACCACCGATGCGTACGTCGATGTGAGAGGAAATCGTTGCCGCGGACGCTGCTCTTTTCCGCGCCACCGATGCCGCTCGCCTAGCCCATAGAGAACCGTGGCCGCTGTGCCATGACGTATTGCCGCCTTGCTGCTGTCATTCTAGATCGATGGATAGTTGTTCAATTTGGGGAAAAATCCTTAGACGAGATAGGTGTTCCAATTGAGATTTAGGGTAAAACCCAAAATTCCTGCCCTAATTTCGTCGTCTTTCTAAGCGTCGGAAATCCACCACCATCGGATCACTACTACTGCTGGCTGTCGATGCTTCCATGGGCTGTTTTGCTTGGCTTCCTGTGCTGATTTATTTTTCATTCTGTGCTAGTTTGCTTCTTATCTTGTGATGGTCATGTATTTATTTTTATTTGTATCGATCCACCTCTTTTTTCATGAGTGTTGATTATATTGTTTGGTTGTGATGAGTTTATGTGGGCTGTGTGATGTATCGAATGTATCAGGGTTGTGCTGGATGTTGGGAATGTATTTTTTTGTCGATGATTTTGGTTGGATGTTGAACAAGTCCATTTGCCACAATTCTTTGATTGACTTGCTGCTAGGCACAAAACGAATGCTACTATCAAGTACCAACAAACAACAAAAATTTAATTTTCCAACAATACTGTCATCATCACACTATTGATATACGAAATATGTCTTAGTACATCTAAACCATACCATCACGACTAAATATATGCCAAGCACTTTTTAAAATTATGTTATAGTAAAATTTCATTTGGATGAATTTAAATGCTTTCAATTATGGTGATTTTAATCATAATGGCAACTAATATTTTGGTAATGATGGGCATTTGTGAACCTGTGTAGGAAATTTGCTAGATTTTGGGTAATGACGCATAATTACAGGAAATAGGATTTTGACCATGATTGTGGAGGAATGAAATCATTGCGTTGTTTTACTTTAAAATGCTCAATATCTACATTTACATAGCACATCATTCGGTTACATTTAGCACATGTAACGAAACATATCAGCACATCAATTATTAACTTTTAGCACATGTAACGAATCATATAAACACATATTTAGGGTTTTCTGTAATTATAATTTCACACGATTTGGAAAGTAAATTTTCTGATTAATGGCATGTATGATTATTTCCAAAATTAATAGCTACATATACATAGAAGCATATAATCACATTAACAAAAATAGAACGCCCTCATTTTTGGGAAATTACTCCAAATAAATAACTTATCACCAAATGCATTATAACTTAGCACACTCAGCCCAGGCTGAATACACTCAATTCAGCCCTCAAACCGCTCCCAATTCAGTATACGTATTAAAATCCTCAATCAATGATTTCATCCAGCAAAGCAATTACTAAAACTGTGTATCCGTATTATTTATGTATAATTAATGTCCAGAAGTAATATACGACAGTACCCTGTCAGGTGCCTGCCACTATCTTTTTTGACCGCCGACAAAAAACCTATACTTTTATGCCCGAAAAGTCAAAAACGACCCTGGGTCGACAATGGGGTCGACGTCGACCCCGGTTTAACAAGTCGAACCCGAGGTTAATTAATAATGTGGATTAGGGAGGCGGGGTCGTGTGTCATGGTGGACCCCGGGTTTCCGAAGTCGACCCACGACCCCGGGGAAAGAAGTCGAACCCGGGCTTTTATTTTTATTTTTATTTTTTTTTGCGTGTGGGCTTAATTAATAAGTACTTCTTACTACTTATTATTTTTTATTATTTATGAATTATTATTATAATTAAATTGTATAATTATTATCAATAATAAATTTTAATAAATAGTATTAAAAAAATATTATAATATTAAGAAATTATTTATTATTTATTATGAATTATTATTATAATTAAATTTGAACAATTATTATCAATAATAAATAGTAAGAAATATTATAGTATAAATAATTTTACAATAATTTGAATATTTAAACTGACGATTTATTAAATGTAATGCTAATATATTATTTTACAATTATAATAAATATTCAGATTTTTTTATAAATTTTTTTAAAAAGTATTAAACAATATGTATTATTATCAAATGTGGAATTAGTATCTAGTGTAAAAATAATTATTACAAATATTAAAAATTTGATAAATTAATAATTTAATAATAGTAAAAATTAATTTGACTATTTATTACTTTCATTTTAATCCAATGATATTTATTATTATTATTTTAATTAATACTCTTAAAATGACAATATTTATTGTATTATAATTAATGAAGTATTATGGAAATATAATTATTTTAATTTTCCGTCTACAAATATTATAAAATCTATTATAACAAAATAATAATAATAAGTTTTATTTATTATTAATATTACATTATTATTATTAATATTATTATTATTATTATCATTATTATTAATATTCTTTTACTATTGATTGTAGAATCATTATTATAATGTATTTATAGGTCAAGAAATAGTCAAACCTTTTTAATAGTAATAAAATATTAATAATAATGATAATAATTATTCCATTGCAGTGCACCCGCGCCGACGAGTCGAACACCATCACCATGGGTGCCTACTCTTACGTCTCGGAGCTCTGGAAGAAGAAGCAATCCGATGTCATGCGCTTCATACTTGGGGTTCGTTGTTGGGAGTATCGTCAGATTCCCGCCGGCGTCCGCGTCACCCACCCTACTCGCCCCGACAAGGCAAGACGCCTCGGCTACAGGGCAAAACAGGGGTATGTGGTTTACCGTGTCCGTGTTAGACGTGGTGGAAGGAAGAGGCCAGTTCCAAAAGGAGATTGTACATGGTAAGCCCACCAACCAGGGTGTTACTCAACTGAAATTCATGCGCGGCAAGAGGTCCGTGGTGGAGGAACGTGCTGGCAGGAAACTTGGGGGACTTAGGGTTAGTTGTTGGGACTATCGTCAGCTTCCCGCCGGCATCCGCGGCACCCACCCTACTCGCCCCGATAAGGCAAGACGTCTCGGCTACAGGGCAAAAGAGGGGTATGTGGTTTACCGTGTCCGTGTTAGACCCGTCGGCGCTGGTGCACGGGAATGGAATAATTATTATCATTATTATTAATATTCTTTTACTATTGTTTGTAGAATAATTATTATAATGTATTTTTAGTTTTAATACTAAAAATTTAAATATTAATATAAATATTAAAATTATACATTATTATTATTAATTTAATAATAGCAAAAATTATTTTGACTATATTTATTACTTTCTCTTTTGTTATAATAATAAATATTTTTGATTAATAATTTTCTCTAATAATATTGTAACAAACATAAAATAATTGTAATTATGAAAGGCGTCGTGTATGCCCAAATTTCAATTTGCCGCCACCCCATCCACCATCCCCTCCAGCTCTTTGAATCTGCAAGGCCATACTGAATGTCCCGAGAGGAGTAATATTTGGAATGTCATAGTCAGCACATTCTTCATGATGCAGTTATTGTGCTTCCAATGACGGTCCTTACCAATGCCGCCCATGCCAAATGTTGTATTTTCCAATACCTTCCAATTCCTGATTCGGACAAAATTGATAGGCCATACTCAATGTTCCCGAAAGGAGTAATTTTTTTAATGTCATGACCGCAATATTAACGTTGATGTTGTGATCGTGGTTACTGTTGATGCATGCCCAGTGTTCCACAACAGCAACATTCACCCTGATGTGGCGCTTGTGATTCCGAATCTCGCACTCTTACCTATACCTCCCATTCCCCTGAAATGAAACTGCCGACTTACAACACTAACCTGCAGTTAAGCATCCAGAATATATAAATCATTAGATTGAATAATAATAATAATAATAATAATAATAATAATAATAATAATAATAATAATAATAAGGGTGAATAATAATAATAATAATAATAATAATAATAAACCATTAGATTTGTTATGTGAAAAACTGTAAAATTACCTCCAGTGAATAATTGTTGGGAATTCATCCTAGTAGCTCAATTTAACTCCCTTCGTTGATTACTCTATGCAGCCTTCTGCACCATATGCAACCGAAATAAATGGTGCTATCTACGGTGCTGGTGGCTATGATGGGGACTGCAGAATTTTATCCTCTCGGAAAGCCGATTCTTCAAGCTCTGTGATGTAAGATTTGAGCTTGATGCATGGCCAGTGTTTAACCTGTTGCAACACGACCTATGAGGGACAGGCTATACTCATGCTACACGAAAGGAGTAATATTTAGAATGTCACGATCACTACATTCATCCTGATGTAGTGATTGTGCTTCCAATTAGGGTCATTACCAATGCCGCCCATTCCAAATACATCCAAATTGAAGTTGAACACCAAAACCCTCATGTTTTCTCCAGCCACTGAAGTTGAACACCAAAACCCTGAATTGGAGGAGTCTTCTCAAATTGAAAGAGATTTGGAAGTGCATATCAGATGCATGGACATAGGGTCTTTAATAGAGTTGCCCAAGATTCAGGTGCCGTTTTGTCCTCCATCTCCATACCACCCACCAAGGCTTGCCCCTCTGAATGTTCTACGGTCCTAGTGCACCCGCTCCCATCTTGACCGCTGAACAATGGGAGGTGGATCGAACCGTCGTCATTACCAATGCCGCCCAGGCCAATGTTGTTGTTACAAACGTGGCGACCATGTCGCGGGATGTTGTATTTGGGCAATACCTACAAGTAAACATTACAAAATAATATTAATAACGGCGATCAATACATTTTTGTAAAGTTAATGCTAATAATATGAATAGTAATAATGAAATTAATACGACTAATACGACTAAAGAAATAAATCCTAAAAATTAAGACTGTTTCGGCATTTTTAATACTAATATACCATATTTTTAACTAAATTAATATTACTCATTGTGCTACTAACAATTACACATCTATAATTGTTATTAACATAAACACAAACAACACAAAAACAACATTTTAAACTAATACTACAATATATTTAACTACTCACTGCATTTAAGCACTTAATAATCGGAATTACTAATCAAAGCATACTAAAAATTATACCTCACAGCAAAATTGAGGCAGTAAACAACAACAATGCCCTTGGATCTCAAGGCTCCCTTCCAAAATGCAGCAACAATACTCCCTTCAAGTTTGAGAAATGAAGCTGTGCATGTGTGCAACTTAGATCTTAGATCCGAAATTTATTGACTTCAAATTAATGGTGGGTGGTCAGCAATTATTCCAGGGTCGGAAGCGGGTTCGACATCGAACCCACTAGGGTCGAGACGACCACCACTGACCTCCGGTCCCCACAAATGGCAGAGAATCTTAGGAGGGGTCGAAGTCGACCCCAAAGGTTCGACTACAAACCGGGGTTCGAGGATCCTCGACGGGTTCGTCAATGTCACGACCCCGACCCCGACCCTCTCTAATCTCACGAACCCGGGTTTCTTAATCCCCATTATTAATTAAGCCCGGGTTCGACTTCTTCCAATGGGTTCGACGTCGACCCTGTTGTCGACCCAGGGTCGTTTTTGACTTTTCGGGCATAAAAGTATAGGTTTTTTGTCGGCGGACAAAAAAGATATTGGCAGGCCCCTGACAGGGTACTGCAATTTGGCACCCTCTTAATGTCCATACATTTTTAAAATTACTTTCCGTGTCTGAAACTGACAACGGACAACCCTCCTCGTCTCTTGAGTTACTTCCCTCACCCTCCCATACAATAAAATCCAATTTCCAAACTACTTAACAAGCAAAAGGTGAAACTGAAGAACAAATGACCATCAACTCAATCTAAGGGGTGTATTCAATGTAGAGTCTGTAGGATTTTTTTGGACTTTTAAAGTTGGGGTGTATTCAATTTAGATTTTAAAAAGTCTTTAAAAATCTAGGTGTATTCAATACAGATTTTTAAAAGTCTTTAAAA